>OX401853.1:6000000-6597841 GCA_947859175.1 Gandaritis pyraliata | reverse complement strand
AAATAAAATCAAAAACTGGTGCTACAGTCTATGTGAGGAGGCATCCTGATTCTGTCAAACAAAAAATTTGTGCTGTTGAAGGTAAAAAATAATAGTGAGAGTGGACTCAAACCCTAGTGGCTCTGTACCAACTTTGGTGTTTATAAAAAAATTATAATTTACTAAAACTTCTACTTTTTCAGGAACGCAAAGTGAGATTGAAGCAGCTTTAGATATGATCAGAGAGAAATTCCCTGAAAAGAAATTCCCCATGTTTTCTCTGCAAGAAATAAGTGCAGAGCTGTATCAGAGACTAACTCCACTCGTGCCTGAATTCCTTCAAGTGAGTGGTGAATTATTTTCAATCCAGTAACAATTATAACCCTTGTAAATAGTTTCCACTACTTAGTCTAGTGATCACAAATATTAGCCAACATCTTTATTCAAAATTATAGATTCTAAATTAGTCAGCTGATAACATATTCAACTTCCTTGTTTGGTATATAAAATCATCTCTAGCATGACTGATGTTAGAGTTTTATACTGATAGACAAAGTGCTATCTTATAGAGGTCCTTGTCCTTAAAACCAAAATAATCACTAATACTTGATTGACGCGCTATTAAATAATTTCAGGTTATTGTACTACTACAAACTTATCAGAATATAACACTGAACCATAATTACCCCTTAATCCACTAAATAATTTAATAAGTCAGCAATACGATAAGTTTGTTAGGTATTGGTAAAAAAATATTATTGAGACATATGGAGTTCTTTTTTGCTACAAAATGGTAACGCCGTGCGAAGCCTGGGTGATTAAACTAGCATGAACGGGGAAGTAAACTATACTTTCGTTAGATCTAGCTAGACCAAATAGGCACATAGTTTTCTGATATAAATAATCTAAACAAATGTTTTCAGTGACCCAAATAAATAAAAGCATATGAAGTAGGTCATCAGAAACGTATTTTAGTGATTCATGTGAAATAATTATCCCCATTCCCTACTACTGGGGCTCGAGTAAGAGTTTAATTTGGTTATTTGCGAAAAGACAGTCGAGAAAATAGGTGAAATGAAAACTATTTTTCTCCATACAAAAATTGCAAGTAACTTTTCGCATATCAAAATAAAACTCAAGACTACGGGCTCTGGTACCACCTTGCGAATGTAGAATGTATAATTGCAGCTGGTGGAGTCTGTGAACAATGACACTATAATGACGTGCCTGGTGAGCGCGGGGCACTTCTTCCTACAACAGCCGCTGCATCCGACATTCCCGTCACTGCACGCGCTGCATCGCCTCATGGCCGCCACATACCAGACGCCGGATGTGCCCTCCTTGCCACGCCCTGTGAAAGGTAATCTCGGAAACCAGTTCTTGTTACGACATGGCATTGATATGACGAAAGGACTTGTCTTGCTCATTTTTCCGTGCTACACTGTCGCTTTTTTGCGAAGACTAAGGTTGCTAGATGCTAAATTGAGAACATGCACCAATAAGTTTAAGGTTATTATTTTTTCATACAATCCAAGCTAACATTAAATTATTATGCTGATGTCCAGATTGTTGCATTGTTCATAATCATAAATATGAAATAATATCACCGTTTGTCACACTTTATGTATGCGAACACTAATAAGCATGTCACGGTCAATATTAAATATGCTGCATGTTGCTAATTCTTTAACCTAAGCATAAAAAATGTGTCCACTTTTGTCGACTATTCCGAATCGTGTTCAACCCAAATTATTATAACCTAAATACATTGAAACTGGACAAAAACCTACATAAACACAGTTGGTGACCTAGATCTGAAACAGTTGATGACTCAATCTTTAAACATAATGCACCTTTAAACCTAAAACATAATTATTATTATATAACTTTCAAGTTACACACAACAAAATCACCTATAATATTTTCAGTTCTTAGTTCGTACATTTTACGACTTACGTTATGAGTAGATTAAGTAGGTATAATAACATGAAAGCAATATAGGAAAATATTATTGTTAACACGTGATGCACGCAGTTTCTGCGACGTACACGCAGTCGAATAGAATTTATAAGCTCGAAAGCCTATGCATGTTACATCTCACCAGATTTTTATATGGTTTTTACTTTCTGTACTTACGTAAGGCGAATCTTGGCAATCGTGAAGTCTGCCGCAGCTTGCTAAACACATTTTGGTCTCCGTTTTTCTGGGAAAAAGCTCCAAAAGTCTTTAACTTCACGATTGCTAAGACCAGTAGATAGTACTGTTGGAGAGTTTACGGTATCTCAATACTCAATAGTTTATTGCGTTCATGTTGTACAAAAGGGTCTTAAATATATTTATGCTACCAACATGAGCCCAGTTAGGGCACGACAATTTAAAAATGGTCACTAGGTATTGTAACCATATCACTAACATAATTATTAAATAACTCTCATCCGTCTTACAAAAATATAACAATTCCAGAGGGATCAATATGCGCCGCGCCTACCGAAAACAACTGGTATCGCGCGCAAGTGATATCCACATCTGAGAATGACACGTCTGTGGTGAAACTGGTCGATTTCGGCGGCTACCTCACCGTCGACAACGACCAGCTCAAGCAGATCCGCTCAGACTTTATGACGCTGCCTTTCCAGGCCACAGAAGCACTGCTCGCATTCGTCAAACCCGCCAATAACGGTAAGTATTTCATTTTATTACTCTTTTCTTTAATTGGTCTTGATCTTATTTATTTGTTGTATATCCTATTATTTGACTTTAAACTGTTTTTCAAAATATAAATAAAAGTTTGGGTCTAATAGCCGATAAGCCATTTAATGGCTTTCGTTTGTCTGTTGCCACATAGCTTCAAAAGTAGGGCTCCGATTTAAATGTGGTTTTTGTACTTGTTATACATATGCAATGATCGGTAAATTAGTAGGTAAAGTAGATTACCTTAGTTTGGGGCTAAATGGTCCAAGAGTATTAATATTTTATATAATTAAACATATATATTATTAAATATATTGCAAATGGCTGTCACAATAAGTCCCCAATTTTATTGTCTACCAATAAATTATTATAATATTGGATTCTGTTGTTACATTTTTACAAACCTAATTTGACAGCATTAAAATTCAATTTATTTTAAGTAATAACAAGCACGGTTTGAAAAACCAATTTACACTAAGGGCGGCTTGCACCAGAATCGCTAAACGCGTTTAACTCTTAAATAGTATTTAGCGAGTTGTCAAGTCATACAAATACGTCAGATTTAAATCGATTTAGCTGTTAAATACGTTTAGTGATTCTGGTGCAAGACGCCCTTAGTACTTATTTCACCATCTTATGATTACCTACGCTATCTGTCAGTTAGAAATATCTCGCATCTCGACTTTAGACTTGACAAAGACAAAGATGGGTATAATTTTATTTGACGGATAGCGTTACTCAGAGATGGTGAAACAGGCCCTAATTATAACACAAAAAAACTCTCTAAATCATATACAAAAGCACAAAGTTGAAAGACAAAGATGGCTATACGTTTAGCGCTGTCAAATTAGGTTAGTTTAGAAAAGTGTAAGAACAGAATCGATAGCAATGTATGTGAATGATAGAAGTAGAATGGAGCGGCGAGGCGCTGCGCATAATGGCCGGTCTGACTGCGGGGCAGCTGCTCCACGCGCAGGTCGCAGGCTACGACGAAGCAGGCCTGCCGCTAGTGCATCTCTACCTCACGCTACATCCTCAGGTACTACTCTACTCACTAGTGTGAAGCCCCTGCGCAGTTCGCGGGTGTTGTCAGCTACATTGGCTTCAGCAAAAAACCAGTGCTGAGACATGGGAAATTACCGTAGCATCAAGCTGAGCTGAGGCCGTTTTAACACCACACAGAGTTGAACTTAATTAGGAATAAGATTTTGATTTTCTCTCATCTCATTTACTTTTAGTTTTAAGTTCGCATACAGGTGTTTCTTTTTTGTAAACGTTACCTTTCTATCTATCTTTTCCAGAATTTCAAAAATTTTTTTTTTAGTCTAATCGTAATTTTCATGATATTTTAACCTTTCACTTGGACGCTTTGTTCTCTTGGTTTCCTGATGACGTAAATAGTGTCAATCGACCTCGAGCGGATCAGCAGAAGGCCGTCCACTAAACCGTAATTTAATTTTAATTATCAATGATACAAAGTTCTCTAAAAGATCAAGGTTTTGACAAGATTAACCACAATAAAAAAATTGGCATCAGTTCAATGTTAATTTTAGCTTACAAATATTTGTGTTTGTTGTAATTTTTGAGGCCAAATCATGCTAAGCAGGCTGGTTGTATAGCGTTGTATCAGTGTTTAATTGTGGCAATGTTATTTCAGCAAGTAATATTCCTGAACCGAGAGCTGGTGGACCGCGGCCTGGCGGAGTGGGAGGTCCCGCCAGACTCGTGAGGCGCTCGCGCACGCGCCCGCGCCCGCGACCTCTCTAAATAATGACGCTGACTAGTTGTATTGTATATTGGAATAATTGCATTTCATTTCATTGACACATGTACATAATATTTTACACTCGAGACTACCGGCTACATAAAAGTTCAAGCCAGATCTCAATGGCTATGCTTTTAGTCTCACCCTGGAGTTGTGACATGTAGCTGATAAAATTAATAAACGTTTATTTTCTATAGACATATTATTTTGATGTAGATTTAAATTGTTTATGGTCTGTTGTACTGAATCGCTTTTGATGAGGTGGTATACAAACAAATATAGGATTAAACATCACTTGTTGACCTGATTCACGATAATGACTGTTAAAGCAGGTACTAATTCGTCTTAGCTCCCACATTATGAACAGCGTAAATTAAACAGTATACCTCCCTACTTATTAATAAACTGTCTTGATTGGTAGAAAATATAGGTAACAATAAGAGTTAACTGGCACCAATAATATGGGTCAATTTTATTATAAAATGTTGCGATCATAGTGAGTTCATAAATAAGAAGTTCAGGATGCTCATTATAAATTATTAATAACACTTGTGCGTGCTACTGCCCAATTGCATTTTAAACTGCAATTTTAAGTTTAAACATTTACTGTGCTTTGCATTTTTAATTTAATAATGCTCTTAGTGCCAAATTTGTGTCACAACATTTACAGTGCTTAGGAAGCAATGTATCGAATCAAACTTAGTCCCCCTGGCTTATATGCCGTACTACAATGTGCCTTTGGATCTCAGTGCTATCTTTTTTGTGACAAAGCTGTAAGTCATAAAATGTAAATTTGAAACAGTGAAGTGTGTCCTCACTTTATTTTTAATGCTTATGTTTCTCTTAGTGCGTAAAGACTGAAGAATGTATAGTAATGTACAGTTATACGAAATGTAAAGTAATGTGTAAAAAGAAGATACATGATGGAAATTGTCATTATGAGATTGCTGTAATGAGATAATTTCATGATGGTCTTCATAGCTATGAATATGACTGGAATTTTTGCAGTAAAATAGATAAATGTTTCCACCAATGTTTATGTAATTTAGCTGGTTTATTGTACTTATTTGAGAAGGAAAGCATAAAAATCTGCTGCAAATATTCTAGTCGTCTACAATAACAGCCTCTTTGTTGTCAGTGCTTCCATTTTTTACTTTCAGATGGCACTAAACGTAAATTCTATACAGAAGAATTCAGCTGTCTACATTTTATGGAATACCCTCGAGTAAATGATTACACCTATATGTTTACAGTTATAATGAGCACTTGCGTATCCTGACTTGTTGAGTAAATTATTAGTGTTAAATGTAAAAAGTAGAATATAAAGCAATTTGATATTTCAATGTTTTTTTAAGTAAATTCAGTATTTTGATAAGTTGAATGAATAGTGTTTGTTTTAGAAATTTCTTGTATGAGTAATTTTGTAGTGAATTTGGCAAGCTTTTTTTCTAGAATAATTAGATTGTGATTTTTACCGTTATTTTAGAAGTCAAAACAACTTATTAGATTATTTTGGAAGTATGAAGCCAGTTTACACTTGTATTCGAATACCTACTTGATAAAATGTGCGTTATGACCGTTATGTGTTTTAACAGAGAAAGATGCATTACAAACAAACCTTTGTAATATGGTTGTACATTATTCGAGTACATGGAAACAACTGGTTCTTCGTTTGCATTTTGTTGACGTCGTTATTTTTGTACATAAACTAATATATTTGCGGTTAAATCAATAAATTATCGTTTTAAAAATAATGTATTGTTTCATTTAGTTACTCTCAAAAAGTACCATCGAGTACCATTTCGCCTGAATAGTTACATTACATCGTTATTTTAACAACCGATAAGAGGGCGGTGGTTATAAAGATATCCTCTGAGACGTGTAAAGGTGTTAATCATCATACCATTAGAAGTTCACTACTTGACACTGGTCTCCTTCATAGTATTCCAGAAAGAGCGATTTTGAGCCTTCATCGAGTTCCCGCGATCTTGACGATGTCGTCGGTCCATCAGGTGCTGGGGTCCTGTCCTACACAGCACTCGCCCTCCGGTCTTCTCGTGTGCCTAGCGGCAAACCGAAACAAAGCAATGTGAACGTCGCTTTTGCTTTTGGCAATAATGGCGCAAGTGGTCGTACTTTCGTATACCTAGTAAAACAACACTATATTTTTGTGAAAAAAAAAATCCTTGATGTTTGAGGAGGGTTACAAATAGGAAGAAACTAAAATAATAGTGAAAAATATATTTTTAAAAGTAACTTACAACTAAATGCCCAGTCCACTTACATAGAAATATTATCAACAAATAGAATTACATCCTTTTAAAACTAAGTTTTTAAAACAACAGACAATCATAACTCACTTTAAAAGTTAAGTAACAGAGCGGGGTTGCACAATAATGTACAAAGAGTATTAACAAATAGTTTAAATTATTTTGAAACGTTCAATTTTGCGCCCCATACATTTGCAAGCTGATTTTATGCGTCGGTTCCTCGCAATCAAAGCCTAGAATATCTACTCGTTCCTACGTTATTATGCAACCCATCCCAGGTATGCAATTATATTGTATACAATTAAAATTTTACTGTTAAAATAATATATAAAACAATATAAATCTATCTGTAAGATAGGTAACGTCTGACCCTGTTCATATCTAAAAAAATATTATTAGAACAGTACCTACTAGCGATTATGTTCACGTCAATTTTAACATAACAATTATAAATCCATTTCTTTTGTTTATCACTTAGATAATAATTATATCACAATTTGTAGATAATAGACGTATAAAAAATACCTATAAGTACTATGTTGAAATATTGTGCTAAGTAAAAAATAACAATTGAAATTAACCGCTGGACACTGAACATCATTTATCTTACTAATATTATTGTTCTCAATTTAACTAAATAAATAAAAAACTCGATAGAACTGAAACCACTTTACACTGTACAATCGATTGAACATCAATCTGAGAAAGATAAGAGACCAAAACGAAGAAAGAGATGGTAAGAAAGATGATTGTTCCCAAGAAGTTGTACAGTAACATTGTACGGCGTACAAGTATTTAGTTGGTAGATTTTATAATTTACCGTGCACGTGATGGCACAATCAGTGTTACCAGACCTGCCTCTGAATCTAAAAAAGTCAAAACCAAGGTTGGCTTTTTGGATTCATGCTGGCAGCACCCACGGCATGTCGTTACCGTCGACGGAACTATAAAAGCGTCTCCATACAATCCCATATATTTTGCTTCCCCATTCTGCCGTAGCGGTAATATCGTGACGTGCCGTGACGTTGCACGGAAGAGTATCAAATCAACCATTCAGTGTCTTTGTAGTTTATTGAACATGTGTTAGCTTAGCTCCATACATCCGCAGAATATTTCTTCATAGACTCAAGTTTCTTGAGGAACTGGACGGCTTCAGACTCAGTCTTGCCGCCTTTTTCAACTATTGCTCTTAGAACTAAGTTTCTCACATCCACAGCCATGTTCTTTGCGTCACTGTAACAAATATAAACGAAGAATGATGTCACAATTTATGAAAAATATTTTCTATACATAAGTGATGATGTGGCTATTTACTAAGCAGCCTACTTAGTATGAGCGTCTAAGATAACGTTTTGTCTACGAAAGGAAACATAAAAACTATTTGATTTACTTTTCGGTCAAACAAAAGAAAGAGACAAAGCATTCGTTTACCTTCTCATCGATAAAAATAACTATTGTCTAGGACGCCCGCTCCTGCTAAGTGGGCAGGTAGTAAAAAGGCACAAGTATCAAGGAATTTGAGAGTTTGTAAGGCACATTGGCACCGTCAAATTCGGTATTCTAATAGGCGTGTCGTACACTTACCCGCAAATATAGAAGTGTCCGTTTCGGTTGCCAAGAATGTCCCACAGTTGGTCTAATTTGTTCCCTAGTAAATGCGTAACGTAGATCTTCTGCGGCTGGTCCCTCGAGAATGCCAAATTCAACTGAACATCGCCGTTCTGCTCATACTTCGTTAGCTCCTGGAAATGTAGGTAAATGCATTTTTTTGCGACCATTGGATGGTATATCGAGTACAAACGAGAAAAACTAAAAGACAACACGATACCACAGTCGATTTTTTAATCATAGTATTGACTGTGTGAATCTGCATAAACTACGTCAAGCAGGTATTTAGTACTTTTGATCCATATTTAAATTGACCAAGAATATGTTGGTATCATTATAAACAATCGAATATCGTATCGACCGAACAAAGGTTATTTTCAATGGCCTCAATTTAGTGACAGAACAATTATTAAAGTAGGGTTCAGATTGTGCAGATTCTGACACGTCGGTTAGTCGAGCGTGGTAAATGATATTATGTATGTACTGGTTATATTGTTGTTATATTGTTATTGTTGTGTGTTAAGAAAAAAAATAGGTCTCTCTAAATATTATTCTCTTGGTATATTGCCTGCTCAGAAATACAGTATATTTTGCAGAACTATTATTCCGATTGAGATTTCTTCCTTCCTGTAATGCGTCCTTCGCGAAAACATTAAAATAAATCTAAGTTAGTAAGGACGGAAAATAATAAGGAAATAAGGAATTATCCTCGGTGGCGCACGCAGCTAGCTAGTAACCAACTGAAACGCCAGAGGTGCAGGTTCAGAGCCCATAACGGGATAAAATTAAGTGTTTGTTCAGATCAGCGAATATGGTCAATGATGGACGGAATAGGATATTATTTGCTGCACCGGCACCTACTTTAAACATATTAGCTCCCGAATTCATAGTGGTAGAGGCTGAGACGCTGAGAAGTCTCCTAAAATACGCTAATGTTTGCTCTGAACCGTGAACACTAACACCCATTCACGCTGACTAAGTAGGTATTAGTTTCTAACAAAGAGGGCTTCATTTATGATTAAACTAGCTTCCGCCAGCGACTTCGTCCGCGTCCCGTTGATCTTGTTAATTTACAAGGATAAAAAGGAACCTTAACCGAAGAACTTAAAAGTCTAGACGAGAAATCGCAGTTACAACAGATCGTGTACTAACCTCCTGATAGATGTAATCCTGGTGACGATGCCTGCAGCCAAAGTAGAGTATATTCTCGCCGACGTCCTTCCCATTGGCGCGGGCGAGTGCGCGCTCCTGCAAGAAGCCGCGGAACGGCGCCAAGCCGGTCCCCGGACCCACCATCACTATCGGAGTTTGAGTCTGCAGCGGCAGTCTGGTACAATGAACAATTCATTAGATCATTTTTTTTAACATCTTAGGCTCAAAAGATGCCCTCCGACGAGATGGGGCGACGATCTGCGAAATGTAGCTGGCAGACACTGGATGAGAAGAGCCGAAGACCGAGCTCAATGGCGCGTCTTGGGAGAGACCTACGTCCAGCAGTGGACGAGTATAGGTTGATGATGATGATGATGATGATGACGAGGCTCAAAAGAACTCTAGATTCTAGCATATTTTTTGACAGTTATCAATTAAAATTTGAACACAGCATCTATCAGAGACGTGCGAGGCAGATGAGCTGTGTGTGAGGAAAAATTCCACTAATAGTATCACTCAACCAACATGACGAGAAAAGTGTTTTTTTTTATTTTATTTAACAACTACTTATAGATAATACAATTTTCTTAAAATATAGCACCTTGTCTAGGTACTCACAGTCGTCGTAATATACAGTGAATACAATCATAACAGAATAGTATGACACAACAAAACATGAAGTTAGGTAAGTAAGTGCAAAATGACAAAATCACGCATGCATAATACCTGCTTACTGTTTGCTAATTTTTTCTCGCACATCGCTCACCTGCCTCACTACATAGTGAAATCGTATCGTATCGTAAAAAATTAATAAAAAAAGTATTCTGAGATCTATTTTAAACTTGGTCCAACTCATTCGATAAAAACATTTTAAAATAATTATACAAAACTTTATGAGGATTCAAAGTGATAGTGGGTATAAAACAGGAGATACTTAGTAGGAGTTCTTATTAATTTTTGTCCTTATTATGATGTTCTGTGTCTTGATTAACTAAAGGAAAACAGAACTAAGGAACTTAGACTAAAAAAAACAGTAAATTGTCCTTGTTTATGTGTTTTGCACACAGAACAAAGGAAGTAAATAGAAAGAGCATGATGACTTTTTAGTATGAGAACCAGTGTAGCTAAACTCACACCATGTCAAAACTAACACACTTAGAAATAAAGATTATAATTGGTTGAAAGAGAACGTAAAACGGACCTAAATCCATTAAAATAATTTTATTGATATAAAACCTTAGCTCCATCGGAACATGGTTCAAAACTCAATAAAATAAACAAGTGATAAAAATTAAAGTTTACTTCGTCTACTCAGCAAAAGGTGGCGCTTTTGCGAAGCATTTTTGTTATAGTCTTTATTAACAAACCTTAAGATTGATAATGCAATGGCTGTTATGACAAACATAGCTACTCACTTAGTGATGTGACCAATGAGGATACATGACGAATTTGTCGATATCGATTATTACCGACCCACTGATTGATAACGAAATAGCTACGTTTAGCCGCAATTACATTTGTCTGATACGTTGTGTCCAAGGGCTCTGCCGTTTGTGGTGGTCGAAATAAAAATATTTTCTTTCTTTGTTTAATTATAATCAATCACAAAGGTTAGTATCAGACTGACACTATTGTCAGTCTGATACTTGGGTAAGGACCAAGAATGAAGGTACCTACCTAATTAATTAAAACTTCATGAATATAAATAATAACACTATAATTACCTGAAAACACAAAATTATTAGAGTCGGTATAGCTGTGCCAACAATGTATTTGTTTCCACTTTTTTTAATTACAAAATCTTGGTCCTTAAAGTGCAGCAAATTGTACCTACTGTATTTTGTAGGAAACCAATTTTGTTTCCCAGTTGCATCAATCAATTTTTTTTTATGTCTGGCACATTGGGTAAACTGAAACCAGAAGATATACCTATTTTTTCAAAATATTTCTGTAATTTTCATCTGACCCAGCCATTAAAGTTATCGATAACGCATTCATCAGTTTATTGGGGCCACATCCCTAACTGAGTAGCGAAAGTTGAGGTTTAAAAGAAACGCGACTTTAACATGTATGATTTACAGTCTTTTTTTCTTTGACGGTTTTGCATTTTAACAAAACTAACAATTAACAATAAAATATTACTTATCGGTGATATGATATGCCCCCATTTGTTAAATTTTTGATTCCGCTATCGTTTTTGCACTCTAAAACAGCACAATATGGCATGTTTATATTTTTTAATGATTTTTTTCAAGTACGGTTACCATGACAAAATTCAAACACGACTGAAGTGAGCGGAGCTAGGCGGAGCTTGAAGTGCGTAATACGATGCAGACTTGATATGAAGCGGATCCACCTACTTACTAATTCTACTTATTTTCTTTTTTCTGTGGTTTTGCAACTACGTGAATTCCTCATAGCTAAATCATTATTATTTCCGTAGTAACATAAAGAAAATAAAAACTACACGTACCGTAGAAATTATTCACCAAATCTTTAAGGTAATTTGATAACTCTTTATCGTTTTTTTTTTCTACTACTATACACTTGCTATTATCTAATCTAAAACATCTAATTTAAAAATCTAATTTTAGATTTTTTATAAATATTGTTTATACTGTATTAGTCGTAATTTTCTTTGTGAATTAATAACCTATGTAGATTTTAGATTTATTTTCGTCGATTAAGCGCTTTGAATATAGTGTTATACACATTATTATGAATTCTGAGATCTATGTACTTAAGATCGAAAATTGCTCAACATAAGTATAGATCTTGAAATAGGGGAAACTGGCGCAATCGCACGAAGGTTGCGTGAGGAAAATAGATGCGTAATAACCTAATAAGTAGTAAATGAATTGGATTGCAGATACAGAGAAATTTATTTCCTAGTAACAATCACCTGTTTAGTTATAAATAATATAGGTAAGTACCTTTAAAAGTAGATGAATTAACTGAAGACGTAGAATTAACATAAAAATGTATTTTTTTAAAGTAAAGCCAAAAATAGGCACTAGGCCTAACATGTTACACAGCATGTGTTCAACCTGTGCGTATCCCGGCACCGTTTCATCATCATCATCACATAAGTCTGTAAACGTCCACCGTATTTCTTCCACAAATAAATATTTAAGGCCTTCCCATCCATCGACTTCCTGCAATCTTAACAATGTCGTAAACTCTTGCAAAAGTTACAATACAAACACAAAACCTTTCAAATTGATGACTGTGCGGACGAAGACACGTCCACCTATACTGTTTGGACTTTGAACTATTAGAAGCTAAACGTTGCGAATCGTGCGAGAGGGACGTCAGTGTGTTTGTGTAGGACGAGCTGTGAGCGCGGCGCGCGCCCTAGCCTATTGCGCTGTCTCTCCAACGATTCTCTGCATTGTATAGGTACAGCGTAGTTATGGTTGTATTGGGTGTATAACCTGACCTATGGCCGTGTGTACGACAGTGGTAGTATCGCTCACCTGAACTGCGACTTTCGGATGTAGACAGGCACGCGCGGCAATGGTTTTCCTGCC
The DNA here is from genome assembly GCA_947859175.1 of Gandaritis pyraliata. Classification (NCBI taxonomy): domain Eukaryota; kingdom Metazoa; phylum Arthropoda; class Insecta; order Lepidoptera; family Geometridae; genus Gandaritis; species Gandaritis pyraliata. The sequence continues at coordinate 6,584,846 of OX401853.1, read as the reverse complement.
TCGGGTTTGTGAGCCGCGAGCCAAGTGGTAGCGACGCCTTTGTTCACGCGACCTGTCGGAGTTTTGTACTGAACCACCACAGCAGTTATGTGCACCGTTTCTGGGTACATCTGGAATATTCGATGTAAGTGAATATAATGAACTGTTAATCCAGATAACCCTCTCGTAAAATCTTGTGGCCTTCAAAAAGGATGTTGAATAGGTTATTTTTACGGAAACTTTTCATGAAAGGCATATTTTGTGATCATTTCGCGAACAGATAGAGTGGGACATCTTGATAATGGGATTGTCAACTTCAAAATTCGTAAACCCATATCTTATAAAGGTTGCCTGAAAGAGATTGCTTTTAGCAATAAGGCCATTATACCTACTTTTATTAACAGTTTAGATATTGTAATGTATGCAACGGGGTGAAGCGTATTTGTGTAGCACAATACCGCTCTATTTAGCCCAATATTTTATATTTACCACAACCATGCCAAATGTTTATTTACAAACGAATGCTCGTTACAGTGGACGTAGATGAGTTAGTAACAGAGCAAATCGAATGTTGACCTTCAATTTAAAATCGTCACAAGCACGGATCCACGTGTTTAACTTGCCCGATAAATAGAAAAAGTACTCTATGCGTAACTATTTGTGCGCAAACACACAAATACGCTACACCAATTGAAGTACCGGTGTAAAGCACGTAAATAAATAATATCGCGAGAGTTACCTTGTTCGCTTAGACAAATTTACTAAGGAGATTACATCACTGATTACCAAGAGTTAATTATAGTAATCAAATCTTGAATATTCAATTTTTGGCATTAAATACTTGTTTCTTACCTTAGGACTAGATGAAATTGAATAATATCTAGGCTGGAGGCGAGGCAGGAGCTCGCAGATGTGGTCCAATGGCGGCTTGCACGACGGAATATCTTCCAGAATGTGTACTATATTCCTACAAGCTTCTACGATGAACGATTGGTACAATGCTTTGCCTTCTGTTGAGTTTGTCGCCATGAGGATAAGTTTTTTCTTGTCCTGCAATTAAGTAAGCCGGTACGTTTAGTTTTTGTTTTGTTTTTTCTCAGAATAAATAAGGCTTTTGCAATCGCCCTTGCAACCTATGTATTCTCATTTATCACTTACATTCAGATATATTAATTCACTAGAAATAAGTGAAAGACTGTGAAGGTTTGACTGAACCTTACACGCAAGGCGAAAAAAATAATACAAACTTGTAAAGTACAACTCATGCAAGCGACGACCTCGTATTAATCATTTCCTTGTCATTGCTTGCTTTTGTTGCAAAAACTAATTGCCTATATTACAAAATATGCTGACATATTCAACCGGCTTTTTTAGTAACTTTACCAGTAAAAAGCTCGCCGGATAAGCGTAAGTCCTGAAACTGTGTACCGAACTTTTCGCATTTGCAGACAAAGCCATGCACTGAGGTTTTTTTTAATCAATGCTGAGGCGGAAATTACCTTGTTTACTATATATCTATAATAAAAAAATAAACATACTAACTTCCTCATCAGAACAATACTCTGCAAGCTCTCTCAGAATGTGCGTTCGCGGGAGCGCGGTGATCTCTATGTAGTGAGACAGAGCGGTGCGGTACGATGTAGGGCAAGGGAATGGATTCTTCTTACTGCTCTCCTGATCGGTGTTTACGAGAGAGAAGATTTCGTCCAAATTACTTCCCGTTAGGTCGCCGAGACGTTTCACGAGATCGCTATCGTTAATCGGATAAACGGCCACGTGGTCACCTGAAAAGTTATTGCATACATAAAAGGAATAAACATAAAGGAAGCTAACCATTGGCAGGTTACTAACTATTTGCACTGGTTCTTAGCGAAATTGCGAGTCACCTTACCGATAACAGATGAGCAGCACACTTCAGTCACAGATAACATTTTAACCTAGTAGGTACCTACATCTGCGTGCAATAGTGCAATGACCAGTCACACGGACCAATTGCATAATTGATCAAGAGAGCAAAGCGAGCGAGATCTTAATACACAAATTGTGTTTGTTTAAACATATCATTTAGCTCATTTTAGATGCACTTAGGTGTTGAAAGTAATCAAATCCGAATTCAAAAACACGTTTAGGAGATAAAAGACAATACCTTGTACACATCATCAATACTAAATACTGTGATAATTATTTTACCTAAGTACACAAATTCAACAGGAGCATAAATAATTGAAAAGCTACTTGCTTGCCTGCTAATAGTCACGTAATGTAAGTACCTAGTATTTATGAAGATCGTGATACACTCCAACTTATGTAATTGAAATGTAAATGTATTGTTGAAGTTGATTAGCATACAATAAGAAAGGTTAACCGATAGCAGTATGTGACTCTGAACTTAACAAATTAATTGGTGGAAATTGGAAGATGTGCAAGATGTGATGATGTTTTTGGCACATTCTAAAAAGTTGTGGACAATGTGAACATGTGTGTTTTACAGTTACGACTCACAAGCTATCAAAGAATGAATTTTCACTCTTTTCCCCTAAATATATTTCGATGGTTCAATTAACTACTGCCAGAGTCCTGCTTGGAATACAAGCGTGACAATTTACACCATTTACATACCTACATAAAAAAAATAAAACTAGGTTGCCGATAGTATACTTTTCTGCAAATACATATTTATAACACATAGTAACACCCAGACATTAAACAAATATCTATGTTTGCCACACACAAATGTTTGTCTACAGTGGAGATCGAACCCAAGACCCACAGCACGAAAGGCAGAGCTATTATCGACTGAGCTCTGACGCCTGTCCGTCCAGTTGACATCCAATTAAGCATTTACCCCTTAGATCTGTATTCTGAGCATTGCCCCTTGTACCCTACCACCGGCACAAAGGATGACATTATGGATGCCACGGACGAGGGGGTAAAGGTGGCGAAGTTCTACTCGAACTTCGTTTAGTTTTGGTTGTCACCATTGACACGCAAGAAGAATAAAATTTAAGCAGAGTGCTGTAGAAAATGGTTTTGGTTTGATGTGACATACCGGCTTCATACCGCATATTGGAGCTAGAAATGTCCAGTTCAACATGAAGGCAAGATCTGTCTCCACCTTTATGCAATTCTCTGTTAACCACGATTTGAGCAAGGAATGGATTCTTTGCATCATAAGGCCTGAAAAAGAATACTGAGATAAAATCTAGTTTTTATATGTGGTTACTGGAACTGGATCAGAATACAAAATTGAACATAAAATCACAAAAATTATAGTAGTGACAACGGATCTTTGTCCCTCTGAATTATCGGCGCAGAACCAATTCTTGGAATATATTAGAGGAAAGAAAATTTTTCCGCACAACAGTACTTGTCCAATCATTGTTGCATCTAACTTCAGAGGGACAAAGATCAGTTGAGTGTACTGTATATAGGTGTGGAAGTATGGACTGTTTTAAAAGAAGATAACTTACGGTCTCTGTACTTGCAGAGAATGCAGCCTTGCAATTTCTCCTGAGAATACATTGTTCGGCTCAATTTCTCCAGGCGGATGAAACACTAGCCTGAATTGTCGTATCAGCTCTTCTTCACCTGTGCTTTCAATATCAAATTTCTCACACACTGCTGGCCAGAATTTGTCTTTCCATGTGATAAAATCATCTTCAATGCTAAAATATTAAGTTTATATCAAAATGTGAGAAGGTAAGATTTGAACAAAAATTTTGGGATTTCGTTAAATGGATAATATGGTAACCAACCACCATAATAAGTAGGTAGGTGTTTACTAAGAATATTCAACTGTACAGTTTAGTAAACTTTTAATGAATAACTCACTTGGCATCATCATCTCCAAGTCCAAGTTCATACACACGACAGGCTCCAAGCTCTTCTAATCTCTTGTCTAAGTATATAGCCACGGCATTATAGTGTTCATAAGTTTTATTACCTAGCCCAAACACCTGGAAAATATATTTTTTTATTAGCGGCAGGTAGCCCTTTCCCAAATAGTGGTTAGAAATAATACCTACCTTAGATCGTATTTTTGAGATAGCCGACACGAACAATCGTCTTTTTACCACTCGTGGCAATATTCCCACAAAAATATTCATTATTCCGCTATGAAATTTGCGTCTATCACACTTAAATTCATTCATAAAATATAGAAAAACTAATAAAGGTAAGATTGTGATGTAACTAACGCACAAGGTTGATAAATTCGATGTAGAAGCAGAGGTCGACTTTTTTAACTATAACAATCACACATTACTTTTTAACAATTTGTTGATTTAATTCCACTATTTCATTCATCATATTATTTTCGATAAAAATAATCAATTCAATCAATACGAAACGAACAAACAGCTGATGCAAAGCAACAACATGCGCCCTCGGTCGGTGTCAGACGAATGTCATGATCAAATTGACTTTGACAGTTTAAAAAGCATGGCGTTCTTACATGTTTTTTTAGTTCAGATTTTCAGATTTTTAGCATAGGTACATACCAACATACTAAATAAAAACTGGTTTTTCCAAAAGTATAAACATGGTCACTGACCTTTGTCCTCTAACTCTAATAGATAGAGCTGGTCTACAAGTAGATACGCTGGACTCACTCACAGAACAGTGGACTCACTAATACCTAATACATGGTGCTTAGATTATTATGTAAATGTGTACCTATGCTTCTGGGAAAATCGGCAAAATTCGGGATTTATCTTAGGTACCTACCTACTCCTTAGAACACTTACGGCATAATTTAATCCGGTTAGATCGGGGTCACCGTTCTTCAGCCACTCGTAAAATTCCATGGCATTGTCAGTCGGATCTCCTTCTCCGTATGTTGCCATGCAGAATACAGCAAGTGAATTGGTTATATCTTGCAATTTAGTTAACTCTTCCTGAAACATGCACCTTGTTCACATTGCGCATTTCTAGGCTAGTAGTAATTGACTAGTAGTCTAGTTGAATAATATAGCTACTTAGGTAGGTAGTTAATAAATAGTAACACAGATAAATATAATACAGGTACCTATAATAATAAAGATTCAACGTGGAACAAATCACGAAAATAATCTCTTTCATTGCCTATTTCATTTTCGCCATCTCATGATTACTTTATTTTATTTTAGACTTATCAAAAACAAAGAACCCGAATATACCCGATTCGGGTATATTAGATAATATACCCGACCTTGCTCTAGGTATCTATTCTTGGACGAATACGTGTATTCGTCCAAGTATCTATTACTTACCTAACCATTTCATCATCATCATCATCAACCTATACTCGTCCACTGCTGGACGTAGGTCTCTCCCAAGACGCGCCATTGAGCTCGGTCTTCGGCTCTTCTCATCCAGTGTCTGCCAGCTACATTTCGCAGATCGTCGCCCCATCTCGCTGGAGGGCGTCCTACACTACGCTTGCCTAAACGTGGTCTCCACTCCAGTATTAGTTTGCTCCAACGATTGTCGGTTCTACGGCAAACATGGCCGGCCCACTGCCACTTCAGCCTGCTAATCCTTTGAGCTATGTCGACGACTTTGGTTCTCTGTCGGATAACTTCATTTCGGATTCTATCCTTGAGAGAAATTCCGAGCATAGCTCTCTCCATAGCTCGCTGAGCGACTTTTAGCTTATGGACCAGCCCTACTGTCAGTGTCCACGTTTCGGCAGCATAGGTCATGACAGGTAGGACGCATTGATTGAAGACTTTTGTCTTCAGACATTGAGGAATGGGCGACGAGAAAACTTGACGGAGTTTCCCAAACGCAGCCCAGCCCAGCTGGATTCTCCGGTTTAGCTCTTTCTCAAAGTTGTGTCTACCCAAACGCAGGGTCTGCCCGAGGTAGACATACTCCTGCACAACTTCGAGAGGCATTCCGGCGACAGTGATTGGCTCTGGGGTTATACGATCATTGATCATAATTTTCGTCTTATCCAAGTTCATGCCCAGGCCAATCTGTCGTGAAGCATCAGCTAAGCTGTTCAGCATCTGCTGCAAGTCCTGCAACGATTCCGCCAATATGACGATATCATCTGCGAATCGTAAGTGTGAGATGTATTTGCCGTTAATGTTGATGCCCATTCCATTCCAACTCAGCGTCTTAAACAGATCTTCCAGCGCGCTTGTAAACAGTTTGGGGGATATGACATCCCCTTGTCTCACTCCGCGGCGCAGCTGGATAGGTTTAGACTGCTGGTTCTGGACTTGGACAGACATAGTGGCATCGTTGTATAAGCATCTCAACACTTCGATGTATCGCCAATCCACCTGGCATCGTTGCAAGGACTGTAGAACAGCCCAGGTTTCAACAGAGTCAAAAGCTTTCTCATAGTCCACAAACGCTAAGCACAAGGGCTGATTATACTCCTCTGATTTTTGTATGATCTGCCGCATTGTGTGAATGTGGTCTATGGTGCCAAATCCGCTGCGAAACCCAGCCTGCTCCGGTGTTTGAAACTCGTCAAGTCTCCGCGCAAGACGGTTCGAAATAACCCTGGAAAACAGTTTGTAGACATGGCTCAAGAGTGAGATTGGTCTATAGTTTTTCAATAAAGCTTTGTTGCCTTTCTTGAAGAACAACACAACGACACTCTTGCTCCATGCCTTTGGAGTTCTCCCTTGGTTTAGAACGGTGTTAAAAACACGTTGGACTTCCTTCAGAACTGGTAAACTACCTGCCTTTAAGAGTTCCGACGTGATTCCGTCTTCCCCTGGGGCTTTTCCATTTTTTAACTGTCTCAAGGCCATTTCGATCTCGTCAAGACAGATCTCTGGGAGACCTTCTGTGTAGTGGCGACTCAACGTGGCTCTAGCATCCTCATTACTGGGTTCAGGACATGACACTTGCGAGGCGTACAGTCGGCCATAGAAGTCTTCAATCTCTGCTAAAACTTCCGGCCTGGAGACGACGGTCTAACCATTTATTTCCACACATTTAAAAAATAAGTAGGTACTTACTTAAAGCTAAAATTTTTTTTATAGGTTGAAAAAAATTATAGCTCACACGCGTTGAGTCTTCTGTAGGTAAACAAGTAGGTACTTATTACGTAAAGGCATCTAATCAGCTAGCATAAGTAATAACAAGTTTGTAACACATAAATTGACGTTCTAAAGTTTCGCGAGTTACTAAAAATAAAATAATGAGCCCACCATATCACATTCTTCAGGGTCTGCAACCATGCCTTTCATCTTATACCGAATGCCCTCTTTGGCCAAACGACCCGCAAATTCTTCGCCGGTTCCAGTTTGGGATCCATAGAACACAACTAAACTTCTTCCTGAAGACTTGAGTTTATTTATGAATGAATTTTCTGTCACTTGAATTGATCCTGCCGGCCTGCAAAGAAAATTTAATAATTCATCTAATAAGTAGTTAGCTACTAACAAGTTAATTTTACAGTAAAATAAGTACCTAAGTAGGTACCTACTACCTACCCTGCATATCAGTAGTAGTGTAAGTAGTAGGGTAGTAATATTAACACTACTAACTTTGAGGCCATTGTATGTCTGACCTGTCTGTTTGTGGCCCGACTCCGAATCTAATTTCCTTTTTTTTTTAATTAACCTGTCTCGTCCCACTGCTGAGCAAAGGTCTCCCCCTTTTTCTTTTTCCTAACAGGGAATTTTAGTCTTCCTAGACAAAGATGTAGTAGGTAAACTCGTTCAAATGCATTCAAATCAAAACTACAACAAACAACGCGTTATTGAAAACTACTTCTAGCGAGTTGCGAAACCTAATGAATTAGGCGAGCTAGTACCTCCTACCTACTTATAACAAATATATTTTCTACCAACCTACCTATTTACTAACCTACTCTAAAAGAACGACCTACTAACCTACCTACTGTTACGAGTATGTTATTTTCTCATGCAAGTGACACCGTCTTTATGAGAATACATTTCTGCCTTCATAGGAAAAACTGTATTGAAATTGGACCACCACTTTCAACCATAGGGGTGTTATTAATGAGGTTGAGGCCTAAAGAAGGTTTTAATTATTTGTAAAATATAATGTAGCTAGGTAGGTATTAGGTATATCTAGTAGTAGATGCTCGGACGAAAAATCTATAAGTAGATGTGATTATAAGTACTTAGTTTGTTCAATTATTTGTAAGTACCTAGGTGTATCAGCTAGCTTTGCTATCTCCTGATAAGGATAGGCAGGTAGTTTGCGTTACGTATTGCGGAGGTAAGTAGATACCTACTTACGTACATTATGAAGCTAGGTACGCGTAACTTCCTAGTTCCTACTTCGCACAAGGTAAGTCTGTATTACAACTATTACATCAAGCTGTAGAGTACGATCTCACTCCCAGTTTTATAGGTAAACGTATCTCAGGCCTATAATTGTGGTTTAGTACCGAGCCACTTCGCCTGACGACTTTTGTAGGTATAAAATAAAGTCCTCAAACATTAATAAACTCTTCTTTTTTACCCAACGACGTCGACGCGACGGAGTGTAATTATGTTTCGCGCGTAGGTACAGTCGGCTACACATCAACCTATCCACTGTTTGAACTATTATAATTTGAATGTTGCGAATCAGGGATCGCAATAGGTTTAGTTGCGTGGCGCGCAAGCAGCGAGTCTCACATAAAAACATAATAGGTAGGTATCGTCCCTCTCGCACGATTCAAATTATAATAGTTCAAAGTTCGAACCATTGATAGGTTGATGTGTAACCGACTGTACCCTACCTATATTTGTTTTTATGATTGTTTGTACTCTGTTTGTATTATGTCTGGTTGGTGAATACTTACTGTATCGAATATTTACTGAGTAAAATTTCGTCCTTTTTGTTTTCTTTCTTGGAGTTGTAGAGCCACCAAATAGTGCCACCCAATAGAATGACAAGCACTACAATGTCAAATGTACTGAATAGCGAACCAGCCGCGGCCGCGGCGGCACCTGTTACTGCATCTGTGATCACGTCTTGCCCATTATCCGACATGGTGTGGTTTTAACTGTCTTTTCGTAACTATTTACGCGGTAATCACTACAATAAATGTGAGGTACAAGGCCACTCTGCAATAGTTACTTCACACGAGAACAATTAGCACGCCCGGCGACCACGCGCCTCACATACAAAATACTACTTCTGTCTGCATGCACTACACCGACACTCAATGACGTGATTGATGATGTAGGAGATCCTGTTTAGTCGGCCTAAAGTGGCTGAGCTGAATGAACGAGAACGATATTGCCGAACGTTTCGTTCACGCTATAAATTTAATGCGATTTAACAGATTTATACCAAACGAAGTCTACGTGGATAAAACACAACTCCACTTATTTGCGTTGCTATAGGTATCCACCCAGGTAGTACCGGTCACTACCCAGTACAAACAAGATAATTTAACTTTGTTGTAGCAGTAGATGTTTATGCACTCCGCGGGGACACGACCGTCTGGTTTAAATAATGATTTCTGACTGAGCAGTGAGCCGAGCTACGTGTTTAACAGCGTAGTATCATACTTATTAGTTAATATGCTGTGGTTTGAGTCTTATAGCTACCTACTGAAAGTGTCGTCTGGTCTGGCTGGCTAGCAAAGTCGCCGACCGCAACACACAATGTTATGTCTGTCCTGTCGGTCGTTTCTTGGTTGCTAAATAAAATGGTTCAATATTTTCCCAAGAGTAAAAATTAATCGTAGCGCAGAGCAGCCTACTTAATAAACAAGTGCAGGTAGGTACTTGCACATTATTCTCTTCTAAGGCTGCTAAAACTTTCGAGCCGTAGTTTCATTCTCTAGCTGAATTTATAAAGACCCACAATGATGCGGAAAAAACAACGTCCTCGATTTTAATAATGTATGATATCTGTGTGACGCAATAGGAGGTCAGCTACTCAAGGTGAGGGCCAGTCAGGCCGCACATGCGTGTTTGCTTGGTCCCCTTCTTGTTAAGAGATAAAAAATAAATGCCATTCTTGTTTAATAGCAGCTGCCTCTACCTTCGTTCCTGCAACTCCCGACTGAAAAGGGATTTGATGCTCTATCTGGCAATGTTTTAGTTAAGAGGCCTCTAACGTTAGCATTTTTTTGGCATTGTGTCTTCCGCTCTAGACATGGACTATACCTAAGTAGGAGAGGCCCACTGACAATGACGTCATCTATTGGCGGGTAGTTGTTAGTTGCTACAGGTTGCCACCAATGCCACCATGGAACTATAGTCTATACCTACAGAGCTACATCAGTTTATCAGTCAGCACTATCATATTCTCCGAAAACATTTATTGCAATTTGCTTTCCTTTAGTCACCCTACTGATGTATTTGCAAACAACTATGATCACATAATCCCACTAATACTAGTTGTCCTATGAGAACATAGACCTCGCAAGCCTTTATAACCATGCAATAACCGACACTTTCCCTTTAATCCTGGCTAAATCGAATTTCAGGTGCTTGAATTTTCCAATAGGCCCTAAGTACCTATGTAGACTTTTGAGCAAAATAGGGGTATAAGTTTTAGCGATTAGTTCCCTTGGTCTTAGGAGGTCGAATCTGATGTCTACGGATTTGTCTCGTAAAGGCCAAGAGGACTGTGTAGTCTCATTGATATTGGTAGAAGTAAATATTCGGGAAAAAAAATTAAAAATTAACTTCCCCCTTTTTCAAAATATTTTTACACCATCTTGTGTAGAATAAAGTCTTTCGTGTGCTTCTCAAATTTGATTGAAATCTGTCGATAAATAACGCTACAGCAAACTTTCCTCCTTTTCTCCCCCCAATCAAAAATCGCGGTCGACAAAATTTTTTTAATAAATCAAGGAACTTGTGTAGTGGTACCCATTTTCGTTCAAATCGGTTGATAAATGCGACCTGTAAGCGATTACTGACAGACAGACAGACAGCCGGACAAAAGCATTTTTGGCCAATCACGAAACTGAGACGCTTCGCTCGCTCGGTCAAATTATAAATGCGAAAGTTTAGATGTTTGTGTTTCAATCACGTCGAAACTACTGAACCAACTTGGGTGAAACTTGGCATATATATATAGTTCGTAACCTGGTATTGACACATAGGCCCTCTAGTCCCAAACTAAGCAAAGCTTGTAATATGGGAACTAGATGCTGATACAATACTTATATACTTTTTTTTTGTAAATACATACTTATAATACATAGTAACACCCAGATATAGAACAAACATCTATGTTTGCCACACACAAATCTTTGTTCTTAGTGGGGATCGAACCCACGACCCTATTACCTAAATGTTAAGATGATGTTAAGTCGTTGGATCTAATAAACTATATTATTTACAAGGAATGTGGAAAAAAAGATGAGTAATATTTTAAGTAGTTTTTTATTCTTATAAAATAAAATATAGCATTTTGCTTAGTGCCGATCTAGTTGGCAGACATACGCTTCTCCGTCTGAAAATAATAAATAAGTCACTTATACTTCTGCTACAAAAATTGAAAAAAAAAAAACCCACTTTCAAATTGGTTATATCAGAATTGTGTAATTTTAATTTCATTCTCTGTCAATGAGATTCCCACAAAGATTTCATCATAATAATGTAATGGCAAGATTCATTTATAAAAGAAATTTTTAATTTATAAAAAAACATTTATATTGTAAACTAACCACTTAGTGTTATGTTACTACAAATATAATAAAAACAGTATCACACTGCTAAATATTTTCATGTACTATAAAAATAAAAACATTAGGTACTTACAGCAATTTGCTTATATGATACCAATTTTGTTGGCAACATCTAGTGCGTCGTAATCCCTGGCTAGTCTGACATATGCCTTCTTTTTACCATCAGGCCTGAAAAATATCATAGTTTTCATTTACAAGAATAATCAGATCTTTCTACTGTAAGTTTATATAAAACCAATCAGTGTTGTGTATTTTTATTTCATTCTCTATCAATGAGATTCCCACAAGATTTCATCATTTAGATTGAAATGATCTATCATGCATACTGAGTTTTCTAGTCAAATCTGTCTATCAAAACTTAAACATTGTGACCTACCCACAAAAAACCCCTACGCAATGTGTACTGAAGTCTTTCACAATCAATCACAAGTCTTTTATACAGACCATAGACAAACTACACACTAAACAAGTTGCGATCAAGAAAAAGAAACCAATACAAATAGGTATGCAATATTCTGTGCATGTAATTGTTAAGCTTGTCAAGAAAAAAATTACTAATAACAAACCTGATAAGGGTGTTAACTTTAGCAACATTGATGTCGTAAAGCTTCTTGACGGCAGCCTTGATGTGGTGCTTGTTGGAAGTGGTGTGGACAATAAATACCAATGTATTGTTATCCTCAATCTTCTTCATGGCAGCTTCAGAAGTAAGGGGGTACTTGATGATGTTGTAAGCATCCATGCTATAACAAAATTATACATATACATTTTAGTGGGTCTTTCCCATATTTTGTAAAATATGTTTCACAAAAATGACTGTAAAATAGGTACTGCAACGGAAAGAGGGGATCTATGAAATTAAAAGTAATAATAATAGGTAAGGTACCTAGTGTGATACTTATTACCTGTCTTTTAAGAATGGTTAAAGATTTGTGAGATACATGCTTTCTTCAGAATGTGTCTGGATGCCTCGGAACATCATTCAATTCATAACCACTTTAAATAAAGTGTCTTCATCTCTCGGAACATCATTCAAGTTATAACCAGTTTAAATAAAGAGTCTTTATCAGTAATCCTATGCCTGTCTCTCTATGTCATACCTATGACACAGGCATAGTATATCGTAAAATTAATGAATCTTACCGATTCCTCTTGGGCAGAGATTTCCTTGGGTACTTGGGCTGCCTGGGAGGCTCAAAAGTCTTGGGCCTGCGGAAGTGCACAGAAGTGCGAATTTGACGGACACGCTTGCCATGTTCTCCTTTAACCACCTGGTAAAAATGAAACTATACTTATAAAAACAGACATTGAAAGAATATGTCTCGTATGCTGAATAGTGAAACCAGAGTTTAGTAGCACTCAATCAAAGTTTTTTGACATTTTTAAAAGAAAATCTTTACTCAATCCTAATCAGCTAGTGTAATTTTGATATCTTACCTTCCTTTGGGCTTTTAGTGCCTTGGCTACAGGTTTCACAACCTGTTTCTTTTGTCCTTTAATGCCAGTCTTCTTGGGCTTAGGCGCAATTTTAAGCTTGGCGGCAGCGGGTTTGGGCTTAGCGGCTCCTGCAGTCTTCTTCGCAGAGGGCTTTGCAGAGGATTTGGTTTTTAAGGCAGCCGCCTTAGCGGAGCCGGGCTTAGCGGTCGGCGCAGATGTCGGTTTCTTCTCCGCAGGCTTGGCAGTCGGTGCCGAGGCAGGCTTGCTCGCCTTGGGAGCCGCAGCCTTGGGAGCTGGCGCGGGCGTCTTGGCAGACGCAGCCGGCTTCGGCACACTGCTAGTAGATGCAGCCTTGGGTGCAGGCGCAGGGGTCTTAGCAGTGCTCTTTTTCTCCGCGGGTTTGGACCCACTTGAAGCTGCATGTCACAAAAAGAAACAATGAACAAACTTAACCTCAATATAGTGTTTTAAGTACTTACGAGGTATGAAAAGAACCCTAAGTGATTTAGGATGTAGAACCACTGCCACTGACGGTGTATTGTATAACTACGAAGGCTCTGGGCGTTAATTGTAACATTTCTCAATAGGCCTTCACAGCAAAAACATGTTTACCGCGTGGCCATTCCTGTCACTTCATAAACACAGATTTCACACACTAACCACTCCAAATAATGCTAATTCACATAATTTTTTAATTCCACGTTAGTATTACAGCTTTTTATATGTCTTTTGCTTCAAAATTACTCACGTACCGGATTTCTCTGGTTGCTTCTTGGGAGGCATCGTGACGAAAAGATGGATGGACGAGGTGGTTGGTGTTACCAACTGAAGCCAGTCACTTGTCTGTCTGTCAGTTACTGTAGGTTTCAACCAAATAACATTGTTATAAAATATCGGCTTTTGACATTAAAAATCAACTTTGGCTTTTTTGGAATCATGTACTGGCAGCAAGCACCGACGGCATACGTCTACGGAAAAAATAAAAGCGTCTCCATACAATCCCATACATTTTTCCTTTCCTATTCTGCCGTGGCGGTAATGTCGCGAAGAAAATCACGCAACGACCCACTACCGAGCAGGACGGGGCAGTTATTATATTTTGTAGCACTACCTACGTAGGTACTAAATAGCTAGTAGTTCGTTATTAATATATCCATTTTAGATCTTTCTTTTCTTATAGAGGTGTGTAGCTCTTCGCAGATACGACTCAGTGAGCCGTTTCTTCAAACCAATCTAACTGATTCGAATCTTTAGTTTGAAAAAAGTAATTCAGTCACAATTCAGTGTCTCAGTAGCTCTTTTATCTCCGTGGATCTGTGAGAGAAAGAGCGAAACTAAAGTTCTGTCGGAATGGGATCGAAACGGGATCACATCGTTCTGTATCTGTATCCTAGGATTGGCGCTAGAAAAAGAGAATACATTATGTGGTTACCTAAGAGTAAAAGAGATGCCAATTGAGTTCAAGTCGGGTCTTGTCGGTCGTGTCGTTTTGTTTTAATAATATACCTACATGCTGTTTATCGACTGAATTCTGAAAATAAATTTTAAATTTTAATTATTTCATAGAATTATTTATATAAAGATATTCATAGCGATAAGTACTTATTACTCAATACATTTATTGCTTTCACATGGTATTATAGTTGTTACATTAGTACTTATTTTTCAAACTATACCAAATACATGTAGGTATTTGTATTTTTTCTGTGTCAGAGTCAGACAGAAATGGTACGTAATAATCCGAATGGTCAAAGATTGACTGCTCCCTGAGTTCCCTCCCTCTGTGTCTATATCAATATCAGAGACGGTGACACGGTGATGCGAATGAGCGAAATGAAACGTTTCACTAAGCGGATCCAGAGACAAAAGAGCCAATCTCAACAATGATACGTTTTTACCACCTCTATTTTATTATCACTGGTTAGATCTAGCTTTAGCGTTAGACAGAGTTGGCAGCACCAAATATTAATTACACAGACGCTCACTGAACAAATACCTCATCTGTGGAATAAATCACCACAGATGATGCTATGATTTTCAGATTACTGAACATTAATTTTATTTTAGTATCTGTGGTGGTGCAAATAGTATGCTTCCGTTTCCGACCAATGATGTTTTTTTCCCGGCACATTAGCCGAAAAGCGCAACCGTCCTCTTTTCGACTGGACTGGCCCAATTTCAATGAAACTTTTACAATTTAGAAGCCTTTTTTCCGGAGCACAGCAACAATGGGCTGTTTCATTGAAATCAAGAACGTGAAAAAAGAAACGGTACGGCGTATGAAGTCGCGGGCAACAGCTCGTCTTACATAAAATAATCCGTACACACTTGATTCTTTCTGTCCCATGCCCTAATTCTAAACACCCATACCAGAGTGGGTATTATTAAATACCGTATTAAGGTGATGTAAATTGCAGGTAGTGATGGCACGCACCGCACGGTACCTAACTAGACACTTTTAAAAATAAAAACCATTCTTTGCAATAAATACATAATATGTGCATTAACTTTAATACAATTTTAAAAGACACATGAAGCGGGAAATATCGCAAGCATTTTTCTACTAGTAGATACTATTCGTATTAAAATATCGCGACTATAATAGATGGCGGCTTTGTTTCGCGCTAACAACGTTTTCAAAGACAGATCAAAAAGATTCGCGAAATATTTATACCAGAACAATGTACAGCGAAAAAATTCCCGTGTATTTTTGGCCTGGCCTCCGCTAACTGAAAATTAAACAGAGAAGCTTATTAATAGGTATACTTTGGGTATATGGTTACTGGTACTTTGAAAGCCTTCTTACGAATTTGTCTTCTAATTATTAGAAACTATTGTTGTGGTGTTCAATGTTCATACATGTACTTTATCTTCCTACAAAAGTTAGAGCTTAGGCTCGTACTCTGGTAAAGAAAGCCTTACTCAAGTTAGCATATATTTGTGTAGAGATTTTCATACAGAAATATATGCTCGAGTCTGGATCAGTGCTCGAGCAGTAAATACGAATA
Organism: Gandaritis pyraliata; assembly: GCA_947859175.1. Lineage (NCBI taxonomy): Eukaryota > Metazoa > Arthropoda > Insecta > Lepidoptera > Geometridae > Gandaritis > Gandaritis pyraliata. The sequence continues at coordinate 6,568,808 of OX401853.1, read as the reverse complement.
TGGGCCTAACACACTCATAAATCTACATACCAAGGTAGATTTTAATTTATAAACAAATTGGTTTGCTTCCTACCTAGTCAGTTTTACTAAATAATTATTAACTTCTATATTACATTGTAGTCACTTTGAGCTTGACTAGAACTAGCAGTTGTTCGATGGAAAGATCCAAAATTGAGCAAAGGAGTGTTATAGTTTGTCGCAACAGAACCTTGATGAGGTGAGCCTATGTTACCAGCTACTTGAACGGGTCTCTTTCCTATAATCAATGGGAAACATTCATCCGAAATACCAGACAGAGCCATCTGTATCCTTTTCATGCGATTTAAACACTCTTCAAAATGATCAGTTATGTACTTAAGTTCAGGAGCTATGGCCAAATTATGATGAGTCTTTAAATTCTTATCAATCACTCTAAGCCCTTCTGTAGCAGTGTATGTAACCTTTTCTCCGCCATAAAAAAATAAATCAATATCAGTTCCATTTTCCATAAGTTGGCATTTTGCTAGTGGAGAGTACAATGTTATTTTTGGTGTTTTTGCCTTGACAAGGTCAACAAAACGAGAGGCATATAAATACTTCTTCCAATGCTTTTGTGGCAAATTATGATAAGTAAATACTTCATCAGGATGAGGGTCATATTCCATATTACCATTCTTAACTCCATTATTATCCACCATGTAAATTACAATTTTCATTCCATCTTTGGATATTTTACATATTTCTACCACTTTTTCTTCTCTATTTTTCCCTCTTTTTTTAATAAATTCTACAATCACACCTGTGGGTTCTATTTTTAAGATTGCATTGCGGGTCTTATGAGATATTGATGGTAATCTGTCTGCACATAGTGGTGGCACACTCAATACATTAGGGGTAACACTGCAAGGCTTGGGATTGTTTTCCTTATTTTCTTCATCAACAGCACCATTCCCCATAGTTTTTCCCAATTGTGGGCCTTTGTTACTTTTGATTGCAATTTTATTCAGGCTTTCGACCAGATCTGCTCCAGTACCACTATCAATTTGGTTCATATGTAATTTATTATTTTGGTATTTCATGTTAAATGCCAAAACTTCAGCTGAAATATTTTCACTTTGAACAAAGTTGGTATTAGGTGTATTGCTACTGCTAGAATAGGTGCTGTTTTCTTGCATTCCAGAAAACACATTAAATGATCTGGGTCTACCTTCCATAGGTTTCTGTTCTCTGCACAGGCCCACACAATCAGAACTAGTCCTCTCCTCAGATCTTACTTTATGACTATGCTGGGTGCTGTGCAATGTTGTGAGGAAGCCTGAATCTCTTGACAAGTCTTGTTTGCATGCTGAAGTACTTAAAAAAGGATGATCTATTACTTCTTTCAGGGTAATTCTTTTAGTTGGATCTTTACATAGTAGTTTTTGTAACAAATCTTGAGCTTGAGTAGATAACTCTCCAGGGATTTTGTAATCAGCATTGATAACTTTATTCAAAGTAGTCTTCACATGCTGTGTATGAAATGGTGGGCTACCTACCAATAAGGTGTAGAGCATACAACCAAGGCCCCAAACATCCGCTGGTAGACCATGTACTTCTCTGGAGGCCACTTCTGGCGATATATAATTAGGAGTACCACACATGGTGACATGTTTCTCATCTGGTCCATTTAGTTGTGTTGCTAGACCAAAATCAGCTATTTTCACATTGAGATCTTTGGTAAGCAATAGATTATTTAGTGAGAGATCTCTATGAATAATATGATGTGCATGTAGATACAGCACACCACACAATACTTGTCTAAAAATATCAGCAGCAGCCTTCTCTGAAAGCCCACAAGTGCCAAGTTTAAAGTGCTTAGCTAATTCACCATTATGAGCTAATTCTAAAACTAAATACACATAATGTGCATCTTCAAAGAATGTATGCAATTCTAGAATGGCAGGGTGCTTGAGTCGTGAATGTATTGTGACTTCTTGTCTGACACGTCCTATCATTCCTGCACTTGCCATTAAAGCCTTGTCTATCATCTTGATGGCAACAAATAATCCTGTGCGCCGACATCTTGCTCTATACACATGTGCAAATCCTCCTTTTCCAAGATGTTCTAATATTTCATATTCTTCTATTTTTTCACCAAACATATTAACTTGCGCTACAATATACGGATGTCATGGATAAAGCTGAGCTGGTTATCTGGCAAACTCATAAATATTTTCTTAAACATGTCCATCATTGATGTGAATACTAAAATAGAAGAAATGAATGAATTAGTCCAGAAAGAAAGCAACCAATAGGACATAATTTAATCGATATTGAGAATACATCTATGTAGGTATTATGTAAAGTTCACAATATTCATATTGTACCAAAATATATTATTGGTTGGTTCACCTTATTCACAATCCATTTAGAATCTTCAATACTTTTATTGATGATTTCTTTGACTCTTTGAGAATCAGGTTCAAACTTATGTTGGATAAAACTCTGAAACAGAAATGGTTTGGAGTTATTGCTATAACTTTTTTGAACCTGTGAACTGTGTAATAGTAGTTTATTTTCCTACGTAGCAGTTATTATTTCAATGTGCATTGTACTTACCTGTTTTACAGCAAATTTGTAATGTTTACAAGCGTCAGGAGGTAACCTTTCACACTGACGTAACAAATATTTGAATAACTGCAATGATGTCATAACAACATTGGAACTGCTAGAAGATGTTTGCGTATACAACCGAATGTAATGCAGAAACATTTATGTACTCTTATTTTATATTTCAGCCAATTTCAGCTTTTACTTTAGACAACAGATAGCAATATAGCTTTTGTTTGGCTGCTATTATTGCGACGCACAAAATATTAGTCTGTCTGTGCTGTGCACAAAATGCTGGACCATGGGCTCCAATCTTAGGGAAAAAAATATGGACCGTTAGATTATCTGTGGATGGACCGATTAACTAATAGTTTTTGACAGCCGTCAAAATTACGTCGTCGTCGTCTACGTCGTCTTTTTTTTCTAAGGCTGCTGATTGGCTACATCCTACTAGTTTGTGATTGGCTGCCTGCCCACCGCCATGTTTGTTTATTTTGGTGAAACTTTATCAGCCGGCTGCCATCAGTATTGCCAACTTGGAATTTTTATGGCTAGATTTGGCATATTTCATATTACTAGGCTGATAACATATTATTAGGCATTAAAAAATACGTCGGAAAAATACGTTTTGTCTACAGTTTTTTTGAAACCCTCAAACTAGACTAGAACTCTTGGTAAAAAAATTGATACAAGAAACGAATGGTCATTAAAATGCATTTCATACTGAACAACCAACTTTTGGTGAAAATGGAGCCCATTCTTAGAACACAGTGTTACATATTCTTAAGCATAATTATTTGACATATTTCTTATGATAAATAAGTTTTTAAACCCGAAGTGCTGCCATTCATATTCTCCTTATGGAGAAATATTACATGTCATAGAAACAAAAGATAATTATGTATGGGCATGACCCTATAAAAACACGACCAGCCACATCCACGTTCATCAGCTCAACCTGTAGGTACCATTAATAATAATTGATAAAAATAGACATTTAAATTGAAATAAACATTTCAATTTAAAATAAAATGCTTAAATAAAGTACTGGCATTTTTTATATCATTTTTTTGAAGTATCAGGTTTTTTTCACCATTATGAAAAAAATATAGCATTTATTTTGCCAGCCTAGTTTGCAACACTGGCTGCCGCCCTATTTTGGCTTGATCACGAAAAGTCCTTTGTTAATTTTATTTCCATAACTTTTCTCTCATTTCTATAAGTACATAAGTAACTATAACCGTGTATCATAATAACTAAATGTGAATAGAGTGAAAGTTTACGTAGTTTGAACCGCATTCAACGTCATAACCTACGCCTGTGCTATAAAAATTTTCAAAGAAAGTTTCACGCTTCGTCACGAGTAAAATGTCTCCGTTATGAAGCCCTAACAACACTATTTACACGGAGTGAGATTACAAGTGGAACCCCTGAAACCAGTGAACCTCGTGAGTAATTGTATTCTGTGCTTAACCCTATCCGCCCAAACTCTCACTATTAGGATACTAATGTTTATCATCTAAAAAAGATAGACAACAATATTAAGTCTCATGTGCCTGTACCATCGCACTGGCACCCGTACCCTTCAAACCGAAACAGCAATGAAAACATCACTGCTCGGTAGCAGAAATAGGTATGATGGTAGTATTTCCCCGAACAGCTATTTCACTGGAAGCTCTATTGCTACTAAAGTTTGTGTATCTACCAAGTACCAACAATCCACACAGCTCATCCGCTCATTGTACACCGATAATAATTGATTGTGGATAACATTAGAACAATTAAAAAACCTAAGCTTGAATTTTAATTTTACAGATGAAATGGGATACATGGCTGTGGACCATAACTATACACTAAAATACTTCAGAATGAGGATCATACATACTGTAAAACTGATAAGAAACTTCTGCGGACTGATGTTGGTAAGTCTATGAACCTAGTTTTCATTAAAAATATATTTATCATGATATGTCAATTAGATTTGTTTTCCAATATTTTGATACAGTTTTGTGTGACATGATCATGGGTGAAACATGCCATGCCATGGGTCTTTGCATATAGATTTCCATAATTTTTAATCTTGTTTCTATATTTCATATCTTTCTACAATGTTGAATTTATATTTTGACAAGAAAAGGACATCATGCTATATTATGCTATATTTAACTTATGTTTCGGTCTATCAAGGATCCAACGTTGTAAGCCAATTATGAGGTCTTTTTAAATACATGTAGGTACTTTGTTTTCAGAAATGAAAGTCATACCTTCATCTTCTGGCTCTGGTAAAGATGAAACTGAAAAGATGATGATAAGAGGTAAGCCTACTTATTTCTTTTTATTAGTTTGTAATTCTTACATTCAAGAACTTTCATTCATTTTCCCTCTATTACAGATGGTACACCTTGGAGATTAAAAATAGGTGATCAATACATATAAATAAAAATGATATTATGTATGATGTCATGATGCCAGTTATCTATAAATCATTAGCATAGCAATAGTTTGCAGATAGCTCTACTGGTTCTTAATGTGTATTTTAAATGAGAAATTATTTAGTGATTTAAATGTTATGTACCTACGGCATTAGTCTTAATTTTTATTTTTATGTGAATAAATATTTGTATGTACCTACATATGGTTTTTATTGTTAAAAATCCAAATTAATTAAAATAAACTATACAGCCCTAGGGCCCAGCTAGTAAATTGGCTCAAAAGCCCTGTATCCATTCCCATCCAAGCTTTTAATCGTTGTATAGTCTGTATTTAAAAAAAACAGACGTCAACTTCTATTAGTTAGTCGTTCAATTTCTACGGCTAGTTTTTTTGTGAGGGAGTTGTGCGTCTGATGCGTAGCATCTATTAGTTTGTGATGCTGGACGGACGCGGCACCCACCCCGCGGATTTTCTTTGCCCCGCGGCACACCCCGCAGCAGATGCTAGCTACCTACTTGTCTATGCATAAGGGCTTATTAGACTGTGCAATCTCAAGTCAGACTTAGGGTATCAAAAAGATAGCAACTTGTGATTGGCTATTCGCATTCTGGACCCGGAAATTTGGAATCCGGAATTCCGGATCAATGTAGTCAGTGCCAAATCTGTGTATGCGTTCTATCTTTTGAATGAATGAAATAAAACATCGCGAGTGACATGTTTAAACATGTCATTCCCTTGGATGCTAGTCTGTGGTCAAGGGTTACTCGGCCACTCTTCTTGGTTCATATGTCTATGCTTCACTCCACTCCTCCACTCACTCATATAATTTTTCTTTATTTCATTCATTCATATTGAGGAAGTGATGCCAAACTTGCATTTTTTTTTATGAATCTGCCATATTTCTACGACACTTAGCATATTGTTAGGAGACTTGCTCTCCTATGCAGCATGATGACACTTCAGGGTAGCTGATGATTGTGGGGGATGTATTTGTGGGTCGTATGGATGGTCAATTATTATTAGGCCCTTGCCTATGTTAAATCTAGGTTTTCTCCGGCTAAATGCGAATCATGTGGTTTTAGGTACCTACTATAAATAAATTGGTGATTTCTCGTTATTTTTCGTGTCTTTTCCTGATTTTTATGAATGTCTTTATGATAAATAGATCTAAGTAGGTAAACTGTTTTTCGTGATATGATTCGCACGAACAATTAAATAGAACGCCTACCGCCATTCTGTTTGTCTGGGGCTTCTGGGGCGAGCGACCACAAGCGATGACATGTCACTGCAAATATACTCTCCACACGTTGGCGCTTGTAAGCACTCGGCCAACTAAGGCGAGCGACGACACCGAGCCATGGCAAGGCAAAGCAAGTCAAGGCAAACATGCCGTCCACATGTTGGCGTTGGCCTTCACTCATCGACGTTGGGCCAACATGTATAGGCGACATCGGAACTCTGGAAAATGAACGATGACATGTATGAATCGGATTATAAAGGAGAGTTATTTGAAATGTGTTTATTAAAAAACGAGCGTCGTAGCTTGCAGAACATATTTATTTTTTGGTAGAATCGCATTTCCGTTTCGGGCGTTCTAATGCATATTAGCGTATTATTGCCGTTTTTTGAGAAAAATATAGCATTATAAAGCCACGCTAGTTGGCAGCACTTTATGTCAAAGAGAAGAGAAGGAGAGGAGATTCAACAATCGCGTTTGCTTGCAGCAGTTTTTATTTTCTCTTCTCTCTCTTCTCTCTCAAATCAAGATCTAGCAACCAATTGAGAAAAATGTCTAGCCATAATTAACCATGTGTATTTTGATCGTATATCGATGCATACGCATTGATTATTCGTTGACCGTCTATGAATGATTCATGTAGGGATTAGTGTTTTGATGTAGTTTTGGTCAGTGTACCTACTATTTCTCCAAGTTTGTGATTGTTGCTCCAAAGTAGCTCGATAATGATTCGTAAATAGTAATGTGGTATGGCACTCGTTACTATTAGGCGTTCTCCGAGTGTGCAAACACCAAGGAAAACGGTAAGTACAAACAAAGACGGACGTTATAACTCCCAAGATTATCCATTGTTGACGATAGTCTGATGTAGAATAGAATGAGAGGATCAATCAAGTACATTCTCGTAGTACCTACCTATCTAGAAACTATCCACCTATCTACTTAGCTATAGAATGTAAAAATAAATTCTGTGTTATTAGATAAAAAGTAATTATAACCAATAAGTTTAGGTAAGGATTGCCATAAAATTACTTCACGAGAAGTATTATTCCATAAATGATTAGGCCATAGATTGCTAGACAGAAAATCTACTCACTCAGGTACAAAATCTACTAAGTAAGACATGGTTACAGTTAGTGATCATAAACCCTCATTATTAGTCGGTATTAATAAAATATATCTTCATTTTAAAATTATAATGTTATAAGTAATTATTACTGTGTGCACACTGCCTTACCGCCTGTTACTGTATCATACAATAATAATTATTATATTAAATTACCACCTAAACTACTACATGAAGTAGTGTGGACACAAGAATGGACGGTAAATAAGCTCAACCATCATAACCATATTGACTGACATTAGGAACCAGGCCGTAGTTTCTGGCCTATTCTTCTAGGCTTTGGTTGCGTGGAACTAGCACCTAGAATCACCTAGTATAATATACGTACCTGCGAAAGACTATTCTACATTCTGTATCCTTGTGATTTTATTGAATGAACACCTTATTTCCAAGATAATGGAATCCAAAAATATCTTATACCCTAAACTTAAATCTGAAGTAGGGGAGTTAAAACTAGCCTCTATTATTAATATTGTAATAATAACAATACCAGCACTCTGATTCCCATAATACAAGTTTTGTTTACTTTGGGCCTAGCTAGATGATATTGTGTGGAATGTCCATGAATATTAATTTTCTTGTAAAAATGGCAATCAACATTTTTGAATTCCAGTACCGTACTGGTACTGCTGCCGGACTTGAGATTAGAAGTTCCTCTTATATGAAAGTAACTTTACTGAAGTAATTAGTTAAATTACAGTGTATGTATGTAGAGTACAGGGGGAAGCATTATCTAATTATTTTGTTGCAGGATGAAGCAGAAAAGACTGATGAACAGATTGAAAATGATGTTGAGAATCGCTTCAGTAAAAGGTAAGCCAAAAAAATAAAAGTTATTGAACTTAGAGGTAAAGAGAGTAGTCCAGGCAGAACTCTGAGACTTATTATTATTATAACTTATTCATATAATAGAGTAAATAATATATAAGACCAATCATTGGTCTTACTGTATGGCTACATTTTCATATGGCTCATATTTGTCTATACAGCTTAAAAAAGCGCGAGATTTCCTTATGTGGAAACCACTAGCTAGGCTAACTAGCCGCCGCGCCGATCAGCGTAGCGTTAAGGGTGCGTGTATAGTGAAAATAAGCACCACCTCAGGCATGCGATTTCAAACTGCGGTCATAAGATCATCGGAATAAGGTTCGAAACCGCACGCGCATCGTCGTGGCACTTGCGACTGCCGCCGCGACATAAAAAGTTCGTGAATTAGCAGTTGTTTTTCTTGTAACCCAAAGATAATTTTGAAAAAATAGAGAAGTACATCGCCTTAGAAACTGTTGGTACATGTATATATCTAGTTTCAACCCACTAATTAGTGCTGTCTTAAAAATCAAGATACAATCTTAAAAAATTAGAGGTAGGTTCATAACTTCGGGATTTTTTTCTATCGAAAGAATATTTTTTTATTGTGTGGTAAAGGTCAAAATAAAATGAGTTTTCTGTACCTATTTTTACTTTTGGTTACTTTTTGGTTTTGGTTTTGCTTGTATTTACAGATTACCAGCGAAAAGCAACTTGCGAATTTCATTATACGCATATTTAGACCAGGGGTTCCCAAACTATTTTGAAAAGCCAATGTCTAGTTTTTTTCCTATTGATACAAAATACTTACCAATTTAAAAACATTGCAGTTGGTTAAGTGAGTAAACTTGACATCATATTCTCATCAAAATTTAACAAAATAAATAGACATAAAAGTACAACAATGATACTTCCTACTAATATGTCAGTCATTCTTATAACAAATTGGTACACATAACACAACTTATACAGTATCTTGAAAGTGTCAAATAAGAACTTGTATTAATTAAAAGGGGCCGATTTTTAGACCTCGTCGACCCCCGAAATCAGTTTTCGTTTGTGTCGACCCCTGAGAAATCGATATCGACCACTTTGTGAATCCCCGGTTTAGATAATAACAACAACACAAGGTGTAACAAAAAAATAATTTTGATCTAAACAAGTTTAGTTAGTAATATTATTTTTGTGAATAAATAAAGAGTAATTACTTAAAGTAAGGTGGTATATTTTTTGCTGAAAAAAAAAAAAGTTTTGTTAGTTAATCTTAGTCATTTCGAGAACTCTAGTTGCGATTTCTAATTTAAGCGATTCTAATTAACCTTGAGGTAAGTAAATTTAACATTACAAGGATAAATCACTGAAAGCTGCGTGCGCTCAATGTTGACCTCAATTATTTAGTTTTTTCGATGCCAGCAAAATATTCTTTTGAGCATAAGCTAGTTTAGATACCGTTTAATCAATCTACAAATTAACCTTCTCTATCACCATGACTCTATCTATAATAACTAGTTGCTCTAGTTGCATGGCCCTTTGAACTCTGTAGTCTAGCGAAATATTACAGTGTGGCTGCTAAAATTCAACTAGAGTTTTCCTCCCTTACTTTGACGTAATGTGCAAATAACATTACTCATAAATTATTGTGTTCATACGAACTAAACAATTTAAACTAAAAATGCAAGACGCGTGTGTGCGTAAAAGTTAATTCCTTTCCTCATCGCCTCGTGTTCCTGTTCGGAGGCGTTTCTATATTTACGCGGCAGTTTGCGCCGAGTTCAGAGGGAAGCTGCGAATGCTATGACGTCGTCGGTCGGGTGTTCTGGCTCGTCGTGCACATGTAAGTAGGTATGCGCCTGCCACACGCTCGGCGCTGCCGCTCGGGGTTGGCTGCGGCAGCACGACGAGACGACGGATGGCACACGGTCGCGTGAACGGCCCTCGGCCTCGTGTGCGGATACGAACTTCGTCCTACCGCATCCGTTGGAAAATCGTAACCACAGGACCACAACCTTTTTGCGTGGATGTTATTATGTGATGCGATAGTTGTGCGAACTTGTGCGGTGTGTGTGACATTCGGTACTCAGATTACCTTTACCTTTTGTCTTCAACATGGTTGCTTTCAGGTAAACAATGCGCTTCTTCATGTCTGTAAACTTTTATGTTTTTATTTTTGTAATTTGTATTTGTACTTACCTCTACACGTGATGATTTTTTCTTTATTACGTTTAGTTATAGAGGCATAATAAATAATATACCTAACTATTGAAAATAACTCTAATAATTCTCGACTGTCGATGCAATGTGTTTCAGTATACATACATACACATGGGTCGATAAGATTAGTAGGTATTTGATAAATTTTTAGTGATAATGAACCACTTGCAATCTTTTTAATGAGAATTGAGTACGTACTTCTATACTTACGTTTAATTTCTATGTGAAGTAATCTCAGATCATTAAGATATCTTCAAGTTCAGGGTTGTATATTCAGTCACAAAGCAGGAATTTGTTATATTAAAAATTTTACGTAGGTATTCTCCAAGACACGAAAATTACATTTTGGGAACTTGCATTTAATTCGTTTATTTTTACGAAAACCATTATTCATTCTCTCCAAGTGTTTTCATGATTTTTCTATTAAGTATATGAAATACCTAAAAGCTTAGATATTTATATTTCAGATCGATACAATTTAAATAGGTACGTACTTAGTAATTGGTCATATTGAAAATCAACTATATGAAGAGTAAGATTATGGAGCAATGAAGGTCATTTTGTTAACTTTTATAAATAACGTTTCATGTTCTACTTAAAAGTAAGTATTGTGACCTAACCAACTAGTGAGGTATTTTCCTTAACAAATACCGATTACAATTCGAAAATAAATGATTAATTCTCTAAGAATATTATTATGGTTAGGTGCATTACGAATTGTAAGCAATTGTTCGTGTCCTTGCTTGATATTTAGAAACATTAACATTGAGTTGCACTGTACACAATGATCAATTTAAATACAATTTTGCAAATATACGGACTTCGTAAAAAGTCTGCTTTCGTTATAAAAAACTTGTAGTGGGATTTTTACAATTGATTAGGTAATATTGTTTTTCATTGAATTTTATTTATTGTGTACTTGACCTTCATACACATTATTTTGGCAACATAAAATATTTACATTTACTTTAAATTTACAAAATTTATATTTACATGTTTATTTACAGTATATTTTACAATTAACTACAATTGTTTTATGAACTGTCAGTGTTAGCGCGAAAAAAACCAGCTGTTCTATAAATTTTTGCCAAGAAGGTTAGCAATTTGTATGGAATAGCTGATCTTTTTTCCCAATAACACTGTGGGTTCAATAGGAAAAATTGTTTGTATTGATAGCTAGGTGCTTAAAACATAACTCCTTTCGGGAGTAATCTTATTACACCCTGTATTGTTGTTAAAGTTATATAAAATCGTAAACAGCCTCTACGGGGTTCTGTGGAAAGATGCCTAAGAAATAGATGACAAAATGGTTTTTACCATGCATGTCGAATATTAATTCACCAACATTTTGAAGATAGATCTAATTCAAAATAGGTAAAACCTGTTTTTGTTTAAAAAAATCATGCATTTTAGTTATTAAAATTGCGATTGCCTCTCGAATTTCAAAGGGGTTAGATAATAATTGTTATGGAGTATTATAACAGCCTATTATGATAGTACTGTAATGTAGTATGATTTTTCAAGGCGTTTTGTTTGATTTTATTCTCGTTCTTTGAATGTATATCTACTTCTTCACCATATAAATAAAGTAAGTAGGTATAACCATTTCATTGGATTGGAATTTGAAGAATTCGCTTCCCATAGAAATGTTTCGCAAACGCAATCTGGTGTGGTGGGTGAGCGAGGTAGAGCAATGTGGTCTAACTCAGAAGCGCGCGCGGTGGATGCCAGTGGCGGCGGCGGCGGCGGCGGCACGCGGCATTGTGTTCCGAATTGGGTAAGGTTGATGGTAGCGAGATGGGCGGCCGCCGTGCTCTCGCGCCTGGCCACCTATAGTATGGGCGGCCGCCGTGCTCTCGCGCCTGGCCACCTATAGTATGGGCGGCCGCCGTGCTCTCGCGCCTGGCCACCTATAGTATGGGCGGGCTACGTTTTGGCAACACGCCGTCGCTCGCGTACACGCTATTTTTAATGAACCTTGAGAGAAACCGCCCTTGCCGCTTAAATACAAGTCAACATTTGGAAATCTTTGCGTATCATCATCACGAATCTATTCTTGCTCTATTATTATCTGACACCCTCCTTCCTTGTAAGAGTATGTCTGAATTTACTCATCCCACATGTTCCCGCAGAGCTATTTTCAGATGACCTCATCATGCATTTTACGCCCAATGTACTATACTTAGCCTTCTGCTTTTAAAAGGCATTCGACCCGTATGTAGCTAAATGTCATCGTGGTTCGTGAAACCATAATTGCGTCTTTATATCGACAAAGGGTATTTTAGGTAGTATAGTATCGCTCTGTGAACTACGCTACACGCTTTGTCGTCTTGGCAGTGTATTTGATGTTTGTAATCCGTTTGTGATAATAATTTCCGTTAGATGCTCGCATTATGAATTGTTTAGCGTAGAATGAGGTGCAATATGCGAGGAATAAGATTTATGATTTCGGAGGCGGTGAGTGCATGGTCGAGAGAGGCAGTGGCAGCGTCAGCCAGCCAGCGCGTCGTCGTCCTCCGCGGCCGCCGAACGTGTTGACTTCGACAAAGTCTGGCCCGCGTGCCGCGCCTCCGGTGAAAGGGAGGTTAAACGCGCCGCCTGCAAGACGAATTGTCGCAACTACTAAAAATGGCGTCATTCATACATTTCGCGGTTACATTACGCCTTTAAGTAATTATAGTACAGCTCATCTGACGAAGTTCGTGCGTGCGACTTTGTCGAAGAACCTGTTCAAGTTCAGTATGTTGAAAACTTGAATTAATGTTAATTTCACTCTTAATGGTTGTAAATCTACTGTGCTGTGCTCAAAGAACGATTTGAATTCCTTCACCTTTCAAACCCCCGATCCCTGCGCTCATCTGACACCCGTCAGTTAAAAACTCCTGTCCATTCCTCGCAGTTCTATAGTAAGTCCTTTACACTACAGGCTATCAAACTCTGGAATGATTTACCGGTTACTATAAGGCATGCAAAATCTCTTCCTATTTTTAAAAACATGGTCACTCAACATTACTTATCTACACTTTCTTTAACGTCATGATAATTATATGTATGTATAATATTATGGTATGTATGTAAGTATCATTATGGTTATTTATGTAGGTATGTTTATTATATAAATAGTTTTAGTATTTTATTTCTTTTTATGTAGGTATCTAAGTATTTATTTGATTATATTATATATTATTGAATAATATTTTTTAATTATACAAATTAAATTTATATTTATGTACGCCCCCGTCCTTGTTTTTGTGTATTAGATCCTGTCCATCCAAAGGTTGCCTGGAAGAGATTGCTTTTAGCAATAAGGCCGCCCATTGTACTTACCTCCTAAAGAATCTGTATCATTGTTGTATTAGTTTAAGTGGAGAGTACAATAAAGAATATATCTATCTATCTATCTATCTATCTTATTACGATCTGCAATGAGTATGATTTATACCTGATTTTTACAAAATGCAGAATGGCACATTTACAGTGGTCCATTTTGTTTTTGCTGAAAGGCTTCCTGCCTGTCTATTTAATAAAACGCAAAGTTGTTCTACGAAAATCAGCAGTTAAGAAGTTATGATTTTTTTTATAAATTTTCTACTTAAGTCACGTGAATCTCTTTAAATCATAATTTTAATGGACCAAATCGAATCAAATTTAATGTGTGCGTAAAAAAACAATACTTCTAAGCTACCTATTGATTTTCGTAGAACATACTTTGCGTTTTATTGAATAGTTGGTTGTCCTCTGTCCAAAAAAAATGTTAGTCAACTGTAAATGGGACACCCTGTATAATTGTTATGTTTAATAATGTTGGAAGAAGTTTTGCAATGAATGCGTGTCTTTGTTGCAGTCTCAATGAGTGCTATTTTGCGAACAAGGGCGCTGCGGTGGTTCTGGGCGCTTCGGAGCGTGGTTGTGGGGAACAGCGTCGGTCACCGGTGCGCGCCCATCCTCCCTGTGACATACAGCATCACCTCCAGTCAATGTTCTACTTGTTGCGTCCCGAGGAAACGCTTAAAATGGTATATCCTTGCGTTAACTATCAATACGGGAAGAATGACAATGTTTTTGCAAATGGAAAACTATATTATTTAATTCAACCTTGAATACCTATAGATCGAAGAGGTTTATAAAAGAACCTCCTGTAACCTCATAGCTTCGAAAGCAGTACTTCGATTTCAATGAATTTTTTTGTATGAAAGTTTCTACTCCTGAGATATTTCTTATTGCAGTTTAAAACATTTGGTTAATGTCAAAGCATGGATGGAGCTCTTCCTCAGAATGAGGGTTTTATTTGTAATATTAATTTGTTTAATCAGGCGGTGAAACTGGAAAGCGGCCACCCGGGCCGCACGAGATACCTGGTGGTAGTGTGTCGCAGCGAAGAGGCGGCTCTGCTCGGCATCGACTGCAACGAACGCACCTCCGTCGGACTCGTGCTGCGAGTACTGGCCGACACATCCATCAAACTGGACGGCGACGGGTGAGAACTAACCTCCACTAATGATGTTATCGTAACAACGCTATGCGGCCAGTTCGAAATACTTGGCTGGTGACATACAAACATCTTCAAATGTCGTTAAGCGAGCGTTATGCTCTACCTGAGGCTGCAGCTACACTTTCCATAAGGTGTGCTAGCAGCTATCCTTAAAAAAATTGTGGAGTGATTTACAAAAATTCACTAATAAGTACTTGTTCATTTATTTAATTTATTAGGTCATGAATCACAAACACGTATTGATTTTCTATTGTTTCTTGCTCCAAATAAGTGGGATTTCAAAGAATAATTACACCTAACAATCGCATTTTAGTAATGGCTCTATTTCAAAAGTTAATTCATTTAAACGCAAATTTATTTTTAGTGCACCAATTAATATAACACATCTTGAGTTATTTTGCCCAACTAAGGAAACCGTAATCTGAACGGAAACGCCGGCCGATACTTTACATTTTAATGTGGATTTCAAACACAAAAGAAAATGTATTTTGTTCTTTTATCGCAAGAAGGAAGTCGTTGCCTAAACATGTTCAATTTTAGTAATTTAACCTTATCTGTTTGTAGAAGTTCGCAACAATACAATACAAGAATGACTCATTCATTACGGATTGCGAAGTATCTGCTTACCACAAAAGAGCAAGGCATTTAAGATAGCCTTGCAAATATGACATTACTTCAATGTCTTAAGTTATCGTTCCAAGCATTCTAGTCAAACAATTCGAAAGTGCGTTTAAAATGTTCAGAATGAGCTATTTACATAATCTATTTATTTGTTCTTAATTAGGCGCATACTTGATAAACAATGCGCAGTGTGTAACGATACGCAATGGGACTAGTTACGAAACAAATATTCTAAATGAACCTAATTTTATTTTACTTTCATCATAATGGAAAATGAATAATTATCCAGACATTATCAGTCGAGTGATCTTATTCGTTACTATTCAAGTACTTACCTATATGTGGTGCTCGAGTTTGTTCCAATCACGAAAGTTGGCATCATTCCATTTGATATCCTTAGAACTCGTTGGGAATTATTCATGTGTTTCCCAGAAGAACAACATTATGCCTCTTTGCACATGGAAAAACTTTCACAAAATATCAAATACACTCGATGTATATCAAATTAATTTGTTTACCATATGATAAGTTTGGCAGGAAGCCAGTAACCTTTGTTAATATTTTATACTAAGTTTAATAGCCTAGCCATCTTTTTTTGGCTTTCCTTCGTTTAGGTAGGTATACGTATGTATACAAATCTAAATCGTACTCAGATATAAAAGTTCAAAATTATCTAGGTTACAAAACAAAATGAAAGGGGTAATATATGGCAAGGGTATAATATATAGACAGAAAGATGCAAGATGACAGCCCTGTATGTCATCCGTAGCAGTCATCGTTTTTGATAGAGTTACATCAACCACTCTTTTATGTATTGGTAAACAATGTCCCTAGAAATCTTTTAGTGTCATAATGAGGAAAGTAGTATTATATAAAGGATTCACATTTTCCTGATTGAAAATTCCTGAGCAGAGTTGATAGTAACAGTTCACGTCCATACCGAGAAGAGACCGCTCACGTTATGAATTCTTTTAAACAGAACAATAACTAATTAAGGATTCACTATCCGCAGAGGGTTCAGCGTATGTGTGTGCAGCCAGCAACACATATTCAAGCCGGTGTCCGTGCAAGCCATGTGGTGAGTTTCATACATCGACTTTTAAATCTTACTTTTATAGTGCAGGAATGCGATAAATCTCTTGCATTTTAAAAGTAAGATTTCGAAAAACAATTCATAATTACTTACTCGCGTTAATAAATCGGTAATTTGAATAATTGAGATTGTGGCATAGCAAAAAAAATTAATTTAATTTTTATTATCGATCTATTTCTAGGCCGTTCTTCTAGGCTTTGATCGCGAAGGACTGGCACTTAGTGCTACCTAGTATATAAGATGATTGCAAATGATCCTTGTAATTTTACTGAATAAAACATAATTGACTTTGACATCAGTTTCGGCTAGAAGTCATCGAGCATTGACCGGGCGTCAGATGCCTACGCTGCATCTTTTAGCGGGTAGTTTAGGCAGTGGCTCTGGCAGTCTGAAGAATGTTTTACTCGTTTACAGGTCGGCATTACAAACTCTGCATCGAGCGAGCGGACGGGCTCGTGAGTTGAACCATTTCGCCGGAGGGACGTCGCACGCCTGGTGTGCTTACTACGAGAGCCATGTCGACTCTGACCGGTCCTGCCTCAACGAATGGCATGCTATGGACAGCATTGAGTCCAGGCGACCGCCTTCGCCGGATTCACTTAGGCACAAGTGAGTACAGCTACCACAAAATACTCCAAAAAAACTTAAACAGTCGACAAAATAACACCCCGCCATTTTGGATAAATCCATACGCATCAACTGTCAACTTCAAATGACAGCCAGAGTGAACTCTCAAATTCAAAAGAGTCCATTTATATCGTTACCATAAAAACGAAATAAGTAAAGAAATTACAAAAGTTAGTAATCACTATCACGAATATTTGTTACAGTATTCAGAATAGTCCATGAACTATTTACCTACTTTAAGCTGCTAAACAATATTCTAGGCTAGCTATAATGCTAATTAAATATTCTGCAAACAATACAAGTCAATGACCTTTGGCGCAAAGTGATTAGCTAGCTCAATAAAGCATTGTTAGACCACAACTCAGTGAAGAATAAATAGAAGAAACTAAATTATCACTATTAATGTTTATTTGGGTTTGTGTGCATGTTTATGTTTGCGCCTAGACCTAGTTTATTGGCAAGGATCGTGTTTCCGCTGAAGCTCTAATTAAGACGTGTTATCTGCATGCGAACTTCAAGGGTACAATTACAATTTAGTGTGATTTAAATATTGAATTATACTCTGATCTGACTGACTGTAACTGACCCAATGCAGGTTGATAATACGAGGAACCTTGTTTGTTTGCAGACCACGACAAAGGGACGAAACAGAACGTGTGATCCGGTGTACACTGAAGGAAATAATGATGAGCGTAGACCTGGACGAGGTGACGAGTAAAGCGATTCGCGGCCGCCTCGAGGACGAGCTCGACATGGACTTGGCCGAGTACAAGTCGTTCATTGACCAGGAGATGCTCACTATTCTCGGACAAATGGATGCGCCCACCGAAATATTTGACCACGTGTACCTCGGTTCTGAATGGAATGCTAGCAATTTAGAAGAGTTACAACGAAATGGGTACGTAAAATAGATTATTTTTAAACATGACGATAGTTTATTATGATCACTACACAATCGATTTGGGCTAAAAATAACATACCTATCCGTCTCGTTATTCCAGGGTGCGACACATTGTGAACGTGACGAGAGAGATAGACAACTTCTTCCCTGGCATGTTCAACTATCTCAACATAAGAGTTTACGACGATGAAAAGACTGACTTACTTAAACATTGGGACAACACCTTCAAGTACATAAACAAGGCCAGGAACGAGGGTTCGAAGGTTCTCGTCCATTGCAAGATGGGCATCAGCCGGTCGGCGTCCGTTGTCATCGCGTACGCCATGAAAGCATTCAACTGGAACTTCGACAAGGCTCTCAAGCACGTCAAGTGGAAAAGAAGCTGCATCAAGCCGAACACCAACTTTCTGAACCAGCTCGAAACGTACCAGGGAATACTCGATGCGATGAAAAATAAGGAGAAGCTGCAGAGATCCAAGTCGGAGACGAATCTGAAGGCGAAGTCGGCGGGCAAGGCGGAGAGCAAGGTCAGCGAGCCGTCGCCGCTCGTCGTGTCGCTGGGCGGCGGCGGCGGCGGCGGCGGCGCGGCGAGCGGGCGGCGCGCGCGGCCGCGCTCCTGGTCGCCCGACTGCCGGCGCGGCGCCGCGCTGCAGCCGCATCCGCCGCCCACCTCCGTCTCGCTCGAACACCTGCCGCTCGAGAGCGAGCAGGCGAGGCACATGCTCATGCCCTGCGCCAACGGCACCTACAGCGTCTCACCCAACCAGATCATCCGGCTCAAGGAGGAGGGCGCGCCGTCCGTGCGGCACATCGTCAGCGAGATCGAGAACGCGGCCTGCAGCGACCGCCGCGAGTCCAGCCGCCGGTACCAGCGCCTCATCAGCTGCCTGCGCGCCGACCCGCCGTGTCTCGCGCCTGCCGACCGCGCCTCGCTCTCCACTAGCATCTGTCACAAAAGCCCTCAGTCCAACTTCGAACCGGAAAAAATACATACGTGGGATCCCGGGGAAGCGCCCGGCCGCGACGAGAGCCGCCCGAGCGGCGAAACCGACATTATAGTGAAAAGTGACAGTGGAATAATAGATGTAAGAAATAAAGTGACAGTGACCGAAAACGCGGGGGAGCGCAACTTGGAGTGCGAGGAGGAGCGTAGGGAGGCGGGGGCGCCGCCGAGCCGGCAGGGCTCTTGGAGCTCGTGCGACAGCGCGGTCGTGCTGGACGGGTCGCGGCACTCGTCGTGCTCGCACGAGCCGCGCGCCGCGCCTCGACCTGAGGAGCCGCTCAACCTGGCGAGCATCGTCGAGCACCGCGAGACGCGCACCGCGCACATAGCGGATAATGAACGCAAGTTCAACGAAACCTGTGCCATACTGAAGGAGCTCGCGGGCGCTGCGGCGCGCATGGAAAGCGTGCGTCGCCGCGGGGCCTCCACGTGGAGCGGGCGGCTATCGGCGTCCGCGCCGGCCGACACGTGGTTGCGCGCCGCGCCGCGCCGTCGCCGCCTCGCCGCCGGCTCGCACGGTGACCTGCCTCGCGCGTTGCCCTCGCCCGCCTCGCTGGTGGCGCACCTGAAGCGCGAGTTCGAGGCGCGCGCGGAGCCGGCCGCGGAGGACGTGTCGGTGCGCGTGCTGGTGCACCGGTACGAGGCGCCGCGGACGCGCGCGCGCTGCGACTCGGCCGGCGGCGAGCGACGCGCGGAACGGTCGCGCACTCAGCCCCCGCCCCCCGCGATCCGGGACCGGCCCCCACTCGCCCCTACGGTAGTGTCGATAGCGCCCCTTGACTATAGCGATGTGCTCGTTTCAACTGTGATGTCGAAAGCTCAAAACAAAAAACAATTGCAACACGGGAAGACTCATCCGTTGACGAGGCTCAACCTGAATCGGTCGAATAATAGATGTTCAAATCCTGTATACAATACCATGTAGAAGTATTTATGTTTTTTTATTTATTATGAATTCTTGCCAAACTCGATATTTTATCTTCTAGAGTTTTATAAACTATATTTACAAAATTAAATCACTGTATTTGTCTTTCACATAATTTGTATTAAGCGGCTGTTTTGAGTAGACAAAATGTTAAAGAGAATAAAAATTAATACAACCGATGTACAATTTTTAACAAGTGGATTTCTTATTTTTGCGATTTAAAATCGTTTTAGCCAAAGTCCACAGTCTGAAGCCTCTTTCCGGTGACGAAGGATACTCGAGGCACATTCTGTATTTCGCTTATCTTTTTGTAGGTTTCTTGCACTTTTTGTGGTTTTCTTCTGATAGTTCCAAAATCGAAAGAATAAATGCTGCCTGGGTTATTTCTTATAGAGCACTCGGTCTGAAAGACAACATAAAATGTAACTAGACCACCTAACATCTACAGTTTTTAAAAATGTGAGGTGCTTACAACTTTCATGTTAATATCTACGACACGTAGTATATTCGAGTCAGAACCACCGCAGATCACTAGATTAGTTTGTGGCACTAGCTTCCCACAATATAGCTTAGATTGGTGTATGTCCGGCACTATAGTTTCGATTAATTTACACGACCCGTAGTCCCAGAGCTGTATGCAATCCTTTTCTTGCCATGAACATGTAAGTATCTGAAATAATGTTGGAGGTGGAATAAAACAATATTTTGATAAAACACCCTTTGCTGAACTATTTAGGTACCTACTATTGTATAGTCAGTATTGAAAGTAGATAAATCAACAAATATAGGTACCATGGTACTCAATACTCGATACCTGTTTTCCCGGTTTGTCGAAATCTAAGCCTTCTCCGCACATGTGTACTCCTAAGAAATAACGGGTTGAGTATGGTTGCCGGTCGTCCCAGCACATCACCGTGTTATCCCAACCACCGGATATCAACTCGTGGTGGGATTTAGGATTGAAAGCACACGCAAATATTCTAGAAGTGTGGCCGTCGGTTATGCCTTTCCTTGCACTATAATTAATGTTACAAAATTTAAAAAACCTTTAGTAGATATGACGTTTTCAATCTAACAGGCTGTCAACAGAGTTAAAATATTGCAGAAGTCGATCGGGTGGGACTATCGAATCTAAACATTCCCAATAGGTATTATAGATGCGCTATTAGCACAGTTCCAGTTCCATGCGGTCGACGACCGTAGTTATCTTAGGTAGGTTAGGTTACCTACCTAGAATAGAAAGCCCTTTCTTGAGTTTGAGCTTCTTCATCATACATGTTCAGTTTGGCATCGTCCCCGTAGGTTACGAACTTACTATATCGAGGGTGGTAGTTTAATCCCAAGGTCTGTCTCTTTTCTCGGATAGTGTACAAGCACTGGTCATACTTATATTTCCAACATTTTATGCAACCGTTCACATCTGAAACAAGGAACGATCTAACCAACCGCTGCGTTTACTTAGGTACCTATACCTACCTACCTAAAAGGTAAATTTAGACGTCAATACAACCAAAGAACGTAGAGTAGGACGCCCTCCGGCTAGGTGGGGCGGCGATCTGCGAAATGTAGCTGCTGGCGGCGGCGGCAGGCACTAGATGAGAAAAACCTACGATCGGGCTCAATGACGCATCTTTGAAGAGATAATTCTACGTCCAGCAGAGGATCAGTACCTATAGGTCGATGATGGTGATGACGACCAAAGAAATAAGTACAGAGTTTCTGAGAGCCGTTTGGTGTTATAACGAGGCTACAATCAAGAGCCCTTTGTTGTTCAGTGCTTCCCTCGGTAGGTACGAAGAAAATGAAATGATTATAAAACTACTTAATTGGCACTAACACGATGAAAGCAGCATATTGGTGATAGGATGCGCCTTGCTGACAGGCCTGTGCTTGATAGCGGTCACCGGGCCAGGGTACGCCCGGCATTCGTCGTCCACGAGCGTATGAGAGCAGCTTCCTGTATTGCAGTTAAAGAGCCTGATGGTGCCATCTGTAAAGCCAGCTGCTATGTCGTTTACGTCTTCCGTATACTTACAACACATTATCTCCTTGTTTGTTTCGCTGCAACCATAGAAAATCAATTAGGTGCCTATCTGATGCACCGAGAACATTATGAAAATTGGTGCTATTCATCAGACTTACCTACTAATTCTTTGGCGCTACTCTTACCCTAGTTACCCCACATAGTAGGTACCTAATTTGATACTAAGGGCGGCTTGCACCAGAATCACTAAACGTGATTAACAGCTACTTAAGTAAATAGATTTAAATCTGACGTATTTATATGACTTGACAACTCACTAGAGTTAAACGCGTTTAGCGATTCTGGTGCAAGCCGCCCTAGGTGTATAATGTCATGTAGGGTACCTACCTTCCATAAGTAATAACATGTAGAGTACATAATAAAGACGTATCCGCGTATGTGGTGTACCAGATAGGTACTTACTTAACCTACTCGTAACTTGGTATAACGAGCGATCATTGAAAGTTCACGCGAATTTTACTCGTACGATCGCGTTGAATTAGGAAACCCGTAGAAAAAACTCACACTATTGAAAGTATATTGACATCGCCGTGATACACTTGATTTTGTGCAGCATGGGACGAGCGCCGTTCTACGTGAGGCGTGCTCGTATGCACTGTAACTATTTCTTTCTCAGGTTCATTGGTTTTCACGAAGGTATTGGTGACGGCAAAGCTTTTCCGTGCTGTTTTCATACTAGACGGAGCCATTGGACCTGCAGCAGTTTTCCTTTGTGGTTCCATAATAAGAGGTCGTGTGCATTTTGAATATACTCATTCTATGAAAAGGAATCTGTTGATAACAAGTAAATAGGTACAAAGTACAAGTAAGTAGGTAAGTAAATAAAACAGAAACTGTCATCACTAAAATATTAATAAAGAAGTCAAAATTACCAAAAATTACAGAAGGCAGAGAGTATTTTCATAAATGTTTCACGCAAAAAGCAAATCCGTCAGTCTAGCAAAGAGTACCTTACCTCATCTCATAACAACAACTCTTTATTTCGGATACTACCATACAATACCTAATACCATACCAACCGTGTCACATTATGATATTTATTGAATACTTTATTTGCATTCTCTGCCAGTCTGATAGAGCTTTGTTTATAGGTAGGTAGGTACCGTGTTTAGTTTAATGAAACCAAATTGCAACGCTAAATAAATGTTTATTTCATGTCAATTGGTACTATTTATTTTCACACTCAAATTATACGTACAGCTTACTCTAAACAACTTCGAATCATTATCAAAAAGTAGGTATTAGTAAATTACAATGAGTAACAGCGACGATTTGCATAACCTTACCTACCTAGACGGCGGCGGTAAGCGAGCTATTTCTTGGCGATTAACGGATAGGTTTAACCCATCAAGCGACTGGAACTAGGTACTATCTGGTGGTTAGTGATTAGATGCCTAGTATACCTAGTAGGTGGTGGCGATCACAATAGACCAGTAGGCCGCAGTGATATAGCCGCAAAAAGCTAATAAATACCTAGTAGGTGAGGTAATTATAAACAATGAAGATTTGTCACATTATCATTGGGTGCCAGTTATACCTATAAATATTTGCGTCAAGCAATGACATAAAAGCTCTAAGATGATGAATTTTCACATCCTCTACGGGTGGCTGAAATATAAGTAATGGCCAGCATGGAAGTTCAGCTCTGGTGGTTGTACCACAACAATATTCCTGCATGTTCTCGCGGATCAGCATTTTAGGCTGCTATGACGTGTTGTCGTGCGTGACCAATACGCTACAGTTGACAACTATCACTGAGAACGACAGCACGTCTTACCCTAAAATGCTGACTCGCGAAAACATGCAGGAATATTGTGCGAGGTGAATACCTAACTATCAGTGAAGGGTGTTCTCGAGATCCTTATTTTGCACAGAGGTGTTTCGAGAACACCAACTAGAGCTCAAGTGGAAGACAAGATAAATAAATGAGAAAAACCACTAAGGGTTAGTTGGTACATTAGGCATGTATTCTGTGCAGTCAGTCACGAAAGTTTTAAAAAGTACCTACCTAACCTCATAGACTTCTTATTTTTAGTAAAGTAATAGGTAAACCGTTACGCCCCCGCCGTCTCCATATAAATTACAATGTCAAATACAAATCAAAAAAGTACGAGGAATTATGTATTCTATTCAGATAATTTAATTTTATGAAATCTTTTTGATACAGTAGGTAGGTACAGTACCTACAGACTTACGTTATATTATGGATTTCACAAGCTATTATGTATTTGTCGTATATATAAATAGATACAATAGTAATTATTATCTTATTATTACGGTATACATATTGGTTCTTGCAACTGCGAAAAACACAAAGATAGGTAGTTTAAACATAAAGTTCAATTGTAGGTGACCACATGCACACGTATTACTTTTAAATTAGAACCAAACAATAAATAGCCAAATAAGTTAATATAAAACTCGAAATCAAGCGAAAACCATACACAAACCCTTAGGTATTTATAAGCACAAATTACTCCTCAGTATTAAATAATAGCTATTTGTTTGTATTTGTACTTATTTAAAGAATAATAGTATTTTACTATCAATAGTTTATAAATAATTAATTGAAAACCAAATCATTTTTAAGTGGTATTCGTAATTCTGATTAAACAATGTCGATACATTATTCCAAACACATGTTACTTTTAATAGGTAGGTAGGTACAATTGGTCAAGGTCCAGTAAAGTACCTACACCCTGAAAAGCCCATATTATTATTTTTTACTCTAACTATTTAGCAAAAGTAAGTACATTTTTAATTATAAATTATTATTGAAGGATAATTATTGTAAAAATATAATTGATATTTTCATAAAATGGTAACATATTTTCAACAATCATCAACATCAATATTATTGGGCGTTGCAGCGCCAGCGCCGCCGCATCTTGCAAATCCAAAACATGTGCAATACAATACGAATGACGTACTATGTAGTTTTAACTTTTATTTTAGGTGGAAAGTTTCGGTTTGGCACGAAATTCAAAATATATTCGGTTTTTAATATTAGGTTCACGTATGACGTAAAATTATAGTTTCGATGATATTAAATCCCAGGAAACGTCGATTTTTTTTAAATTTCACGCAAACTTAAACTTTCAACCTTATTATGTTTATGTACGTATTTTCTCGCTAATCTGTGTATGTTTATAACATTAATTATTCAAATTATTTTGTGAAAATGTGATTTTTGTGCAAAATCTATCAAGATGGAATAAATATTATATTGAATTGAATTTATAAGTATGGAAAAGATGGTGCCGAAACTGGTTAGTGAAAAATTAAATATTTGTAATAAGTAAATGGGTTTTATTGCATTGCGCTTATTGGAACATTGAACATTTGATAAGAGTTTGGTATTTATATTTAGGCATGTATAGTAAATGAATACACATAAATCAATAAAATAAACAAAACAGAATAGTAACACAAATAAACTACATCAATCTATAGTAGTCACAACGGATCTTTGTCCGTCTGAAGTATCTGCGAAGAACCCATTTTGCATCGAATTGGGGGTAAGCGAATTCTTTCCGCACAATAGTACATGCGCAATCCTTTGTTGCACTAACTTCAGAGGGATAGAGATCCGTTGTGCGTACTGTGAGTACTTACCTAATTACTAAGGTATTTCGTAGGTATAGCATCTAGGTACTGCTATACTACAAACTTAAGTGTCTCGCTCGGCAATATTCGTCTATCTTTCATTTTTGGAATACGAATAGTAGGTACGCGGTGCTTCAAAGGTTCGACGCGACGTGACAAGCGAGGTGCAACAAGTCTTGATTTCGAAACACGAAAATTGACGAAACGCATAACTTTAATCACAGTACCTAGATAAGTGTTTTTTAAATATTTAGTAACAGAGTATAATAACGTGGATATGGGTTCATCATTCTAGTCGAGGGAGATACTGGCTAGCTAGCTATCATTCTCATTTCGTTCGCGCAGATATTTACATTTCCAACCTCTATTCATAAACATTTCAATTAGCTAATAGTGGGCTAACACATTTTACTACACTTCACAAAATATATTTTTCTATTCCACAATTAAGTGCAATGCGCATACATATTTACATTTTCTAATAAGTATGTTATACAATTACGCGGTTTGTTTTGTACTTCATATTTCGGGTAACGATAACACTATCTATCTATACAATTGCATAACTTACCAACTTTATGGATTGTAAACAGTTTAGAATATAACAGCATTTTAAAAATACAATAGAACACAAACACTTGGTAAGTACCTAGGTACAACTTTTGTTTGCCTACTCATTTTGCATTAATATTTATTGCATCTTTGAGTTAAACATTTAGTACAAATTTTATTAGTAATTTTATCTATGCATTATATGCAGAATTCAGCATTTATTTTGCACATAAGTAATTATACTTGCTTGCACATACATAATTTACTTTTGTTATAGAATCATAAAAATTATACATCATGAATCACATCTCTACTTGATTGATCAATCTCCTACATAAAGGTAACTTTGAGTTTCACTTTAAGTATATTTACAGTCTTGCAAGATGCAGGTGATCCAGTTGAGTTTCTTATTAATGTATTTACAATGGCTTTATCATTGCACCATAGCTATATATATGTAAGTATACCCATACAGTAAACAATCCCACATCACAATAGTAACAAAAATATTCTATTTATGTTATGAAAAATAGAAATCTGACTATATTTTCATACCCACATCCACCAGAAGAAACACACAATATAATTTTATAATATTCAACATTATTTGTTAAACAATAATAACCATCAATAGATTTATCTATTTAATTAAAATATGATTTCACCTATAACAGTCTGTAGTCATGATCTAAATATTTTCTAATCAATTTAGGTATGTATTTAAACAATTATTGTAAATAAAGTCACTTGTAACCGCAGTATAACAAGTTATTTCATTAGATGAGTAATTTATATCGTTCACTTTAATGTTCATTATTCAGCTAATTTGATAGAATAGTAATTCAATTACTGCAATAACAAGTATTAGAGTCAAAAAAGTTGTTAGGTATTTGGTATTTTGTGATGTCTCTGTCTCTCTTTTGCATAAAGAACCTATAGTAAAGTATAGTTTAGCTTTTATTATTTATGCTACATACCTATCACTTTTGTAATATCTATTGGTAGCTTGATGTATAATGTTTATTGTAGGTACCTAATTTATGATTGTTGACATTTTATTGAATTTATATTGTTTTTATGTGTTAGTTATATAGTAATTTCAAATACGATTAACTAATTGTTTCTGAATAAATCGAATTGAATTGAATGAAATTGATGATAAAATTAAATATTATTTGACAGAACTCAGTTTTATCATAATTTTATAATTGCTATGCAATTATTACATAAAATTGTTTTTGATTGGTCTAAAATAGTCTAAATCTATATTGCAGAAAATTATGTGTAAATAACTAATTATTGAATTTAAGACATAATAAAAATTATAATTTCAATTATTAGCTAAGATAAAACTGTTTAATTTTAATTATATCAATTGACAAATAAAGCACAATTCTACAATTTGTTATTTCATTCTATATAGATTTTGAAAGAGAATTTGTAATGCAAATACATGGCTGATCTATTTAACTGTTAAATATGTAAGTAATGATAAAATAATAGATACGGTTTCAAGAAAATCAACAAAAAACACAAGCAATTACATAATAAATAAATAACATTTTATAGCAAACTATCTAGAACTCTTCACCAACAGAACAACCCATTTGTATTGTAGATATAAACAAAGGATAAAATTATCTAGTTGTTGCTACAATCACAGCGATTATTGTGAGCTTGTTGCATCAGATAATAAGATCAAACTGAGTGGCCCTGGGATTGGTGTCGCTGGCCCCACTGACTAGATGGTCCCTGGGCTGAATTACCTTGTTGCATCCATGACAGGAAATTAGGCGGTGCTGGCGGCGCCGTAGATGCTGGACCAGCAAAAGCACCCTGCTCAGAGCCGCTGGAAGGTATATTATTTATCAAACCCCAGCCAGCTGCTTGGTTCAAAGCAGCCGCTACCAGAGCTTGATTTACAGGCATTCCTCCCATACCTAATGGCATGCTACCTCCTTGACCTTGGCCACCACCTCCAGCAACAGCAGTTTGCCCATGTTGACCAGACATACTCAGGGCCTGCATGTTGACCATATCCATATTGCGACTGCTCCATGAATTATTATTGGAAGCATTGTGAGGGTGCCCCTCTTCATAACTTCTGTTCGACATGTTACGTTGGTTTGCTATACCTTTGTTTTGTTTGGGTGAAGCATTTGAAACATTTACAGAGACACCTTTGATTATATGATCCTGGCCACATAGGCTCTGAGCTACTTCTGGATCCAAAAAGGTAATGAAACTGAAAGCTCTAAATGGTTTTGGTATAAACACATCAGTCACTTCACCAAACTGTGAGAAGTATTCTCGAAGGTCATTAGCTGATAAATCTTCTGTGCAACGACCAACAAACACCTTACACGGCATTGATGCAACTGAACCTTCTTTTGAATTTGGTATCCTCACATCGCACCATCGCCCATCTATCATGTGCCTCTGTGCTAGCACCCTCATTTGTGATGTGTAAGAAGCAAATCGGATGAAAGCAAAACCCTTAGACATACCAGTTTTGGGATCACGTTTCAGTTGCGCCATCAGTACTTCTCCAAATTTTTCAAAATACTCCCGTACAGTTTGTTCGGTAGCTTTCCATGGCAGGCCTAAAACTATTAGGTCAGAGCAAAGATTATCGTTTCGTTTATTTTTGGAGCTAGAAGCATCAGAACTCTCTCCACCTTTGCGTTTACTTTCCTTTGGAAAGCTACAAATATACAGCTGATTACCCCATCCCTCTGGGGGAGGATACAATCTGCCGTCTCTTAATCTGATGCCCCGTATAGTTTTCGTTTCTGGGTGTCGATATTTGAGTCCGCAGCAGCCTGGAAATTGCGCGGACACAGTCGTCAACATTAGCGTACCATCTTCTTCCACTGGTAGTTCTATGGGTTCCTCGTTTTCGTCTTCGGCCACGGGCAAATATTCGAATGACATTATTTCTTAGTCATGAACAATATTTATGGAAAAATTGATAAAAATATACACAGATTTTACTCTTATTACTATTTAGACTGTACAATTTCTAAGCCATAAAATAAATAAAATTAATTAAACGTCACATACGGGTTACGAACCCATTGCAATTTGCGTTGAAAACATAGCTCAAATAAACCTCTTTGATATTATTGGAAGGTCAAATCAAAGAAAATTTACGCTTCTAAAAGTATCAAATTTACGCAATCATACTATACAAAAAATGTCAAATGGTGTCATGTCAACTTTCTAAAATTGACATTTTGATATTTTTTTATAGAAAAACCAGAGAGTATTCAGGATTAGTAAGATCCTCTAAGATATTCTGTAAACCCATTTAGAGGTAGGTAGTAGTAGTAGTAAAACCCTTTTGTTTCGGGCGTTCGGGCGGCGTAGCGTAGACGGAGTATGGGAGGTTTCGCGGTTCGCGGGTGACCTAAAAATTTATTATCTGTGGAATGTATTTGTTTGAATGATGAGATGACAGGTACTGATTTATTTGTACTGAATATTGTAAATACTGTATTAGTCGTGTCGTAACTCGTTATTAGTGAATAAACTTTAATTATGTAGGTATATACCATGATGAGGGCATAATTATCATCTGTCCTCAGTCGGTGTTTGCTTCACAAACTCTATGGTTGTCTGATTCGTTTTAAATAAGAAGAAGAAATTGATTGAATGATTGAATTAGCTAAATGAGTGAATGGATGCAAAAAATTCAGAAAATCAGAGAAAGAAAAGGGGAATAAAATAAAATAAACATTTATTGCACGTTTTGCAAAGTACAAACGAAGGAAATAATCTAGTACATATGTTAAATTGTGTTCGATTGAGAAGTTTTTTAGCTACTTATAGCAGAACCTTCGTCAAGAGGTTTGTAATAAAAATAACCTTATAGCACTGTGTGTCTAATTCAAGCTTTGTTTTGCCTGTTTTACATATGTTCTCATCCTAATAATCTATGATTTATAATTTGATGATTTGCTATGGATGATGATTATAAGGAGTACAAAAGAAATAAGCCACAACAAAGACTGTACAAACCCGGTAGTGGTCCTTTGAGACGATCATGCTACGGTTTTGATACAAAAATGGATACATACAATACTGATATTGCGAGAAAAGAGAAGTATCAGAACCACTATGGCTCTCACAATTCTGTAAACGATGTAAATGTTGGGAATAAAGAATTATCTGCTTCCAATATGCGTCAAAAGAAGCCTGAACAACAACTTTATGTAGCCAAGTCAAGTGATTTTCCTTCTGATACTGATAGACTATCTAGAGGGCCAGTTAGAGGTGATTATACAAACCCCTATGTCAGTAGAAGAGCCCCAAATGATTCTGATAAATCTTATAATAGTGGTACAGGGAAACATTCGCTAGGGACATCTAGAAGAAAATTTGAAACAAATCCAGCTAAAGAGAGACAAAGCAATGACTACAATAGATCTTTCAGACAAACATCTGAAACTCGGTCTATGTCCCCCAATCATTTTCATGCGAAAGATCAAAATTCTTTGGATAGAAACAGAGACAGTAGAAGTATGGAAACTTCAGCCGGAAGGCATTCATCAATGGCTGGTAGAAAACCTCCTTCAGGCAGACGCAATTCGGCAGGGTATGCATCCGATACATCTAAGCCCAAGTACATGGTTCATTTAGATAACATACCTCCAAGATTTAGAAAGAAGTATTTAGAACAGTCAGGACACTATAGTTCAAAAAGTGTAGACCAAATATACAAAGATAAGAACATGTCATATCCTTCCATTCCACCTTCATCACAAGAGCACTACAACAATCCTGGAGCCAATTGGTCTCAGACCCTGCCGTCCCGAGGGCGAGGGAGACTAAGGGACAGTGAAAGCTTTGATAGGGACAAGTTTATGAACAATTATCTAAGAAACCACGAACTACAACATTCTAGAAAATCAACTCCTAGTGGCTCATATGCAAACATTTATGATGGTCACACAATAAATACCATGCACATCAATGAAAAATCTGAAGCGACGGTCAGCATAGATAGCCAGAGAGATATAAGTGAAAGTGGTAAGTTTATTTATGAGATTGCAGTCGAACGTTGGTCGAATGTATATAAAAAAAATGGCTTCTTAAAAACTGACTTAAATTATAAATGTTTTCAGTATCCCTCAATGGAATCAGTCTACAGTCCAACACTGCATCAGGCACTCAAATGGATTCTAAAAAGCAGGATTCTGATCATGACAGTGAAACCACATCCCAGATTTCATCAACTCTTCTCGATATGACTAATCTGGCAAGTAAAACCTTATATAATAATCAATATATAGTTAAACAACCAGTAAATTAGTTTAATTGATTTATTTTTTCTAGGATTGGACAGAAGAAGTGGAGAAGAATTTAAAATTGGATGACGATGATCAAGTTGGTTTCTCTCAAAATGCAAAACCATCTAAAATAGAAGATTGTAAAACAGTCGAGCAACCTAAGAAAAGTAGCAGATCAAGGCGTAAAGATAGAAGGTAAAATAATAGTTTTATGATGTGCGTATGAATTTTATATTTTAAATGCAATAAAAAAATGTGTTTGAAATTTAGGAGTTCCAGCAGAAGTCTAAAAAACAATGAGAAAAAACTAGAAAGAAATAGAAAGGACAGTGCGGCCAGTGTACACATTGAACATGAGACATTTAGGAAGGATAGCATTCCATATGAGTCCCTCCCCCTCAACATTAGGAATAGGGAGAGAAGGGATAGTCATAGGAGTAACCGCTCTTCTACAATAGGAAACAGCCGGGATGACTTGGATCGTTGGCGGTCTTTGAGATCTTACAGTAGAGAACAGAGTACTGATGGGTAAGTTTTTGTATATCTTGCCAACTTGTGTAATAAGCATGTGGCGCACCAAATGTTAAAAGCTATGTTTTATGTTTAATTGATGTAACAAAAAGTATGTTTAAACATATTCCTATAGTTTTTATTTATATTTACTTTTTATTTATATTTACTTTTTTAAAAGTCTCAGTCGGTCAGTTATAAATCATCTTCAGGAAACCAGCTAGAAATTAGTAACGGCGAAGGGCTTGCTGTTACGTACATAAGCTGTTACGAAATACGTGCCTTTAACTTACCATGATCTTTGGAACCCAAAGGTCTGTTCACATTAATTTTGTTTTCAGAAGGATTGTTTCGCAATGCAACAGTAGAGATGGTTCAATAAATCGGGCCACTAGCCCCAGAGATAATGGTGGATTCAGAGTGCCATCTGCAGTAAACAAACCAGCTGCTTGGGTTTCAAGTAATCAGGCATGTTCCCTTAGCAAACAGATTTTCATTGTGCTTTACAATTACCTAATAGTAAGTTAGTTGATTTTAACATTTATTTATTTGCACTGTGCAGAAGAAAAACAAAGTGCCGATGTTGGCAAATGGGCGTGCTGTTAGCATGGAAAGAGATCGTCGGTCGCCAACGCCTAGCACAGCGTCAATTGAACCAAACAGCGGCGTCTCTAGACGTTCCAAACGTCGCAGTGGACGGAAGCGATCCCGGGCTTCGGAAGTTCATCCGCAACCAGTCGCGCCCGCTCTATCCCACGCTCCGCCTACGCCTCAGAATCTCTCAACACCGATGAATTGGCGTGAGGAAATATTGGCTACTAAGGGGTCACATGACAAGTAAGTAAATCGTAATTCGTAATATGAGAAAACATACGCCCCGCCACCGCTTTCACAGAACTTGGAACGAAACTCTGAATTATTCTATATATTTTGTTATTAGATTCAAAGTCAATACGCATTTATTTCATACTAGCTTCCGCCAGTGACTTCGTCCGCGTCTCGTTTGGTTTTGTTCATTTTCCGGAGTAAAAAGTAGCCTGTGTGTTAATCCAGGTTTCGAACTATACATATTTATTAGTTTCATCTAAATTGGACCAGTAGTTGTAGTAGCTTGATTGAAACACAATCATCTTAACTTTGACATTTATAATATTAGTAGGATCTCAGCCTTGTGGTAGTCTGTTAAAAACTATGATGCAGCATTGATGCAAAGTAAATTGCAGTCACGCCTATAAAATTGATGGAATGTTAGAAATTTTATCAGTGCATTTGTGCATTTACAGTATTGCTACCAGAAATGGTTTTTAGTTTTAATTTCCTTTTCATGAGAATGATTCACAAATCTTAGTTATTATTAGATTGACGTTAAAGAGTACTGGATATTTTTATGTATATGTTTATGGATATTTTCTTTTTCTATTTCTGCGCAACACTATTTTTTAATTTTCTAATTAAGAAAATACCTAGTAGGTACCTAATACTACTTAAGTAGTTTCAAGTAGTAGATGAGTTTGTTTTTCTTTATGTCAAAAATGGATGAAATGTCTTTCCATGCCTTTCGTTACACAGATCATGATATTTTCCAGACAAGAATCTACTCATCAGCGCAACAGATTGAACAGCGCGAAGTCTGAAAAATCCAATCCAGACGCGGGAACTTCACACCCTGGACTGATCATGCTGCCTCAGAGCTCTATCAATCACATGCAAAAAGATCTAGGGTAAGTTGCATTAACGGTTAAATAATAAAATTGAATAAGTAAATTAATGGGTGGTCTCAGCTACATATTTAATAGTCGGAAGGTGTATGTACAATTTGGTATTTTTTCAGACGAGCTAATGTGGATGCTCAGAAAACTCTCTTTGATCATCACAACCCATCCAAACCAATCATAGTTCAAACAAATCCTTCTAAAAAGGACACGAGAATGGAACAAGGCAAGTGAAATGTAACTGACAGTAATATGATCATGGAAGAAATCTCTTTCAGCGATAAGGCCGCTCATTGTGCTATAAGTTAATATTAAGATTTATATGTTCCTATTTCTTGTGTGTAATAAAGAATTATCTATCTATTTATGATGAAAGTTATGCACAAGGCCGAGTTATTCTTCGCAAATACGAACTAGCTATAATAATATTATCATGAGCTGTTACAACATTCAATTGTAAGTAATTCGTATTGGCCCATTTGCACTAGCAGTCAAGCCAACCCATCCAAACTAACGGCTGATCAGAAAGTCTGCAGTCTGTGAGCGGTCTGCAGCCAGTCACAGAGGTCATCAAACTCTCAAGTGACCATATGTTTTCTGTTATAGTGGTAAAAGAGTCGTCATCTCGCGGTGGTCTGGGATACGAAGCGAACGACGCAGCTCGCGCGGCGAGACATCGCACATTGCTACAAGAGGTGGACCGCGCAGACGTGATCCTTCAAACACATTCTATGAGAGGACCACTGTCTCTCGCCAATCACTGGGCCGACGTCAGTAAAACTAGGTAGCTATAATTACAAGTTTTGGTGGTAAATTGACTCGCTAGATGACGTTCTGCTATAGTTTTTCATAATTTTACAGACAATTTTTGCAAGGCGCACTTCAAAAACTCCTCATGTCAGATCTGAAATATTGCCAAGCAGACAATATTGAGCACCATTTTTGGAAAATTTTATACTACAATTTCATTGAAGTACTACGAAAGAGCTTCACACAGATATCTCCAGAAGATAAGCCGAAAGTAGTTAAACTGATCAACACAATCATTGAGGAAGGAAATATATATTTTGAGGATTTGGTTCAGATGTTGGAGAAAAGTTATAAGTTCAACATAGATGACTACATAAATGACAATCACATACTACCGCCAAAAGGCTTAGGCTACCTTGGTCTGGCATTGATTTCAGTTCAGAAGTTGTATGTGTTCTTGGGAGACTTGGCAAGGTATAAGGAACAAGTGAATGAGACTAATAACTATGCTAAGAGTAAATTTTGGTATACTAAAGCCCAACAAATCAATCCTAAGAATGGACGGCCTTACAATCAATTAGCGATATTAGCCATTTATGCAGTAAGTACCTATAATATAAAATATTTTATAATATAATTGTCATCATAGAGCTCAGAAAAATGTACACTTGCTTTATTTTTTGCAGAGACGAAAACTAGACGCGGTATACTATTACATGAGGAGTTTAATGTCATCTAATCCTTTTCATTCAGCACGGGAAAGCTTATTATCGCTATTCGAAGAAAATAGAAGAAAGGTAAAGAGAAAATCATAGGCAAAATAATGTATCATGTCTATCTAAGTTACTAGTTCATCTTCAATGTTACTTTTAATTCCTCTTTTCATATTGTTCATGTATTATCAGAACATCAACCATACTATAAGGCTCCCATAATAACTCTTCAAGTCAAGAAAAGACTAAAATTTTTAAATTAAAATCTGTTAAAAAATCTTCGAGCTCGGTTTAAACTTAAGTATTGTTTCACTATGCCGCTTTCACCGAATTTTCTTTCAGTACGAAGCTGCAGAGCGGAAACGTCGTATAGCAATAGAAAGTAAGAACACTGAGGTAGGGAATGATGCGACAGACGCAAAGAGCACGACGCAAGGCAATCGTAGAGAAGTGTGGGTGAGGCCGAGTGGGCATCGAACCACGACCACTGCACGGATAGACCCGCATACCGAACATTTAGCTGCCATGTCTTCTGTCGAGGTAAAAATAAACTGGACATGCCTTATGCATTTAATCTAGATGCATTATTATTTGCTGAATTCACATTTTTTGTTACAGTTGAACAAAACTTTCATCACGAGCTATCTTCACGTACACGGGAAATTGATAACAAAAATTGGGTATGTATTAATCTGTAGCTAAAAACAGTAGCTTCATATCGAATTTGATCTTTTATTTTTCCGATCTATTTGCATTGGTATATTTTACAAAAAGTGGTCAGATAAAAATGTTATACTTAGACTTGACTGGGATTAGATTAATCCTATTTAATTTCATTTGATTTGCGCCTAATAAACACCTTTTCACCAGAATGGAGTCATTCCACGAGTGCGCCAGCCAGATGTTGCGTCAGTTTCGTGCACTTCTTCATCGAAAGCCTCTGCCGACGCCGGCCGCGCGGCTTCTGCAGCTTACGGCACTCAATATGTTCGCCGTGGAAAGCACAACTGCCTCGATGACAGGTACGTGCATTTTAGAGCAGGCGCTCGTGCTATGTCAGCACGTACCTACTATAGTAACACGCACTATAGTGATACGTACTAAATAGTAACACGCACTATAGTGATACGTACTAAATAGTAACACGTACTATAGTGACACGTACCATAGTAACACACACTATAGTGACACGTACTAAATAGTAACACGCACTATAGTGATACGTACTAAATAGTAACACGTACTATAGTGACACGTACCATAGTAACACACACTATAGTGACACGTACTAAATAGTAACACGCACTATAGTGATACGTACTAAATAGTAACACGCACTATAGTGATACGTACTAAATAGTAACACGTACTATAGTGACACGTACCATAGTAACACACACTATAGTGACACGTACTAAATAGTAACACGCACTATAGTGATACGTACTAAATAGTAACACGTACTATAGTGACACGTACCATAGTAACACGCACTATAGTGACATGTACTAAATAGTAACACATACTGTAGTAACACGTACCATAGTAACACGCACTATAGTGACATGTACTAAATAGTAACACGTACTGTAGTAACACGTACCATAGTAACACGCACTATAGTGACACGTACTAAATAGTAACACGTACTGTAGTAATACGTACTGTAGTAATACGTACTATAGTAACATGCACTATAGTGACACGCACTATAGTGACACGCACTATAGTAACACGTACTATAGTAACACGTACTATAGTGACACATCCATAACACGTAATACAGCAGTACGGGAATTAACCATTCAGATTTTGCATTACATTTGAGAACTTTTCAAGAAGAGCATAACTACCACGTCATGTCATGGTAAAAAGTACAAGTTTTTTATACAATGTAGCACGAGAATACCCCATTCCGGTACTGTATTGTTATTCCCCGCATAATACTTAAAGGGGAATATGCCAGTCTGTCTCGAGCAGGACGAGAAAAAGTCAGTAAAGGTTTTTTTAATTTTAACCCCCGTCCAAGGTCCGTATTCGCATTTTCGTATTTACTAACATACATTAATACGCCTCTTTTGCAATTTACGCGCTCTTATCAGTATCCATCTTGATTAAATGCATTTAAATTCTTAGATGTTCTCACGTATTTTTACAACACAGTTAACATGCCATTCTTTAATTCCATATCGGCGCCATGCTCCAGTTCAATTATTTCTAAGATGTTGTTTTATACTTAAACTATCGTAAGAGCTTGACGTCCTTGTAGCGTACTAAAATAGATTATAATTATAACATAACAATAAGGTGTGTTTGTAGTTAGACTCGTCCGTTCCATGACCATAAAGTATGATTTTCGATAAAAGTTAAAGACTACGGATCCCTATAAAACAGGTAGAGTCATAAACAGCGGGTATTCGGTTGTACCCGACTAGCTAATATAATTGCATTTATCTTACAACATGTAAGTGCTATAAGACCAAAACCGTTAAACAAGTTTCTGTAATTTAAATGTAATAAGTTATTGGTTTTTGTCCCTTAGCGTATCTGCAGAGTAATTTCCAAGCCAATACAGAGAAATGTAGGTAATGATCGTTCGAATCGCCGCCGCCGCCGCTCTTGTCCAGTTTTCTCGGTCGTAAACTTATCTGCTTCAAAATACTAGCACCAATTCGGTAGCTGTGTTTATTACACCCAGTTATTTATTGGTGGTATGCTTTTATCGTAACTTTCATAATAATGTTTCACAGTAAAATTAAGCTCAAACAAATTGACAGTTAGCTGGCAATTATGTATAGGGAAAATGCATTTTATGGTGCATAAAAATTATAACGGTTTTAATTAAAACGTGCGATATGTAGGGCATTATTAAAAACAGTTATATAATTTAGTTTGAAATGCACCAATCCATTTCTTGGGCTATAAATGAAGTTAATTTATTTGTTTATTAGCCTCAGTAAATTATTTCAAGAGTTATAAACACGCCATCTATTTAGATACTTTTCATATGCGTAAATATAGTCATGCCAAAGAAAATAAGTGGACAAAATATGGTCTATCCTTAATCGGTCGCTTAATTAAGAATTTTAATCGCTGTAATTTTAATTTTCCAGACTTTTATGTAAATAATGTTTCAACAAATTTGTTTATGCATTTTTCTCGGCAATGTAGGAGTCGTTTACCATAAACCATACCTACTTATTTAATTATTTAATTTAATTATGCGATGTAATTAAATTAACCGATTGGTTCATGATACTGACTGGTAAGCATTTTGCAATCATGTAATTTTATTTTCTATACTATTTACTTTAGGTGTCTTTAAAATGCCTATCATTTATCCTGCAGCATCACGTGACTGACGTGATCAGATACTACGTACCTAGTGTACAAGTGTCTTTCAGGAAATATTTTATTTTTTAATTATTGATTGAATAGTAATAATACGTAACTTGCACGTATTCAATTTACAAAATGAATACATAACTTGAGCTTGTAAGTGTGGCTATTTCCTGTGGCTCCGTCCGGGCGCAGTGAAGGTTTGTAATTACAAATTACAAGTTATCGGAGGTTGATGCACCGGGTCCCTTCCCCGCGGCTGCCTCTGCCCCCGCTCCTCACAAATGCACACATTTGATGGAGACAGGGTCAACAAACTGAGACGACGAACACCGCGCCCGGAGAGGCGACCGCACTTTTACGCCATTACTTGTAATGATGTTTTGAATTATTATAGAAAAATTACGGTCCACGAGACCCTTAATTATGGCGTTTGGCAAGGCGATGCCCTCTAGCAAAAACTCTTACGCCGACTTTCCAGGAAAGATATTCAGATAACAATGTTTTGTATGCGTCGTCCTCTTGCATAAGTATTTTGTTTTTAATGTGATCTGTCGTTTCTTTGCGATGAAACTCGTTTCAATTTGCAAAAATAAAACTGTTATTATCGCTTTAAGATATTAATAAACCGTATCGACACATAACGTGTATAATTTTCGCGTAAAGTGTCGAGGGGTTTCTTTGTTCAGTGACAAGATGATTTGATGCTGCTGTTCGTATTCCAGATAAGTGTCATGTAAAAACATGTTGCGTGACATAGGTGTCTGTTTTTGTTCTTATTGTAAGCAATGTAGGCGTTTGCAGGTGCAATCCGTGCTAAGTATTTTTAGACTGCTGTATCTATTTATAACGTACCGGATCGCTAAGACCGGTAGAGCTGCCTATGATCCGACAATTGAGCGACATATCCATTTTGTCTATGCAACAAGTATCGCTATAATCTACGCCTTGTCCTGTCCTGTCTTGTCCGGTTCTAGCATTTAATTTTATTTTCAGAATGACCCTGTGCTTCTAATGCGTTGTAATGGGTTACTGCGACTGTAGATTCCTTGGAAAGTCTTCTGCCGCTTATCGATGTTGTGCTAATGAATACATTTTCTATGCCGAAGTAATAATTTTAATGTTTTTGAGGATTTGAATTAATAATGCAACCATAACCATAACATTTTGTATCTTTATTTTTGAAATAGACTCAGACTTGGTTCTATACTTTGACACGCTGTGAACTCAGTTTAATTACTCGTATTATAGACGTAATGTATGTATTTCCCATCACGCGTATTGACTGAATAGTAGCGTTATTATTCTGATTTGTGTGGACAGGATGGAACATGGGACGCGACTGTTTGCAATTAATATTTGCTTGTTCTCGTAAATATTAGATGAACAGTTTTGCTATGCTTGTTCACGCAATGGAATGATTATGCCATTTTAGCACTTGCAAGAACAATACCATACTATTTGTACAAGATCGTATTTCGAGAGCTTTTATTTGTGCGCAAGATATTATCATACGATAGATCGCAGTAGGTAATCGAGACCGAAAAATGCAAAATAAATTAGCAGCATTAATCTCTTTAGAACTCATAGCAGTGATAGGACTCCAAAGCATTTTTTATATTAAATATGATATTTCGGAATGAGCGTCTGAAACTTATCATTACATCTGTAAAAATTTCAGCATTGTTAAAGGTAAAGTATGATCCCAGTTACATTGCGTTGTGACATCACGCTTTGTGGTCCAGCTGGTGTTATGCAGAGTAATCGTATAATGATTGAATTTATTAATGTGACCTGTAATCTTCTGAGCGTTTCTTAATTCCTATTCCTATTGATTGTTTGAACAGATAAAGCCAGCGGGCAGCGTTCAGCCTGGCTAGAGTGTGCCCTTGGCGTATCTTTGCTGATGTTTGGCGCTCTTCTTGAGAGATGCTGCGCTCTTTTACCCGAGCCGACGGACACGCAGCAACATTCTGATGCCTTACTGCTGCTGCCTGCGATCAAGGTAATATAACGTTACCGTTTCATAGAGATTGTACATCATTGTCCTCTGGTGCCAGTACTCCCAACCGGTGGAGGAAAACACCATGAGGAAACTAATTAGTAGTCTAGCAACGGCTTCTAGCGATGGGCTTGCAAGTTGTGGTAACTTGTACATAAAGTGAGCATTAGCTTAGTTATCTTTGGATGTGCTATCGACGAAGTTTTTCTTCATAGTTTGAGTTTTCGTGGTTTTTTCGCGTCATTTTATTTCCACTGAATCCGAATCTCGAAAAAATACTTATTGAATTCAGTATAAGCTCTGTTTCATTTGATATGCATTTAGTCCTTAAAACCACTTTTAAACTGAAGGCAAATAGAGTTAAATAATATGAGAAGATAAATAAACTTGCGCAACACCAGTCACAAAGCGCGTAATATGGAATGGTATCCAAGCCAGGCGGAACTTGTCGTAAGCAACCGTTACGGGCGGGTTATTCGCCATATTATTTTAATAAAATATTACTTGGAAATATACTGTACTAGCTTCCGTCCGCGACTTCGTCCGCGTCCCGTTTGATTCTGTTGATTTTCAGAGATAAAAAGTAGCCTATGCATTAATCCAGGTTACAAACAGATTATATTCCAAGTTTCATCCAAATCGGACCAGTAGTTGCAGCGTGATTGAAACACAAACATCCAAACATCTAAACTGTGACATTTATATTATTACTAGCAGTTACCCGCGACTTCGTACGCGAGTAGGTACCGTTTCCGTGTACATTATATTATCTGTGCGCGTACCGAGCGGATACTTTGAGAAACTTGACATTACACCTCATTACACCGAACTCGTACTGGAATGTCAAACGCTAGTCATTAGACCAAAGAGGTAGTACTACGCCCTGTCAAACTGACGTGACATGACATGACAATGAAATCCTCTTGCCAATTAGCGCTGCTAATCCTTTTCGTTCATTTTATCCTGTAGATCCTGTTAATTATTCGGGATAAAAAGTAGCCTATGTGTCAATCCAAGTTACGAACTACATATATGCCAAGTTTCATCCAAGTTGGTTCAGTAGTTTAGACGTGATTGAAACACAAACATCCAAACATCCAAACATCTAAACATCCAAACATCCAAACATCTAAACTTTCGCATTTATAATATTAGTAGGATAGTGGGATTAGGAATTTGTTTACTTCAAATCTTACAGCCACAAACATTGCTTTAACCTCACACTAGGTTTTCTTGTCGTCTGCTTCGGAAGGAGTGTCAGCAACTAAATTCGGACACATATATTCACAGATTATGGCAATATTCTGTCTTTCCGTTTAATCGAATCCACAACCACAAAGGTCATCGAGGTTCGAGAAAATTGTATCTTATGTGACACGTGTCTGCTTGGTCACAAATGGTACCAAAAGGCTAATGAAAATGTTTCTGGAATCTCCCAAGTCTTCAGTTTAATTTTAAGGATTGCTAAGAAACACGTTGGCGTGCTATCGTCTAAGCTGTGGAAAACACTTAACTCCATACTCGCAAAAAAATAATGGAATACCATTTTTGTGGTGTAGGTACAACGATTTGCAGTGCAGCTTTAACAACACCTAGCAATGTATAGAAAGACGTGTTACATGTCTCACGAACAAGTTTGATGTATTTTCGAGCCGTAATCTTACATTTGTATGAATTATTTATAGCGCCATTCAATTCAATTATACTTATTTACTTTTATTACAGGTGTGGTCTGACTGGATGCTTTGCCACAGTAGCGTATGGAATCCACCGCCGACATTTGAAAACTTTGAAACCGAGTAAGTACAATTTAGGAAACCGCTTATTTGTATTTATTTATATAATATAACTAACAGTTACCCGCGACTTCGTACGCGAGTACTGTTTCCGTGTACATTATATTATCTGTGCGTGTACCGAGCGGATACTTCTTTGAGAAACTTGACATTACACCTCATTACACCGAACTCGTACTGGAATGTCAAACGCTAGTCATTAGACCAAAGAGATAGTACTACGTACTGTCAAACTGACGTGACATGACATGACAATGAAATCCTCTTGCCAATTGGCGCTGCTAATCCTTTTCGTTCATTTTATCCTGTAGATCCTGTTAATTATTCGGGATAAAATGTAGCCTATGTGTCAATCCAGGTTACGAATTATATATATGCCAAGATTCATCCAAGTTGGTTCAGTAGTTTAGACGTGATTGAAACACAAACATCCAAACATCTAAACATCCAAACATCTAAACTTTCACATTTATTATATTAGTAGGATATTAGTAGGATAGGATTAGTAGGATAGTAGGATGCACATATTTTTATGTACTGTTCGTTTTGTAGCTCTGAAAATGATCCATGGGATTGGCTTGCGAAGCTTATGAACATTCTTGAAGCTTTAGACGACAAGACAATAAAGTTGGAAAATGAATCGAAAGAAGGTGAGTTATGTTTATCGTTGTGTTATGTTATGTTTATCGCAGGATCGTGGATGGTGGTACATAAAATACAGTTCAAGACCATTTTCGACACGATAACAGATGTTTCCTACTGTGATGATTTAGAAAAAAAATATACTCACGACACGACTACACGGTAGACATCTTCCACATATCTTGGAATCCAAAATACTTGAGATTAATTAAGGAGGTAGTCAGGGGCATGGCCGAATACAATACTTAGCGCAAAAATTGTTCTTACAAAAATCTGGTTGTAATTTATATTGTTTGTTATTAATGTAAACATAACCACAGTAAGTTGTTTCCTGAACGGGTTTAAGTAAATTTGTCTCGTACTAATTTACCTGGCTAATTAGTTCGTTATAAAGATTTATGATGGCAGCGACGCGCCGTACTTAGAAATGATTGACTAACAACACGCATTACCGCAAATGGCTGGCTCATACAAATTCAATGTGACCGATTGAGTTAGTACCTTTCGAGTGTGTGTGTGACTTTTGAATGACTCGTGCGCAATGTTTTTTTTTTTTGAGGAAAACAAATAGCTCCTGCATCAGAACAAGATAATATTCATAAATGCATAAGATGCGTCTGAGTAAAAAGTTCTTATTATCTACTTCTTTTCTTTTATTTACATAGTCCGTAACTTATCAAGATAATGTTCTTGGCATCTATTTTTGTCGACCGTGCATAGGGATTAGAGTCTTGAGTGTATTTCAGTTTATTTTATCTTTTGAATCCGTTATTGTTGTCACGAAAGCTCTGCCGTATAAGAATGAGGACAAAAGGCGGGGTGGTTGTTTTGACCACAGATAATCTGACAGTTGGGGTGAGCTATGTCGGGAACTTGTGATTGTGACTTGTGGGTACCGTATTTTAGCATCGGAGCCAAGTCACGAATGTGCTAATGACGTGATTAACCACAAAAACGTGTGATGCGTGTGCAAATTGCGGCAACCTCTGTAACGGCGCGGGTGGGAATCGCTCCAAGTCCCGTGTTCTACTAAAAGTCCTGGGATATTCTGATCCTTTTAGATTCACAATAAAAAAATATATATTTGAACTTATGTT
The DNA here is from genome assembly GCA_947859175.1 of Gandaritis pyraliata. Taxonomy (NCBI): domain Eukaryota; kingdom Metazoa; phylum Arthropoda; class Insecta; order Lepidoptera; family Geometridae; genus Gandaritis; species Gandaritis pyraliata. The sequence continues at coordinate 6,524,710 of OX401853.1, read as the reverse complement.
ATATGAGAATTTGTATCACTAGTAATACATATTACTTACGAGCAGAGTTCCGTTATCACTGTAATATACTCGTAGCTAAGTAAATTAAAGACAGACCGAATAAATGTACGCAATCCAAAAAGCGAGAGTTTTAGTAGTTAATTTATCACCTCAAATCGTTCCACAATTACGGACTATGAACAACAAAAAAAAAGTAAATGCACGTTTTATTTTTGGATGTGTGCCTGTAGGTCTAATATGCGTGCGGTTGCCGGAGGATGCAACACTGGGTGGGTTCACGCCGCTCATGTACATGGAGCCGGGCGTGGCGTGGGTGCGAGCCGAACCAGCCGTCTTCTACCACACGGCCGAGCACGCGCTCAGGACACAGAAACTACTCTTCTTTGGTACCGAGTGAGTACTCAACACAAGTGTAACCTCCACACATAAATGCAGTCTAAATACTAAAACACAAGTATTATACATACAGTTGTAATCTGCCTTATTAAAACACGTAGAGATCAGACAGAGAGTGGTAACGCGTTGGAGAACGTACTGCGTATGTATGGAACAAAATAATATAAATTTGCAAATTTTTCTATGAAACACAGAACGCTTAATCTTTGATAGGACCCTAACCTCTTAAAGGTGGTGCTGAACAGATTCAATTTGCACTAATATAATGCAATCCTTACGAAACCGATATGTATTGTTGTTTTCAATTAGCTGACCTTTTCTTTTCGCATTGCAGATATCTAGTGGGAGTGGATCCCCCAGTACTTCGCCTCGAATATCCAGCAAATGCGGCGCCGCGATACGTCAGCGCAGTACAAAAAGCCCAGCCAGTTCATCCTCCGCTGCAGAACTTGGTAAGTCACATCACCAATTATTTGCTAACACGAAGCCGGATCTTTGGGAAATAGCAGCAAACTCAACCTCGAAACAATACAACGCTTTCAATCAAAAACGCACCGTTGTACATCACGAACAACCGGCGACATCGTGATCTCCAGATACCATTCGTTAGAGACTATATCAAAACTAAGATGAAATCATACGCCCAGCGCGCGGCTCGCCATCCAAACGAACTAGTCTGTAGTCTTATGAACTCTACCGACATTATCATTAAAGCGAATTAGGAGAAGAGCTCCTCAATACCTAATATGAGAGTAGGAGAATATGAACGTGGGATGTGGCACAGACCACGCATGCCTGGAGATGTGATAGAACTAACAAACTCACGCTCAATGCCCAACGAGCATACCAAGAAAATAAGGCATTTAGTAAATCTATTTCGGGACGTGTGGTATCCTAGGCAATAAATAATAACTTTATTAAACATAACATATCTGGTGACTGTTGCTCGTAATTTATTTATTCCAATTTACATAATTTTTTGTGAGTGACATCACTTGTTGACACATAAGATATAATGCAATATTATGCATCCTTCTCACCTTTATTGATTTGAATGAAGTAAACATTGAATTAGCATTGTCTTGAAGGGAATGCAATAAGTTGTTTACTACATAGTGGCCTTGTAGGTAGCATCATACGATGAAAAATTACTTCATCAAAACATAGTTCCTAGCGAAAATATTTTATCTTATTAGTTCTCGGTATTAACAATGAAAATAAAATTAACAAACAATGAGTTTAGATTGTGCGAGTGAAATGGCTTAGTTTGGAGACCATTTTGTGGAGCGTTCGCGATGAGCATTGGAATCGATAAGGATTATATTATTGCTGTCGGTTACAGCTTCAAAACAGAGCTTGTATTTACAGCACTAAAAGTTCTAATTTGTTGTCAAATTAAGCTACATAGTAGGAAGCTATATATAGTATAATAATGCAATTACATGTTTAAATACATAAATACAGGACAGTGGTGCTTTCCAATCCTTGATACTCATCTCTATCTTTCAAACATATTTGAACAACAACAAACATCGTAGTTAGTAAGTACCTTACCTACATACATGAAATATACAAAATTTGGTTATCTATTTTGGGTTAATTCAGGTTGGACAACATTGGTACCCAAACTAGGAAAACCTGTGATATGCTGTAAACATTAAGCTCTCTCGACTGGTAAATAATCCGAATGAATTGTTCCAGACTGAAGATTTAGAAGACGACGAGAGCGCCACTGCGAACGCCAGCGGCCCAGCCAGCCTCACCGAAGGAACACTTGTGGAAGGAACCGACGCGGTCACACGCAAACTACTGCGCAGGAAGGAACAACTCGAGACTAGGAAGGCGACCTTGGATCGACAAAGGGAACGAGTGCAGGTTAATGGAAAAATAATCATACCTAATCATACAAAACCTGACGATTCAACGTGATCCGTGACATTTTAATCAATAAAAGCCTTTTAACTTGATATGAGTTATGCTTGAAATGTTGCTCGAAGTTTGAACAGTCTCCAACTCAGGCTACGTGAACTTTGTAGTATACCCAAAACGTACACACTAGGGGGGCGGAGAGTGAAAGTCCTGTTAGTTCTAACTCAGGCCTTCACACGACTCAAAGCCTTATTAGACTATGCAATCTCAAGTCAGGCTTACTGCTAGTGATGTAAAGTGACGAGTTGAGTTATTTCGAACTCAAGTAATTTGAGTTGACTCGTATCGAGGATTTGCATGCATATAAAGTCATACAAGTGAAAATCTAGCACCGATTTCTCTAACAACTTACGTTGCATACGGACTTAGTTGAGTCAACACAATTGGCGGCTCGAGTCAAGGTTCAGTTTAATAAAACTAATTCGAGTTCCAAATAATTCAACTCGTCACGTCACATCACTGTCAGTAAGACTGACTTGAGATTGAATAGTGTAATAAGCCTTTCATGCCTCGGCATAGTCAGTTTACATACATCCCCTCTGATCTTTTACTACTCTTGGTAGGTATTTAGGGATATTAACTAGAAATGAGTTGAGGAAATGACGATAGCTGTAATAAAACTATCATGTTCATAAAATATTTTGACAAGCGTCACAGCTCAGTCGGTATAGCTCTGTCTTCCGTGCTGCCCATCCGGAATAAAATATTTGTGTGATGGTAAACATAGATGTTTATTCTATGTATTTACAAAAATAAAGTATATAAGTATTCTTTCAGCAATCTAGTTCCCATAGTTACAAGCTTTGCTTAGTAGTTGTGTAAAATGTTCATGATCCATATTTATGTGTAATAATAATAAACATTCATGGATATTTCACACGACGCCCTCTAGTCCAAAACTAAGCAAAGCTTAAAAATATGCTTAAAAAAACCTATATTATATTGCAGGAAATATTGCGTGGCGGTGCAAACAGTTCCGAAGTAGAGGTGCGTCCGAGATGGCTGGTCCCCGACACCAACTGTTTCATCGACCACCTGGCGCTGCTTCAGACGATAGCCGCCGCCGCCTCGCAGCCTTACTTATTCGCTGTGCCGCTAGTTGGTAAGTGATATAGATCCTCAGTGGACGTGTTCTGTAAGGAGTTGCAGTATGCAGAGACAGATGTAACCGCCAAACTTCAGGTGGGCCACACGCTTGCTCCGTCACCTTTTACCATAAGAAAATCAGTCCCTGCACCAGACAGCAGGCTTGTGTGACTTAGTATGTAGTATAAAAAAATGTTGCGTTGTTAAATTAAAAATTAAAAAACCCCCGACTTCGATACCCATATTGAAGGAGTTGTAGTAAAAAAAATATGTAATCCGCCATTTTGTTGCGGCGGCTATCTTGGACCGATTTTCATCAAACATAGCTAAGAACACTCGCGACTAATTCACTTTTCAAACAAAAAAAAAACAAAATCAAAATCGGTTCATCCGTTCAGGAGCTACGTTGCCTCAGTCAGACACACACACACACACACACACACACACACACACAAACACACACAAACACACACACACATGCACGTTAAACTTATAACACCCTGTCTATAATCGGTCTATACTTAAACCATTCATTTGTTCACAGTTATGACAGAATTAGAAGGACTACAAAAATGCAGTCGCGTCGGCGGCAATGCGACAATGGCTCTCTCGTGGGTTTGCAACGCCGGCTCTGGCGTTCGACTCGCCACCTCACTCGGCTCTCTACTAGCCTCGCGGGCGTTTACAGACGAGAAGGAACAGTTGCGATCGACAAACGATGACAAAGTGCTGGCGACTGCGCTCAATCTGCACGCAAACCTCACTGCTGTCGAGTCTGGTAACATATCACTTACAATGAGGTTGTAGTCAAATGATGGTCGAAATTGTTAAGTAAAAGCACAATACTTGGTTCTTTCTCTACTTGCATTCCGGGCGTTTAGAGACGAAAAGGAAAGTCGATGAACAATGATAAAGTGCTCGTTCGTTTGTTCGTATGTGTTGTGGCGTATGATAAAGTGCTGGCGACTTGAGACTTGTAAGATATCAATGGGTCAACTCACTTACGGTGAGATTGTCTAATACATGGGTGTAAAAAGTATCTCAATCCGATCTAAAAAATAAACAACAGGAAACATCTACTTGTTTCCAAGTTCGAATTAAGGTATTGTCCACAAGCAAATGGTTTTTGATTCAGTTACATAAATAATAAAATTGTTAATGTTATGTTTAGGTCATTGTTACTTGCTTATCAGATATGTGTAGTGCATTTAGTTCCACTCCACATGTATTACCTATGCTGATTGCGAGGTATTCGTTCCAGAGAGCGGCGGTGACGAGGGCGACGCGAGAAGAGTGCGCGAGGTGGTGCTCTTGACTGACGATCGCAACTTGAGAGTGAAAGCGCTCGCGGCAGACTTACCTACGCGTGATTTGCCTTCCTTCATACAATGGGCAGGATTGGGTCGTGACGATGCCACTGAGGTAAATCTTTATCCTTACATCCACTAATTGCCAATCAGATAGTTACTTCAACACGATTGTCGATTTAATTGCAAGCTTCTTTAAAATATGCGTGTAATGTTATAAGAACAACTGCACTCGTGTTTTCATGTTATGTTCATTTTATTTGTTTCAATAAAGAAAAATATTCTCTGTTTGAATGTTTTTCGATTTGTGTTTCTATAAACCTGCGTGTAAGGTACCTATATGTTTGAGCTAATGCAATATACGAAAAATACGTGTTTTGTTTTTTTTTAAGATATTAATTTTATTAATTTGTTGCAGAATAAATTAGCTCCAACGACAGACGTCCCTACTAGCCGCCAATGATAGTCCCAGGGTAGATGGAGATAAGTGATACTGCTCATTCTCATTTCATATTGCGATGCGACATTCATGTTGCGGCAACGACTGTGCTTAAACTAACGCATTCTTCTCCGGTAACCGGATAGTACACGGTGCACTTCATCATAGCATAGGAATTGAATAGATTAAGTAAAACTACACGAATATATGGTCGAAACATTGATTACTTTAAGAGCTCTCAGGATTCCACCTTAGTGTTCCTGTCAACAATTTTGTTATTTTTATGTATTTTTAGTTTAAATGATTTAGTTAAGGTGATATCGATAATTCAGTGTTTCTGAGCTTTTATTTTTATTCACTTTTTTGTAATATACTAAGTAAGTATATCTTTTATTTTTGTAGCTAGGTTATAGTAATTAAATTTTAATTACGAATCTATAGTCAAGTACAGGTTGCATGGTCTCAATTCATTTACACTTTACGCTATAGTTGACTACTTTACGAGTAATGAATTTATGATGTTGCACGTTTAATTATAATTCTTGACTTTAGACACTTTTAAGTACATTTTGTGTGTTTCACTTGCGTGTGTGTGTGCGTTGCTCGCGCCATCTATTGCTGTCGCGTGCGGAAATAGCTTTTATTTTAGATTATAATTTTCAAATCTATGCCTATTAACTTTTCAAACGCGCTAACTTTAAATAATCATAAACTGAATGTACCTATATGATTGTTTGGTAACAAAACGTAGTACAAAATATTTGACATTATTGTTGTATCGATTCAAGTTTGTATTGACTAGTTAAGATATCAAAAGATTCTAATCAATATTTAACAATCCGCATTGATACGTTGTGAATGAATAAATTACAGATTGCTAATGTAGTATGTTTTTATGGAAGCTTTTAGACTGTATCCATGTTTATAGTTTTTGCGTAACACTATGAATATGCTCGGATCGATTTGGGTTATTATACTTGCTATGTGGTAGTGTCACTACTAGTTTGGATTATCTAGAAAAAATATATACTTATTAGGTATTTTACTGTTCATGTCGATTTCACGCTTTAAAATAAAGTTAGACATAGACATTCGTTTATTTGTTGTTTCACACATACTTAGATTAATAAAAAAACACAAAATTGTAATGTGTGCCATTGCAACAAATTGTAATGTGTGCCATTGCAACAAATTGTAATGTGTGCCATTGCAACAAATTGTAAAGTGTGCCATTGCAACAAATTGGCTCCAGCTCAGCATTACGCTTCACCACCTAATAGCAGCCCAGCGCTGTTATTCTTCGATTCTTGTTCGAGTTAAGTTGAATTAAATATCTTAAATACAAAATGTAAAGAGACAGTTTCCAAAAACTGAGCTGTTCCCTACATACCTATGCGCTATCAAGATAAACTGTTTATTTCAGTTTTAAAATAAACGTTTTAATATGGTCATGCGACTGAAATATCATGTATCTATGTTCAGCTCAAAAATTAGCGTTTTTCATTCAGAATACGGTACCTATTGTTTTGTTTTTTAATTTAGCAATATTATGTGACCAATCGAGAATTTTATTATAGTCTGAAGGACCACTTCAAGTTTTCAAGAGTTTAACTTTTACGCCCTGCATAAAATGATGTGGGTGCATATTTTAATTACAACCTATATCTTAGTTTTTCAAAACTAGACAACCATAGTCCAAGCATTATTTTGAGCGCCATAAAACTATATATTGTTATTAAAATTTTTAAAACAGATTTGTTACAAAGTAATCAAAAACCCTTTATAAATTAGGTATATTATATTTCTTTGTAGATATTTAATATTGTATAAAAACAAATTATGGATAACTAGATAAATGTAACAAGTTTTTTCATTTTTGGAACAAATTGACGCTGTTACTTTTAATCATGACGTTTTAAATAAACATTGGATTATTTCTAAATTATCTACGGACATTTTATTTCTTATTTATAAGTTCCAGAAATTCAAGATCATGGGTAATACGTTTTAGTTTTATATATGAACTGTACAGTCTGGTAGAGTCCGTAGTAGTTCAAATCTATAGCCCTATTTATCAGCTTGGTGAAGTAAACTTAATAAGTAGGCCACGCGGCCGTCTTAGAGCTGCCAAGTTTAGCGAGGTCTACTCTGCAGATCGTAGAAGGTAAAACGATCTTATATACGAATTAAATGCTAAGGAACCTCGTTCAAACTTGTCTTCGACACGCTTCACCAGGTCACGCCGATAATATAATAACATTCTAGGTAATTTAAATTTATTGCTGTGAAATATGAGTATTATGTTCATTTATACGGATAATAAAGAAGGCCAGATTAGCCTTGTATCAACAAAAAGTGGATACAATGGTGATGAGCGCTGGGGTTAGGTAGTTGGATGGATGACTAGATGATTAGTAGAGGCGAATAATCAGTTACATTAGTGCTGTGAATAATCCGTGTTTGGCAATGACGCAGAGGTTGCCGATTGGCGATTCTTCAAAGAAGCACACACCGTTTTAGAAATGAATACTAAAACCTACTAAATCTATTCATGTCCGTCCGTACAAGTGAGAAATTCCAATGCTAGTATTGAGCAGTGGGAATTGGCAAGGTTCCGAGGCTAGGCAAGGCGCGCGGGTCGGTGCCGCGGTTGTAAAACCACCGTTATACTTATTCACCGTGCGCATCTCGCGTTAGCCGCTGCGTTATGTTTATTTTATGATAGTAACCTACCTATATGCGATTTATTAATGCTAAGCTTTATTAATTTTAATCCGACTCATAATATTTTTTTACAGGATAATTTATGAGACGCTTTTACTTTTTCGTAAGATAAAATGAAATGGTAATACATGTTCGTTCAAGCGCTGCCTCAATAAATAAATAATTTATAAATGTGTGTAGGTAGGTAGAGCAATAAAATCGAATTTACTGACACTAGCCAATAGACCCAGCTGCGGCAACAGATAATTGCTCAAATATAACGGCCTACTGATCTCTTTTAGTTCGCTTTGCAATGCTAAAAGTGTCAATAGGATATACAGATTTTTTTTACTTAAAAAAAGATTTTAGGACCAGTATAGTCTTGAAGTAGAAAATATTATAACCGTGTAAAGCACAACATTATTGGCTATCTATAAAAGAGGCCAATAGGCCGCTAATTTGTTTTGATTTCTGTAGCAAGTTCAATTAGTTATTTACTGCCCTGTTTTTCGTATGCATTTTATTAAGTGTTTTTAAGATGTTTGGCTTCCTTTTAAAGCATTTACAAAATAAAGGGAGGTCTTAGCAATCAGCATAGTGGATAATTTATATTTATCAATTACCTGGAGTTGATGAGTATCATATTCACCAGGCACGCACAGTGCGCAAATAAGTACTTACCGGTTACTATCTATTTATCTGTGACATCTAAAGACATCTAGAGTGCGGTGATTCCATTCCAGGCCCAATGTAATATCTTTTTGCTTTTGGCCGCGTTTTCACTCGTATGGTAGTTACCGACGTAAAAAGCAGTCGTGCCATTCCAGTATCACGAGCTATAGTTTTATGCTACATCCGAATTAATTTGTATTGTTTTCACATCTGTGAACAGCTTGCTGGTCTTAGGCAGATATTTTGGAAGATATTTAGTGGTTGTTAGGTTAAAAGTTTGATGGTCTGGTAGACATCGCTACCCGTGATAAGACCGCCGATTGTTGGACGTTGCCATATCTATTTATTGTCATTCTTTATTGGTCCTCAATAAAATGATCTGTTTATTTATAGAAGCTCGATTTTAAACACGGAAGGTAGGTGATTAAGCTTAGATGTACCTAGCTTATTAATTTCCGGGTGCTTTTGCGTAGTATTGTGACTCCTCTTAATTTTTTTTATCGTCAGTGCCATCTTCAAGGTGTTTTTTATTTGTTTTTATTTTATATTTTAGAGAACGTACGTGGTAAGTAGATTCATAGTTACTACATTTACCATGTGGCCACATACCATGATGGGTAAAAAGGCCTTCCTACAACTCCTTGGTGGTTATACCCACGATCCGTCTGCATCGCTCACCAGCCTCTGCAAGTACCTCGAATTAGCACTGTGAGATGCCTACAATTTATCTATTTAAACGCAATACGAGTATCGTAGAGTTCCGATATTATTATACTAATTGTGATATCTCCCTAGAGCTCACAACAGCTGCGTGCAATGATTCCTTATTCTAAGTATGCTAAGCCTTCCGGCATAATCAAGACCCAGCAATAAAATGTTACAGCTTCAATCACGACTTGCGATTTATCACTTGCTAATGCTACAAGGGAAATGCATGTCTGCATTTAGTTTGCACCTTTATTATTTTTCTCAAGAGCATCTGTGGTCGAGTGAAATCGATCCCGCATTTCGATTCTAAGGCCGTGGGCTCGAATGAATTTTTCTGTTTGATTAAATTATGTTTGAAAGGCATGAGAGCCTGGCGCAATGCCAGTGATCATCGGGCAAAAAAATATCGATCGGAAATGTGATCTAACATGGCTCATACATAAGTTTTTACCACAGGTTTTTACTATGGAATAATACGTTTTGTTATGTTTTATTTTATTGTATCAGAGGGTATTTTTCTAATGATGTTTAGTGGCAGGTGATTTGAAGACAAACGCGCATAACTAACACCAACGCAGTAACATGTGAATGTCAATAGAGAAAGATATTAACATCTACTAAGTTTATGTAAAATTAATGCTCGAAGTTACTAGAAATAGGCCCACGGACCGGACGGCCGCCGTGGCCACTAGCCAACATAATCTAATACGAGTACTATATGAGCTACTTGTAATGTGTTATAATAGTACTATCAAAGTTATGAGTAAGCGTTAGTAACTGATAGTTTTATACAAATACGCAAGCTCACTCACACGCAAAGTGATGAGGGCTTTTTGCTCCTGGAAGACGTCATCATGTTGACATCAGCATGGACCATTATGTGAATAGTATCCGGTTCGTCTGCACGATGATCCCGCGGTACATCTATGAATCATCGCCTCAAGTCATTTTAGGGTTCAATCTATACCTAAGGTCCTGACCCTCGGCTCTCGGCTCACGTTTCTACGAAGAGCCTCTACTAAAACATGTTCATAAAAAGACTACCTACTCTTTTAGCTTCTCCATGCAAAGTTTTTACCTCCGAACCATTATTTCGCACTTAGTTTATTCGACAGACTTCCACTACAAGTGAAGCGTGGTATTTCCTTCGCAAAGCGAAATGAATATACCTACGTACCTGCTTTCGTGCTTGAGCTACAACATGAGTGCCGCCAAAGTAGGTATTTATTTTGTAATGAGTAGGTATTCTCCTATGATTGAGTTGAGAGTTTATGATGATATATTTTATATATGCTCGTACCTATGACCGCGATAAATTAAAATACAATAGTAGATCAAGTCTAGTCATCGGCTCATACACCTAGTAGACATAGGCACGTAGTTTTGGTTCCGCGCTGATGATTTCCGTGGATGACCACCTCATGGAATCGGAATGATAGAATTTCATAGTTCGATCGGGGTATTAATTATTTTAGCCGATGATTGAGTTTTTTACAAGGTAATCAAATCAATGAGTCGTGCGCTAGGACGGGGCGGGTTAGCTCATCCGCCAAGCATTTTGGTGGTTTTTGTGCCCTAGCCGTGTGAGGAAGGCCTCAGTCGACACGATTTTTAAAAACAAATGACGACATAATTCATGCTTTTATCGGTAAATAAAAATACTAGGGCTTCCTGCATTTCATTTTTCAGAAATGATGATACATTGCGCAACATGGTACCAAATTCAAAGCTCAACAAAATAACTGCAGAAAATGTGACAGTGGCATCGCCCGTGGGCATCGCGGTAGTTGCAAGAACTTCTATATTATGTACTAGACATGAAGTTGTCCACATAACTTTACATAGGTATAATTTTTTGATCTACTCGCTTTATGGCGTAGCGCAAGTGCTACGCGTTCGTCAAATTTCCATAGATTAGACTTCAACGCGCATTAGAGCGTTGCGTAGTAGGTATCTGAGTGTATGTGAGATTGGAAACCTATAAAATGCATGGTTTTTAACACCTTTTTTTCTTTCTAAGGATGCGACAAGCTACCAAACTTTTAAAAATAAAAACGTTAAAAAACCTTATTTACCTACCTTATTAGAGCTTAATGCACACTAGAAATATTATATTTTAACACATATGATACGATAATAGGTGTACTATTACAATTGATTATACAATTAAGTAATAATTACACAGTGTTGCGGCGAGACGATGCGCGTGCGCAGCAGTAGAATTCAGGCCCTACTATGCAGAAGGCTCGATGCATATTCCTTCAGTCACGTCCAACCACTCATTAATGAGCTTAGTTATAAAATAACCTGAGGGCTCTTAACTGCCATCTTGCGAGATTGCTTTTCGTGGTCAGCGTCTATTAATAGTTATTTATAGGCAAAACAGAAAGAACGCATAGCGCAGTTCGTGATGGACGTCCGAAGACAATGCGTCATACTCGTGCATCATTCCTCTGAGAATTACTTGCTTCTGATGAACGAGAAGGGCTCTTCGTTTAGCAGAATACTTTGTAGATGATGTAACCAGTAGATGGTTCTGTTTTGTGAACTGCTCATCCACAGTCGAACCGGCGCGGCGGATAGATAAATAAATATACGTTTGTGCCTCTATAGTTTCTTCGTAGTTATTAATTAAAATCGACGCAGTTAACGATCTATCTGATGGTTCTGTCGATAAAGATAACGGTGTCTGCACTTCATATTATTTTGTAAAAATTATAGGGTTCTCTTATGGTAGCTCGCAAACGTTATTTTAAGTTTAGGTACCTTCAAGATAAATGAAATGGCCCTTTTACAGTTGTGTTTCTGATTTATGATATTTTGCTGTTGGTAATACTTACCTCTTGCACAATTCCCAAATTGACATTTGCCATCGTTACTACCTACTTAGATTAATGGTTAAAAATATTTAGTACTACTTTCACGTACAGTTATTTATTTAAGGCATCACTATAAACTTTTTTCTGAAATTATATAAAAAGGTTACGTGGTTAGGTAAGGAATGTATTCTTAATAATTTCCTACAGAATATCTTTTTAGCAATTCAATAACTACTATTAAAGTATTTAGGCAGGCGGTATCAAATAAAGTTACCTACTATTAGTAAGACTCTGAATCTGGCAGTACATATTTCCGATACCTATCCGTCTAGGAAATTGGTCCAATTTGCATATTTTTTACCGTTTATGTTATTTCGAATTTTATAGACTATCAATCAAAGAGAACGGTAAGAGCTAAATTAGTGCAAAAATGACAACCAGTTCATTTGAAGTGCTCAGTAACTTGGCGTTATGTATTGTTACTTCTATTTATCTATTGAGCGGAGCCTATTACTACTGGGGAATTCGATTGTAGATCCCTTCGACAAACCACTAAACATTTAGGTATAAAAAAAATTGTCCGGTTTATTGCACCACGAATAAAAATGATCTGTGAGCTAAATAAACCAATTAGTCAGACCACGAGCATCGTGGCTAATTAGGTACATTATGCAATAAATAAGGTTGAGAATTACCCACTTGGCAAATGTTTGACTTCGCCTTACCATGTGGATATGGCCCGGTCTATCTGTGGATGCATTGTGGATGTGTACCTATGGACTTCTTCAGACCGATTAATAATGATGATGATAAATCATTCTGCGATGCAGTCGGTAATAAGGAAATGGACGTGCGTGCGTGAAAATATTTTTAATTCAAATATTTTGAGAACAATTTAAAATTACCTATCAGATATGATTTTACCTACAGGTTGAGAAAAAAATTAAGTTTCAGGAAATGGTTTACAACGTGAGGTATTGCATTGCATTTGTCGCCTTGAGGTGCTCTTTATGTAGGCTTTAATAACTTTGCGGTATTTCAGTTCAGTGGAGGTTAGCAAACATTAACAGCGATTGATCTTCCACTGAAGGACCTACCTACTTTACAACTTATCTACGTAAAAAATATGGTATCTGTCTACTGCATTAGTAGCATCAGTCAACCGACTAAAAACTAGTAGAGTACGGGCGTAGATTAGTAATTGATAGCCTGTAGTTGGGCAGCAAAAAGTCCATTCGTTATGTAAAATCGATTAGCGAAGCACCCATGATGACAAATTAGCTAATGCACTAGACGTGAGAGAACGCTAATGACAAAGAACAGCAAAACTCACGTCGGCTTACATGGCGCTGCGTGCGGCTTCCGTAATAAGTTTTCAGGTTCTGATCCCGTTTTAGAAACGCAAATCACTTAAATCATCTCACTAAGAATGATTTGATTGATGCAAATTATGGATTTGGAGGTACATGACATTAAACTGATATATTAATTTGGCCACTGGTAATGCAAAGTTTTTTGCCAAAGTGGATAAAGATATTTACGAATTGCGACATTTATTTATGGAAGTTAAAATTAAAATAAATTTTAATTGTGTATCTGTTTAGATCTGAAAGTAAATGCTGAGCAGCAAGTTGCAGTTGCAAACGCTGCGTTGTCGTATGGCGGGCAGCGCAGTGCAGTGCAGTGCAGCACGGTGGCGCATGGCGGCATGTAGCCGCGCCGTAGCACCCTTGAACCTAAAGTGGCAGCTCTCGGCCGCCTTGCCAATGACCCCGCTGGCAGGCGCCCGCCGCGTCTCGGACCAGCTCGCTCGCTAATTGTTATGTAACAGAGAAAAGTTACGTGCATCGCACCCAAATAACTGATACCTACATGCCAAATTTACCTCGCTCTACCGGCAAGGAACACTTAATTGGTCTCCAAAATCCCCACATCAGCGGTATTGGGATACACAAACAGGTTCGGAACGCGAATGCAGCTTCTTGCCAATCCCAAGGGAAGGTAGAGTCACTGAACTTGCACGTCGCATGCTAGGTAGGTACTCGCTTCTTACTTCATAGTTCTTGTGATTGTAAAATCATTCTTTGTGAGATGCTGTTATTATTATTAGGTACATTGGAATTTGCAGGCATGACTTAGACGGTTGTAAGATAACTTCGCTATAAATTAAGTGGGATAAAGGAGAATTTAAATATAATGTGATTGAGTTTCTTGTTTTGCATAGAAATGGGACTTGGAATCGTCTCCTTATTTATTTTTATAAAATATTAAAGTGCCTTAATAGGTAGGTTTTACCTAAGTATTCATTATTTCATCAAGTATTCTATTTTGAACTCTATTAGAAATGAGTCCGTAATGTAAAGGTGTGACATAAATGAAGAGGACATCTACCATGAGGTCATATTAACTGTCCATATCATGAAGTATGTCTAACTAGCGGATGCAAATAACATTAACCTTAGATATACATAAAACCGTGATAAAATCGAAGCAGTGATTGATTTGTTATAAGTGATGATGATGATGATAATGAACAGTCAATCAAGTTGTGATTTACAAACGCATTGAAGTTTTGGCCTATCTGTTGAGCAAGAGAGCGCGAGTGCCTCGGGCTTTTGTGCTAGAATTTAGATTGATATTTTTTATCAGTTAACTCGGTCACAATAAGATGACAGCGGTAACAAGAGAACTGCAAAATAGACTAGCCGTCGTCGTCGTAACTGAAAGTATCAAGGTTAGATGGTGGCATGGCGTGGCATGGCGTGGCGTGGCGTGGCGGGGCAGCCGAAAGCCGGCTAACAGTAACAGTACACTCACGAACGGTGCAAAAACCGAGCACCCAGAGTGGCTTGCACACAAAAGCTTACCTTTGTGCTCCGACATCAAATCTAATCACTCCAAACTAGTGAATGGACGAGAGACGGGTTCCGTGTATCTTGAATCAATGAACAGGATTTAATTAGCGATACGTTCACTTGTACCATGTATAGAGCTTTTTTTGTATGTTTATTTTTGTTAAATAATAATAGCGGAGAAAGCTCTCACTTTAGAGAAACGGCCTGAATTTTGACGAATTGATAAACATTTTAGTTCGACAATTACGTTTTATGGGGAGATTAATTAACGTCTATTGATGTTGAGATTGGTATAAAAAAAATATTATGTATATTTGGGAGGTTCGGCGGCGGCGGCGGTCGCTACGAGACGAGAGCTTCGTGCTTGAGGCTCGGACCGCTTTCTCGACCTCATTCTGCCGAGAGTCAGAAGGCGCCGTGTTCTCATAGTCGACAAAACGATGTATCTATGTCGATTGCTTGTAGGCGGCCTTGAGCGGCAACCATTAATTTGTGTGCGGAGCCGCCAGCGAGATACCGTTAGCCACCGCCTGAATCTCTGACCACTCGTTGATATTGGCAGACATACCACTGCATAGGCATGAAGTCAAAATAAACTCTCACAATCACATACGTCGTGAGATCTAATCATGAACGAACACAATTTCTGCATCGAATATCATAATTTTAAGTAACTACTACTCATAGATGTCAAATCCTTGTTAAACCTATTACAATTCTATATTTGTAGGTTTATTTACATAGGCTAACTTATTGAATTAAACACCGGTTATTAAAGAAACTATGTATATCTAAATAGAATGACTGTAGGAGTGTTAAATTGTACGGATAGCCAATCAGTGGCACATTTTAATTATTTTCCTGTGATGCGCATCTAATAATATACGTACATATTTAAATAAACGCAGTTTAATGAGCGAATTGTTAAAAACTCTAACGCTTGTCTAAATTCTACCGCCCGCGGCGAGGAGCCAAACCTACCTACTCCCTAGGCCTGCTAGATATTCCTAGGTTAAGGGTGCAATAAAGTATTTTCTATCTATCTGTCTACATACCTAGACAAGTATTTAAAAAAATTTGCTATCTAAAAACTACTTACTCAGGTGATGATGATAATGATGCGTAAAAGTGGAAAAACAATTATATACCTACAACAATTTTTTATGGCATGAATGAATCAAAGAGTACATGATTCTAGTTTTCCATGTTAGTTCAGCAGACAAGAGAGTGAAAAAGCACACTATTGAAGCCATCCCATCTCTCGAAGAATTCACTTGCAAAAAACGTGGCCGATCTGTCCGATACCGTACTGGTTATAGCAGACACTGCTTTAGTAGTTTTTGCTACAAACGTAAGTGCAGACAAATGCCGACGATGATCGATATTGAGAATATTTATGGAAAGTCACCTAGTAACTATAAGTTTGATATACGAGCGTGTACCTACTATTTTGCAGTGAGCAGAGCATAGACAGACACTACATTATGCTTAGCAGCCTTCAGGGTAATAAGTTCAGTGTGCAAAGGTTGGGCTGATTGCTGACGCGGGAGGCGGCGGCGGCGGCGCGGCGCGGCGCTCTGTGTGAGCTGAATTCGTTTCGCAAGCCTGGGAATAGCTCAGATAGTGCTCTCATTTGACCAGGGAAAATCCTTAGCATTTTAACCAGTACGCTTTCCAACTACGAATTGAGCTATGCTTCTAAAGCGTAGACGCCAATTTACATATGAATAAAATTACGTTGTAATGTAACTGGAACGAGACTAGAAGGAATGGAACATACAATAAATCTAGACTTGACAACATCAAATGCTTTTTTATAAGTACTTTAGCAAACAGTTAGGATTTTAAAAATGTTAATTTAGTCAGATAATAATCATGATGCTTGCTAACCCATAACTTTATTTTTTTGTTGCAAAAATATATATTTCCCCGAAGCATTCAACATTTTATAAACAAAAAGATTTCAGTAGTCCAGTTCAATCGACGTGATGAAAACTTTGACAGAAAAAAAAGTTCATTGATAGTTTCTCAGCACAATGGCGCTTCCGAATAGTAATAGGGATATCTTAGCATGACAAGAAGCGGAATGGTGCGTGCGACACGACGGCCGCGCCCGCTCCGCTCCGACGTGACACCATTGTTGCCTTAATAGATAATTAGTTAGGTGCCGTTAACTAACACGATCCGATCGGCATCGCCATCGGCCCACATCGCTAGATTGCCAGTGATTGCGCTTAGGCGTCTGAAGGCACCGAGTGACGCTTCAGCTGCTGAAAGGCGTGGAGCGGCGGCGCGGCGTCTCGGACGGTGACAACATAAATTGAAGTTATTGAAGAGAATCAAAATGTTGCCTTCCGCCGGAATACGCCGTGGACACCTAGGTAGTGAATGAGTAAGAAATAATAAACCTAAATTGTGTTCGTGTGCCACGCACATTTTAGGAAATCTCTAGTTGCCCATTTGCAATCACCCTAACTGCATCGCACTCCACGATACCGGAAAACTGGAGCACACCACACGCTCTACATTTTTGGAACTTTCCGCACAGCCTAACGTACAGTCAGCTGCACTGGTATGTATACACTCCCAAGCTGTAACATTTATATACACTCATAAGTTTTCAAAAACGGGTGCACGCATTAATTTTTCAGATTTATGTAGTCATCTTACTTGTCAGAATGTGGTAAGCAGTTTATCAAAACTTTGTACACACCTTTTTTTTACAAATATTTGTACCTACCATCGACTCCCTAAAGAAGTAAACACAATTATTTCTAAAACATGTATACAATGTAGTTTCATTAATATGTATACAAACATTTCATATTTAAAGACAAAAATTTCATTTTTAAAAGATTGTAGGTATCCTTTGTGTAATTTTAATCGTCTTGCAAATATCTTACAAATTGTAGGTGATTAAAATGATGCCCTATCTATCAGAATCCATACTCAATACTCAATACATTTATTGCTTTCATGGTTTAGGTACATACATAGTTGTTAGATGTAAATAGTTATCACATGAACCCTGCACAGGGTATAGCAATGTTTCGGGAGATGTTTTTTTACACCTCGTATAAGAGTAGTTTTAAAAACTACCCGCAATTTTTTATAGTTTTGATTATGATATTAATAGATTGCCTTTCATCAGTGTGTTAGTTCTATTCGTGAGTTGGTGTTGTAAACCTCAAACAAAAATAATGAGTGATTACGTCCCCTATCGCCTGGATCTACACGATAAGCATAAAATTATTGTTTTGAAAGAAAAAGGCCATTCTGTTTTGGACATAGCAAACGAATTGGGAATCACGGTAAGGTTTGTGTAATGTTTGTGAGTTTTACGATCGCCGTCGGGGATTTTTTTTTAATAGGTATATTTATTTTTATTTGTTGATATTTTACACAACGCTATCTAGCTATTTGAACCCACTTCCCGAAGGACTATTATAAAAATATTAATAAATTATTTAAAATTATAATTAATTAATCCGAAGATCGGAATTTATAATAATACTTATAATTTATAATAATATTTATAATATATGGTTTAAAAATAACAAGTTTATATTTATTCTTTTCAGAGGCGAACTGTATATTTGTGGCTCAAACGGTGGGGAGACGAAGGAAATGTTAACTGTCATAAAAGTGAAGGTCGAAAACGAAAAACTACTCCCGAACAGGATGCAGCTCTCATTAGAAATGTCCAAAGAAATGGTTTTGTTCGAATACCTGATGTATCAGCACAATTACGGATATCGTCATCAACAATACGGCGTCGCCTACACTCAGCTGGTATTCATAGCAGGGTTCCGGCACGTAAGCCTATCTTAAACGCACGCCACAAACAGCTTTGACTGCAGTTTGCACAGGAGTATATGGAATACGACTTTAGCAGCACAATTTTTTCAGATGAAAAAGTGTTCGTGTCATCTGCTGATGGACGTATTTCACTGTGGCGATCAGACAATACGCGGTATATAGAAAAAAATATCTTACCATCCAGAAGAAGCGGTCGTATAAGTTTTGGTGTTTGGGGCTGGATGGCTGCAAGTGGTCCCGGGGAGTTAGCCCAAATTGATGGTCGGATGAACGGCCTTCAATATATAGACATTTTGAATGAAGTGTTGCGGCCAAGTGTTGCGGTATATTTTCCAGGTGCTACTGAGCCGATTTCATTTGTACAGGATAACTCGGCGGTTCATAATGCAAGAATCTGCCGAGCCTGGTTTGAACAGCACCACAATGTCGTCCACAAATTGCCGTGGCCTCCTAAAAGCCCTGACCTCAATCCCATCGAAAACCTTTGGGGGTTGATGGTCCAACAGTGGGACGGTGACGTATGCAGAACAAAGGATGCTCTGATCACTCATGTTTATGACATTTGGGAAAGCTTTCGGGGCAGTGATGTGTGTTCAAACATGGTCTCATCTATGCGAGAGAGGCTGCAAGCAGTCATAGATGCTGGAGGCGGTCACACTAGATTTTAGAAGTATTTTTAACGATAGGTATTATAATTATGTAAATAAAAGTTATTGATTGCAACTAATGTTTTTTTAAGACCACCATGCATGAATTAAACCACTATTGCGAATGCAATCAGGTAGATAGGTCGTCATATACATATCGTTCATGTTCATGTATACATATTTATGCTAATTATGTAGGGATCTTGAAAAGAAGGCATTTTTGTGAAATGAAAGGTGTTGTATACATTTTAATGTAAAACCTTGTGCAACATGCTGTATACATTTTTGAGTCGCTCTCGAATGTCGAATGCATTATTTTATTCATAGTCATGGATACATACATAGGACAACTCGTAGTACAATCTAGGCGAAATACCATTTTTATAGAATTTTAAATCTTGTATACATCATGATGAAAAACTTCGTACCACATAATGTATACATTTTAGCGATATTTTGTTGAGTACACATTTATAGCACCTTGGTCATGGATATTATATTATGATGACAAATAGTGTGTACAAATATTTGTCTAGGAGCAGTATACATATTTTTGATAAATTGTATACTGACTTTTGGCGAGTAAGATGACTACATAAATTTGATTGTGTTTTGCGTGCACGGGTTTTTGGAAACTTACGAGTATACATATAATAAAAAGCTTGGGAGTGTATACATACCAGTGCAGCTGACTGTACATAGGTATTCAATCGGTTTCTTCAAAATTGGCGTGCCTGATCGTGCAGACAGGTGATACTGTCACCGTTACCAACTGTGAAAAGTGTGTGAATCAATCTTTCGCAAACTTAAACTTGGTTAAAGATTAACTCTCTTTTATTGCTTGTCTATACTTTCATGACCTCGAAATAAACAATACTAAAATGTTGACAAAAAGGTAAACGTTGAATAAAAAGTGTGATAGGTAGTTATGGTGTGATGTGATACCTACGTGGGCGTGATAAGCTGTACTATTTGCACGGCAATAATTCGACTATTGTTGGTTAAGTAAAGTGAACCTAGATGCCATCTTTTTATTGCGCTACGTTAACAATAATTAGCACCTAGCTCGCACACAATACAGTTTTTTGATCATCCTGAATGAATCTAATTCTCACGACATTTTAAATGTAACGGCACCTATTGTCTGGACTGCGGAATGTGAACAGAAGTTATGTTCAGGAAATGGAGGCGAACTCTTGTAATTACATACTTAAATAGAGATTTTCCAGGTCTTTGGACAAAACAATGCGATTAAAGATATGATAAAGCATATTTACACCCATCATGGATAATGTAGATAGTCGGTTAAAGCTCGTGATAGTAAGCATAGCACTCTAGTTAACAGGTGCTCAGTCAGTGCAGTAGGTATATGTCTGCCTTCCGTGCTGTGGGTCTTGGGTTCGATCCCCACTGGGGCACATAACATTTTTGTCCAATCTGTTTCCCCAGGGTGACAAAAGGGAACAATTCATATTTAGGGCCTGTAGGCGGTACTAACCCTCACCACCCTTGAGTAACGCTATGCGTCACATGAAATTTTCTGTCTTTGTTTTTGACTAGTCGAAAGTAGAAACAGACATAATGTGTAATATATGACTGATAGATAGCGTATTCGCAAGAAAGTTAAATAGGCACTAATGTATACGTATTATATTTTTACACATTAATCCCGAGTTCTTAGTGAAACCAATAAATGTAAGAAGAAAGCGTCTACAAAACAAAGACAACCAGGATTGAGGCTTGGATTAAAAATACACATAGGTTTTTAACCTAGTAAGTATATCTGTATATTTCTATAGGACCAAACCGGATGTGAACTGAAAGTCTGATATGACGAACGATCACGGGGATGAGGCGAGCGCTTCACGCGTCACAAATGATCAATTTCTAAGAATATTATCCGATACAAAGTAAAGATCACTTCGGAATAAAAATAAATGAGCTGAGCCCTGGTTTTCAAGTCATACATTAGCTTACAGCAACTTTGTAGGTTACTGCACCATCACTATCCATCGCAAAAAAAAAATAAAAAGCACTTAGCAATGTTCTTAGTAAATTGTATTAGTAATTATCCGCTGTAAGTTTATTCTAAATATGGATAGTAGAAGCTACTAACAAAATCCGTGAACCGGGTCATGACCACGATACGATCGTGAGTCACAATACAAGGAAGATCTGGAAGCAATGCCGTCATCATTGGCCGCTGCCACCGACCTCATCACGTTTTGCCATTTATCACAAAATAGATAATCCATTAATAAAATCACATTATCACCGATTACGTATCGAATCGAGTCGTCAGTAGTCGCCGGCATTCACTTGATTTTTCACTTTCAATTAATTTTATTATTTACTTTTACTTTTGTTTTTATCCACACCTTGTCAGTTGGTAGCGTGTAGTACTAATTGATTGTGTCAAAGAAATACCGTAGGTTCATGTTGGCATCACGTACCTATATATATTTTAACACTAAAATTATTTTGGTTTTAAAATGAAATTTTATTTATACCACTCAGATGTTCCACAAACTTTGCCCTAGGCACTATAATTATATAATAGAGTGACGCTGAGTGAATAAACTTTAGGCTACAGGAATTTTTCGCTCGAGTGCCTACATTGTTTGTTTTGCTGATGATTCACAACAAGGTATGCGCTAAGTAGTTCTTTTTTAAGGATAAACGTTACATATAGTTGTTTTTAGCAAGTTCTGTTGTGTGATCTCACCATCGCTGTTTTAATTTTCAGAAACTCGGCTGATTCTCTCTCTAGGTATATTTCCCGCAGCTGCTAGCCTATTATATTGATATTTTTTTTTAAACTAAATAAACACTTAGCAGAAACATGCAGTTCTAAATAATTATTAGGAACGTAGATACTGTGATTCGGATGCGAGCGTCTAATTTCGGTTTGTTCAAAACATTTCCTGTAGTTAAAGTGCGCAATTAGGTAGTGCTCGTTTTTTGTTCCAAAGATCAAGTTTTCTTGCTAACGCCTCACGCAGACGTTGGATGTGATAATTTCGAAATACATCAGCGGGTAAGTACTGGTTTTTCAACGATGAACAGCAATGAAGCAATGTTTCAAATGTTCTCCGTAGGTACGTAATTAGATGTTCCGATTTAGCGTGCTCTCGACAATTTACACTTTGTTCTACGGCGTCAAGCGTGGCGTAAGCTCTTGCTCTTCCAACCATTGTTCTACTTTACAGTTTTAGCCATTAAGATGTTAAGAATTTGTGAAAATTGAGGTTTGGTGTTATTATCTGCACGATGGTTTTTTAACATCATTGAGGCGTTTTTTAATGCAATTATTTACGGAAGAGTAACCTACATGCTGGACGATAAAGCTTTTGCAGCAATTAAATGAAGTCGATGTGCTTAGGATGTATACGTATAGCAAAACATCATGAACGTCTTTAGTCTGGTGACACTGACTTTCATTTTAAAACTAGAAATATCCATGTTTGTGGTTTATCAGTATTCATAATGATTATGAAATAAAAATAACCAGCAAACATGGTCGTCATATTGGTCTTCTAAAGGTCCGCTAGCTAAAATGGCTGCTAAATATGTAGTCATCTCTTTTTGTTGGCATTTGGTATGCAACTCATGCAAGTGACAATGACAGAGCATTTTTTATCGCCGCGCTAAAATGACAGGCGAATAGGAAGCCTAACTGTGATAGAATTTGAGATGCGGCAAGGAAAGCTTGAAGCATCTGCGGTACCCTAAGCCGATATGTGGACCAGCACACTCGACCTAGACATTGATTTTGAGAATATATTATCAAGGTATATTATTGTGTCCATTATAAACTCATTAGTGTAGCGGGCAACGGCACTCACGGGCGCCAAATTACCAACATTATCAATTTGTACTGACCGTACAAACGAAAAAGACGAATAGAACGAGCGGTTCCCGTTAACAAATTCGTATTGTGCAATGTGGAAGAAAAATTGTAACGCATGTTTGTGGGTTATTACCGCTACAGTTGGATGTAGTACATACCTACATCCATACTTAAATGCTTTCACTGCGCCCAACATCAATCATGGCCACGGTGGTAGACGGTAGTACATAGAAGCTGCTCACTGCAAGACGATTTATTATTTTGTCGAGTTTATTATATAGGTACCTAACTGTAACAGGTGCATAGTTTGTCTATAGCTTAGGGTGCTTTCATAACCAGTGACATAAGAAAATAGCGTAAGTAGAAGAGCAAAAGCTAAGTCCCAGGTGAAAATGGTGAAATTTTACCTTTTTTATGTTAAATAAAAACTTTTTGTTCGACTTTACCAAGCATAATGCGTTGTTGTGATCTCATGTTGAACGTTTATTTTTATTTCCTATCAAAGCAGTGGCTGGACTCTGTTGCATCATCAGAGGAGCGATCAACGATGATATCAGTCAGTCAGGAATCAGTCAGTAACATGCAAATGCACAGATTTTAAATGTTAGCAATACAAATTTTAAATGTACAATAACGGCTCAGAGTCGTCACTGTATAATGTCATTGCATTATAGAAGCCGTCGATGTACCTTTTTTTTTATTATTGTTAACTGATGAATCGCTGACAACATCGATCGCTCTTCTGATGGCCAGTGTGGGGATATAGGTTAACCTCATTGGTTAGTTATACCCACTATTATTAAACTAACCATTGAGGAACAACACATTTTGTTGCCAGTGTTTCTACACCCTAGCTGCTCTGTAGAGCGACAATTAATTACACAAGTCATTTATTATTTAACTAGACATGTCTACGATTAAATGATTTAAAACAATTCCGCACTATTCTACGGTTTTTTCATTACTTACTATCCGGTAAACAAGAGGCACATATAGTTTCATAATAAAACACAAATTGCAAGTTTCATAAACACGTTTCATTATTAACCTTCTTACCGGGACTACCTCAGCCAATGATAAGAGTACAAGAGTACAATGTAATGTACTTGAGTACAATATTGTGTTTTCATATCACGGTATTTTGGTGAAATAAACATTAATTTATTATTTTATCAAAAGTCGTGCGCATCTAAGTTGTAAGTACATAATACGCATATATTTGAACAGTTTCAGTAAGTAATTAAAGGTTACTTCCTTATGTCTGGTTCATCAAGTCGGCGTAACACCCATCCTAGACTAAAACTCGTGACTAATCCACCGGTTAAATTTTATTCTAGTATCGTGTTATTAATCAGCAAGTAGGCAGGTACCTACTGTCAAAAAAGAATACCTATAAACATACAAATAAATATTCATGGACATTTCACACAACCTCCCGTCTTAAAACTAAGCAATGCTCCTACTTGATCGAACCCTGATTGCTGATAGAATATACCAATATTATTTTTTTATGATACATACTTGTAATACATAATTACACCCAGACACAGAACAAACATTGTGTCTGTCATCATACAAATGTTTGTTCTTGGTGGGGATCGAACCCACAATCCAAAGCGCGGAAGGCATAGCTGCGGAAGGGAACCGGAATAAAGCGGAACTAACTGAGCCTGAGGGCTGTGACGGCTGGCAATTTCGTAGCAAGTTTACTCAAGTACGTCAATGAACAAAGCAGATATTTTGACAACCCTTACCGGCATCTAATCGAGCTTTTTTATAGAGCTTTATCAATTTTTTCACTGCATGAAAATGCGACGGCCACGTGACTTTTGATGAAACAAATGTTTTTCTTTTGTCTGGGTATACTTGGTAGCGATATAAAATAATAATATTTTCGGGTCGATAAACCAATGCGATATATGTATAGCTGTTTCTAAGCAAAATTAATTGGTACTAGTATAAAAAGTCGTCATAGTTTTGTTATTGTTCCAGCTTTCCGCGTGCGCCGTCCCTTATGAATTAGCACATGAATATAATTTTCGGTTCAGACTTTATTAATTATAATTGAGTGGGAATTAAACTAAACGTGTTAAAAAAGCAATTTGCGGCTCGATACTCGTTCGCTATGAGCCGGCGATGACATTTCATTCCCCTTCATTATAAGTTCCCCTCTCCCCTGGCCGGAGCTAATCTGAAACTTCCACCTGTACCCCATTTCCTTCAAGTGCTCGTTTACTACCTTGATCACGACTCGGTGATAATTTTTGAACTTTATGCGCACTCGAGTAAAATTCACTCTAAAGTCAAATTTTTTTTTCTCATTTGAAGCTGATCCTACTGATACAAGTTTTTTCCTCGTAATTTGTAGGTGAGCATCTTTCAAGATGCTCTGCGATACTCTTAATAAAACTTCTAGATTGGAGAACTTGAGTGTGTACTCGATGTTTAGAGCTTTACGATAATTACATCGTAGAGGTTGGACCGATTTATATGTAACTCGGAATGGTTACAGTTTGTAATAGGAATAATGTGGGGATAGCATATTATTATTAAAATCAGTCAAGGTACCACTACAGGGGAAAGCTGGTTTTCAAACATAATAATAGTCACAGCGCAACAGTGAAGCGACATTACAAAAAGTACTTGAAAAACTTGAAGGTATCTCATGTTTGTGCTATCAAGTTTATCTAAACACTCGAATGTTTGGTTACGGAACACGAGATTGGGCAATTTTGCATCGGCCGATACGATAACGATTTTTGGAGATTTATGATGCCACAAAGTATCTTATCGACTATAAATTAAATAAAAAGCACTGACTTTTTTTAAACCAGATTTTTATTGAAGTTAGTGGTATAACTGCAAGAAAATTTTCCCACCGGCTTTCTGAGATCATGTCCCAGACACTACAGCGTTTCATCCATGGGGGATGGCTAAAGAGTGACCTCTGACGCTGTATAAATCATCTAGATTAGATGCAAAAGCCTGATTATAAATATAAAGCATATGAGTATAACGATTCATTGTCTACCTGAATAGATTAAAACTATTTCTGGATCTTATTTCGTCAAACTAGAAAGAGTCTCCGGATTGGCAGAAATACTGTCTAGATGTTCATACTGAGCGTGCTGAAATATGCTGAAAAAAGCCCAATATCACCATCGTATCGGTCATTCTGAGCATTGCATTTATCAATAGTGATGTGTTTAGGCATCAAGTGTAAGTATCTTCTTCCTTACTCCTAATCAAGGTTTTTGACAATTCTCAAGCCACTTAAAAATTGAGTATCCAATATAAGGAAGTCGTAAACATTCTTTGAAATGCTTCTTAGTATACAGAAAATCGAATAAATGCAACGCTTTTATTTTTTACAAAAATGAAATACTCAAGCTTTATAAAGCTTAACTGAAACATGTAAGTATACCAGCCCCCGTATGCCAATCTTTTGCTGTCAAGTAATATTTCACTGCCCAGTGTTTTCTCAGTGTAATAATCATTCTCAGTGATCATTCTTTTTAGACACTTGACAGCAAAATATGCGCGAAAACACATCAAATGACGTCATGATGTCACTATTTAGTCACAGAATAACTATGAGTTAGTATGAACTGACCATGATTTAAAACTTTGCAGTTCAACTTTGCAGTTCAACTTTGATTGGCATACCCCTGCTGTTGAGGGAGAACATGCTTTGTTAATTTATTTTTCAACTTCCAAAATTAAAGTACTTTTTGCTTAATTTATACTGAAATATTTCAATGCGTCTTTCGAAGGCAACTTGCCCTCGAAAGACGCAAAAAGTACTTTAACTTTTGAATTAAAAAAAAAAAAACTAACAAGGCACTTTCTTCCTCGACTGGTATACCTAACATGTTTCAATTATTACTTTCAATCATGCCATACAAAACATGTCAGTGAAAGTTATTCTTCAACGTGTGATTCATTTTTGAATTCAATAGATGTGTTGTGCTAACTTACTCGTAAGTCTTAAATATAATTACATGAAATTTTCTCTCATTAGATGTTTGTTTTTATTACAATTTTTTATTTATTATGTACTTAGGTATATGCATCCAATTACTAACGCGAATTTTTTGTGAGATTCAAAGCTTCTTTACGTCAAAAAGTGTCGAGTCCAAGAATCACCCAGTTATAAGACAATTCTAAATGGTCCTTGTAATTTTACTGAAATAATATAAAAGAGTTATGACTTTGAGTCAAAGTGTCGTCACGAAGTACGTATTTACTATCGACTCCATAATCTAATAGATTTCTTAATGCGTACAGACACAAACAAATACAGAGACTTGATAAATGACCTCGTTATTATAACGGTTACCACTGCTGCATGATTTTCATTTCTAGGCCACTATATTTCTTTGTGAAGCATGTTACATGCTCTTTAGGCAGATCATGATTTGAATATTTTTTGCTCAAAAAGGTAAAAGTCTAAGTTAAAATAAAGCTTTCAATAACAAGCAACGGATTTACAATTTTGAATAAGCTGTAATTACATAGTTAAACTTAAAAGTCAAATCTTGAGAAATCCTGTCAGTCAAGGGTAGAGATAGAATAGAACTCAAATGCGAAGCATCTTCGGTCGACCTCATCTTTGACCGACACCTTCACCTCATAACAAACAATGAATATAATATTTTCACAATATTTTTTATATTCAATGCACCTTTTAATTAAAATAATATTCACGTAAACATGTGGTTGTTAGGTAGGTAGGTACACTATGTTATTCTAAAACATAAAAGAGTTTGTGCGTGTTTTGTGACTCATCATCACCACATCACATCACGGTCCCTGACGTTCTCACAAAGGTATTCGCGCAGGAAAGAGTTATTAAGGCATTATGATAATGTCACCGTGAGATCCGAAGACAGAATGAACTAAATGCATGGCGATGGATATGTGAGATTTGACACGCCATCCTTCCTGCAATGATAGAAATCTCGACGATGTTAATCAAGAATTCAATTTCAAAGTCGTTTTTATTAAAATTATAATTGAACCTGAATTGAAGTCGACACAGAAACATAACCTACATGCACGCATGCGAGAGCATTCATAACTGTTAGAGTATGAAGATAAATACAGGGTGTCCGGCGGACCAGGTACATTAGTGTATGTTTCGCCGAAAGAAGGCCGTGTTGCGACCTTCCAAATTGTGGGCGCCGATCGTTGACCGGACGACGGTGAATCGCTTCGTCACACTCAACTGCCCAAATGATGCCAGCCTGAAGCCTGGCCGGCGCGGTACCTGGCTTGTATTCTAATTAACTTGCGGTCTACATCCGCATCGCAATTTTCCACATAATTTTTGGGATTTATTTTAGGAATCAGGTAGGTAGGTACTTTGCTCGACTTGAACCAATCAAAAATTTTGCAATGACTATTAAGAAGCCTTAGAAAAAAGTTCGCGACTGATGGTGAAACGACCAGTGCAATGTGTGATATTCTATATCACAAACATTTCAGTTTGCGCACACTGAACCCTAGATATTTGTACAATTCTGTACCTACTCACTTGTACCTATCGGTATGCTAAATGTGGTCAGAAGTACGTGGGATAATTTTAATTACTGAGTCGGATTTTGCCGTTACAATAACTGTTATGATGTTTACACAACACTTCTAGTCCTTGATAGTATTTCCTATTACTATGTCATCATCATCACCATCAGCTTGTAGAAGTCTACAACGGTCTCCCTCATAGATTTTCAGAAAGAATGATTCTAGGTCTTCTCTATCCATCGAATTCCGACATGGTCGCAAATATTTGCTCATGGATCATGGTACCTTTACACCTCATGCTAAAAGCTATCTTTAATAATATTTATAAAAAGATACTTTGTAATTATATGACTGAAATTATTACTAGGCCCATTTAGAGAAGTGCAATCACGTTGTAATTGCGTGCAAGTATGTAGGTACTTGTGCAGTAATACCTGCTTCATTGTGTTCCGGTTCAAGGCACAGTGACTAGGGAGAGCAACCACAGTAGTACTAATAATAATAGTCACTGTAAAACACCTGCAGGGGTATTCCAATCTCAGTTTAAGGGAGAACGCAAACCAAAGACAAAACGTCTTGTCGAACAGTTAGTGATGTGAAACTTCTCAGTAAAACTTTTTTAGTTACGATATGCTTCTTTTTATTTGCTGTTTTCGTTACTTGCTTATTTAATGAGAATCATCCTAAGTACTTAATAATAATATTAAGTAAACTACATAATTACTCTATATTCTTATTTATTAAAAAACACAGTTCATTCTCTAGGTATGTGCGTATAAAGCAATTTTAATAGGTAGGTACTAAACAATGCTATAATAGATAGGTAAACATACTTGAGAAAAGACTGTCGTGTCAATTGATGTGAGTTTCGTTGTAACGAAAACAGCATATGACGAGGAAGCATTCATCATATGCTGTTTTCGTTATAACAGAAAATTTATTTTCACGTCACTAAGTACGCGACAAAACAGTTTTGTCGATAGATGTGCGTTGGCCCTAACTGCAAAGTTTTAAATCATGGTCAGTTCATACTAACTCATAGTTATTCTGTGACTAAATAGTGACATTATGATGTCATTTAATTTGTTTTCGCGCATATTTTGCTGTCAAGTGTCTAAAAAGAATGGTGGTACAAAATTGTACCACGTGACCTGTAGAAATTACACTGGGCAGTGTAATATAACTTGACAGCAAAAGATTGGAATACGGGGGCTGGAGACTATTCACTTTAATTCTATACTAGCCTACTTCCTACTAATAGATGCTGTAAATGAGAAAGTGATTTTTTCCAATGAACCAACACTCTGATCGGTCGTCGGATGCCTCTACAGCGCTACCGAACAATGAAATGCGAAAGTGTCTGTCTGTTGATTACGTTTTCACGGCCAAACGACTATTTCGATCTAGATTAAATGCACAGCTATACCTACCTTGTTTTCAGGGATGAACATAGGCTGCTTAGGGGTTCATTTAACCGGGAAAATAACTTAGCTCTACGGAAAACAGTAACTTACACAGATTTTTAAAACATCCTAAAAGTTATGAGTCGAGCGAGCGGGATTCGAACCTGCGAGCTTCTCCTTGTAATTTTCTTTGTGGTTTTCATTAGTGCAAGATAGCACTTCTGTACAAAATTTAGAAAAGTAAGTACTTAGTTCACCTAATCTAAAATACACTACATTATATCTAAGACGTGACTTCGGGCATGATTAATTTTAAATCAGTACCAATTAGCACACTTATGTTTACATCGAAAGAATAGTTTGAGTTACCCAAAGCTGAATAGGCATGTCAGTTATCCTATCCCACGATCCCGCTACAAGAACGCAATGCAATATCGTATAAATCATGATGAGCGTAATTGGCCGAAGTACCTAACATACGAGTATGCTATGTCAGTTTCTTTGCACGATATTTTAATTTAAAATCCCCGTCTATTTTTTTTACAGAAATCTTGTGTTCCCATCAATGGGACAAAATAATGGACCGTGAGAAAACACCCGATCCTGAAACCCCATATTGTTTCTGTCGTTTGTTAATCATTGTTGGAATTTTTATTATAAAATAGTTTGATATCGGTAAAACTGAAAGTTCGACCAAAGACGAAATTAAATTCTATTTATAAACCATTAAATTCACTTAAATCCTCTCTCAAAATAAAAAGGATGTATAAAAACTCAGACCAAATACTTTTTTATTTGGTCTGAGTATAAAAAAAGGCTTTCTTCAAAAATAATTGTATTGCAACTTTTATTTGAGATACGCGGCCAAAATGATCAAACAGTTACAAAACTAAAAGACTCTTTTTCAGTTGAAAACTGGTTGGATCAAAATGATATTTTGGCTGAATCTTTGCATTGTTATTCTCTAGAGCTTGAAGTTTTGCGTGTTTGGATAATTGATTTTATATTTTCAAAAATGCTGAAATGTGCGAGCGAGAAGTTGTTTGACGGTTGCAGTGTCCACAGTAGGCAAGAAATATTATTTGAAACAACATATGGAACAAAAGGTTGTGTTCTTGGTTGTAAAACAACAGGAAATATTAGGTTGATTGATACCCTGTTTTTGAAACTCGAGATATAAAAGTAGCCATAAAGAAATCTCCCATTTAGCATCATTCCAATTAATTTGTAAATGTTTGCTCGATTTGTTACTCACTTGTTAACGCGTTCTCTCGTTCTTTTGTGATGGTGTATTGTGATAATTTGATGATAGGTGCGAGTGGAGTGATGGCAAGTGACGACACGCGTCTAAATGTAAAGCTATGTTTAGACTAGCAAGAAAACTTGCAAGAGATGACTTCCGCAAGCAATTTTCATTATGTAGATAAATAAATTCAGCAAGTTTTTAACTTGCAAAATTTTAGAACAGAAAAGAGAGCTTGACTCCATAAAAATTGGCAGAATAAGAATGAGAAAGGACTTTATTTCTTTGACTTGACAGATACTTAGAACTACGTTGAAACAAATAAGTAAACTGAAATATATTGAAACAAATTGAATAACGATTGCAACAAAAGAATACCATACGTTTTGCATAGCTCTCTCTTTGGCTCCGGCACTAGTACGTTCTATGTTTACCTGTAGAGAGTAACGCCCTTTGTATTCCTTGTTTTGTTACAAAATATTGAATACCGTTTTATTTAACACTATCTCACAAATTAGGTATGACAATGTGCTCCCAGCAAGCACAGTTAAATAGAGGTTACGAAACGCTAGTCTAATTCCGAAACTGTGGTAACTGGCGGCTTTTTCGATGGTATACATACAGATCGTTCCATATAAATTAAGAGGAGTTTGATAAAATAAATGCCTAGTTTCACACACCAAGTAGATAGTATTAGGTACTTCCCATTGGTTCCGTTGAGTAATACCTTGCGACAAGTAAATTATTCAGTGTGGGAACCTCACCTGGTTGTTGGCAAAATGAGTATTGGTGATTAAAAAGCGGCATGTTGACCTAACGAGCTTATTTAAACAGTTCCATGACGAGCTTGTACGACTAGAAGCTTGACCTCTAGTAGGGTAACCAACTCTACATCGTTGTTTAGGAAATTCAAAGCAGGAAAATTAACTTTCATTTCAGTAAGACTTGCGATTTTGTACAAATAACACTGGGTCTTGTTATTGGAAGTTACTCTTAGATAATTTAAGTGTTTAGCAAACTGAACGTTGTTAAGCTCTTGTTGAGCACAATAATTTAATATTGAATGTGTAAATAAGCTAATGGCATACCAAAGATCATGTTACGAGAATGGATACCAGTTTGGTGGGTCCCTGAACAAATGGTGATGTGCGCTTGCACTGCACAGATGTACGCGATGGTGCGCTAAAGTGGGAGTGCCAATGAACTTGGGACGGCTATTGACAGGTATTGCGTTAAGACAAATAGACGTTCCGGCGGCTAAGACGGACCTCCGTTCACTTGACCATATACGAGTGTAGTTAGGTACCTATGACCGAAGCCTCCTGAGAACTTCTATGTAAATAATCACCTATGGTAAATACGGAATTCTTGTAAGCTTGTGAGTACTTTAATTTTCTAACTGTACGCCGTGTGTCATAGCGCCAAATGCTCTACGAGAATATGATTTACGTGAAATGATGTCAGTTATCTTATGCCCAGACAAACAATTGAGTCTGAATGTCCGAAATATGGAACTCATATAAAGATTTTTAGGGTTCCGTTACCGTACATAAAGATAAAATGAACCCTCATTCGCTGCCTATCTGATCTGCCTTAGTCAACTTGGAAACTTTCAAAGAAAATAGTAGTTTGTCATTATCTATAGTTTTTTCTAAAGTCAATAAATTCTGTTTTTATAATGTTGCTACCTAAGTAATTGCGATACCATTGCAATTACTTTGCTACCGAATCTTAATCATGTGATTTGGCTTTTGTGTATTCACTCATGGCTATTCTCACAAAAGCTTCATTTTTTCATACATTGATTAAACACCTTTGTAAAGAGTACTCGTAGTGGTCCGACCTCTGTATTGGTGTCGTCAGTGTTTACATTTTCTCAAGTTATCCGTATGCGGTTTGCATGTAATGTGTGAGTATCTATTTTACATTACGAGCAGAAACACTGTATGCATGTTGTTAATTTAGCATCGATAGAGAAAATCTGCAAGTTGTAGTAATAAGTAGGTAGTTTAAATAGACCTATTTTGTATTAAGTATGTAGTGAAAAGTTATATACAAAATGACATATTATATAAAATTCTAATCTTGTATATACCTCTTGTATACCTCATACTGTTTTACGGACTTCTCAGTGCATTCAATTTATTCGATTCCAAGCGCCTTCAAATAATACTGTCATAACATAATATAATGTTACATTATCGCCATAACTGTGTGCTATTTTATGTTTCAAGTTTAAATAGATTTTGTTGCAGTTGAGAAAACAATCAGGACATTTCTTTTTAGAGCCCATAAAGTTGCATATTCATGGTGATGGGAACCAAGTATCGTATTTAAGTAATAGGAGTTACAGTTAAACATTGGTACTGTAGGTAATATATTGTATTTCCATTAGTCTGGTGGATAGGATGGCGGCGCGGCGCGGTGCGGTGCGGCCTTGTTTCTGATGGCACTGCGGCTGAAGGCAGAATTCATCAGTGGCTAGTCTGGTGGTTATTGATTGTGACACGGTAATGGCCCAGTCGGTGCGTGGCAATAAATCACTCGTAGGTAAGCATGCATGCCCAGCATGTAAGCCCTACGAATAGCACACAAGTGTAGCGTCCACCAATAAAGGTTATAGGCTTTTCTTTCTCGGGAACTCGTTAGGTTTCTCATGTGAACTCTGCGAGCGACTGTAAAATATGATAGTTTATTCAAACGAACACATCATGCATGACCGATACGTCAGTATAAAGAAAGACATGATTTTAATGGTCTCATACATTCATCATGAAATAGAGTTCAAACGGCTCGGTTCAGTCAACATCAGTTTAGCGATTTAGCCATTACTAATAACGACGTACCAAACAGTTTCACAATCATACGTTTGGATTGTAGCGGAGAGATTGGCGATTCGAAGGAGATATACTAACTGTGAAGTGTACGCAAGGAGAGTGAAGACAATTTATAGCCAAAGGTCCGATTCCGCGGGTCAAGTAAGTTTTGCGGCGAGCTGTGGCACTGCTCAGCTCATTGTCTGCGCCTTCACTGCCACACCGCACGCTCGCTGCTGCTCGCTGCTGCTCGTTACTCGCGCCGCGCCTGCTCTGACCAACATGCCTGAGGGTTCCTTTATTAATCGTTGCATCGCCAGCCAGCAGTCCCTACACTGAATTGTTAAAGCGATACTATCGTTTGAAATTTAAACTTTATTGCTTACCCTGACATCTTCTTGAGCCAATGACCCATAGTCGCTTACGGTACTTCCTAGATTTGCTGTGTACTTACTTGAACATTCCTAGAGTCGTTATTACTTGCATTTACTACTGGGTACATTAATATTTTGTGTTTTCCGAGACTGCTTTATAAAATCATGTTGGTAGTAAAAGTTTCTAAGAATTTGCAAAAAAATAAAATAATGTGTCTGTTGCGTGTTGCGTGGCAACAGTTAAGTTGGCGACTGCGAAAGTGTGAGTAGGTAGACTTATAAAGTATTCAAGGATGTAAACTTTTTGAGAGCGATGTTCACAGAGCAATACCGTTTAATCTCGATGTCAGGCTGGGCGCTGCGCTGGCGCTGCTGGTACAGTTACATATTCAACAAATTTGCAGTCAGTAAACGTAAAGCCTAGACGCTTAAAAATTGAGATTGGGTGCCCGCCTTATTTGAATTCACAAGTTCAACTTTAGTATTCATTTGATTTGAATCTTATGCTTGGAATATAAGATTCAATGGTCTTAGCGCATAGCACTGTACAGAAGGCTTATTCCTGACAGATAACCAAGACTAGATACTGGTACAGAAGATGACGTCAAGTGCGAAACTTAGCGCTACCTTTCTTTTGTCAGTTGAAGGGATATTTAGCGTATAGTCAAAAGTCCAATATTTTTACTTGTTTGATAATTCACTCTACTAATAAATAAATACCTATATTAACTTATGGTTGGTGCACTCCGTTTTACTACAATCTTACAACCTTATTATCTGTAACGTGGTGATACAACAAAGAAGTTCAAGTCACGAGCTTTTCAATTTTTCCGTTTGATTTGGTCACGGAACCTTAAAATATTTCATGTCATGCTTCAACGGGTTTTATGATGTCATCACAACTAGACGTAAATCGTCATCAGTAAAAAATGCAGTGGTGCCATTATTTTTTTGCTATCAATCAATGATGAACCAATTTTCTAATCAAAAATGTTTGTAGAGTTTAGAACAATCAAGTAATTGTATAATTACTCGAATAATATCCACGAGGTTTTCGGTTTCTTTAGAGTGAACAAATTGCAAATAGATAGGTATATACCAATAAATCAGTTTGAATAATGTCATTGACACACGACACGCCCGATGCAATTGGACATGAGGGGGCTGTTCATGGCTTCCATGGTCCAAATTAATTCGCTGAATTTGAGCGAACACGAGGACAAAGTAAAAAGTACAAGAACTGACGGAAGTGCAAATCAATCCCATGTGTGGCCCACATGCTCTGCTAAGCCGTGCTTTGTTCTTTGTTTTTTTTTTTTACAAGTTATAACTTATATTATAAGCAAGCGTTTCATCGCGATCTCACCTGATGCGGTCGACGATGTAGCTCGCTTACCTAGAAGATACACTAGTCTCTTGATTTTAGATTTTATTTTAGGTATGCTAATGTAAGTAGTTTTTATATCAATTTTCTTAAGAATTTTTTTATTTTAATTTTGTTTAAAACCGCTATATAAATTAAAATTACAATAGACATGTTTCAAGATTAATTCAAGAAGAGAGATATAGAGAATTTCACCACTTTAATTTTTGTGGTCCCAAATACAAACCTTCAAAAATATTGTTGGTAAGTTAATGGTAAATACTTAGCTACTTAACATTAACTTACCTAGACATGAGTGAGTCTCATGCACAGAGAAAAGACATTGCGATTAAAAAAATGTTGTGCTATTTTCATAATCATAATTTAACCACAAAGTTTGAACGTAATTAGAATTAGCGAGAAATGAGCAAAGAGGCGTCCGTTGACACTGCGAAACACGATACAGCGACACCGCCACCAATCGGGCGTTTGTTCTTTTTATTTTTTACGCTCATTATTCTAAACCTGAGTAAAAACACTTTATAGCCTTCGATTTACATGGTGTTAAAAGACTATTTTGTGTACAAATTATGCTTCAACAATCACTGATTTATCAGTTTTGCATAATCATCACAAAACATCGGATTATAAAGACGATGTGGGAAGTGTCAAAGAGCCCAAAGGGATTGAAAGCTTCTCTGAAAATGGCGCGTAATTCATGTATTTTCACTAACACCTGAATAAAGGACCAATTCGCGGCTTCGGCAACGCCGGGTGCAACTCGCTCCGAGCACGCCGTCCATTGCAACGGTCAGCTTCCGTCTAGACAGAGATTATGTAAAATGGAATATACACTCCTCTGTTTTTCACGTCCTTTTATCGCTAAAGCTTTGCTTCGCGCGCCTTGGATATTAGCTCACTCGTTTTATTTTATGACGTTATTTGCCAGAGATTTATCTCCGCTATCTTATTGAAACGCTTTTGTTTGCTCCATGCGATGACATTTGCATTTCGCCGTCGAATAAAAACAGAGTGTCCTATTCGTTATACATCGTTTTGCTTGTTTCCCTGAAAACGAGTCGAATAGCTAGAATAAAATAAATTCGCATGACAACGGTAAATGAGATAGTTAGGAGAATCATCTCTGCAACAGATGGCCATGCACCGATAGATTAGTCGATTAATATTACACATTGTCATTATTAATGACGGTGGATTGGCGACATGCTCTTCGCCCTTCCCCAAGGTTTACAAACGAGGGAATTCGCAGCGTTAATGTTTACCTCTCTTTTGCAGCCCTCTAAGCGCAAATTGCGGAAATTTATATAAATCGAATAATCTATTTTTGCAGGGGATGTTTCGGGAGGATAAATCTCAATCGGGGGTGAGGGGGTGGCAGTGCAGCGGGGGCGGGGGAGCAGACCCGGTCGGGTCCAGAGCCGGCCATCTGCCACGCCATAAAATCGATATTATTTAGCAACCGACTTACTTATATTGGTAATATGGTTCTATGGTGTATGTCAAGTTGCACCCACGCACAATACTCGAACGCTATCGCCCCACATAGGTGGGTACAATATTTACTCTGCCAGTCTAAAGACTCAGGAAATAGAGTCTCACGAAGTAAAACTGTAAGCTTATTGGATGTTTCAAAATATTTTGACTGCATTAAATAAAACATTTTACACGCATCTCGAATACGTATTCTACCTACTTTGTTCCGATCGGTAACGGGAAATTTCCGTGTGATTCTTACCGAAGGAAATACCTATCAACATAATTTTTAATGTATACATTTTGCTATGCATACCTACATGGGTCACAACCATGAAAAATACAGCCCTAGAATGTACAGCATTGGAATTCATTACATTACGGTCGCCAATTTCATGACGTCATCCCTATTAGAGTAAAATATCTGCCGAAGTGAAAATAAGGAGATGTGACCTCATCATTTAGTCGAATGCTTCCAAGCAAGCTAGAGAAAACTCAGTTAACTTCGTGCCCGTACAATGTTTTCAGAAAAGGTTTCGTTCGATGTTATTACCAGCCATTGGTTGTTCCTAAATAATTCCAACCACTTTACTTACGCTGAGCTGCATGACGTTAGCACTAGTTTTTGAGAGTTTTGTTTTCCTAATAGCGAATTATTTATTTATTTATTTATTTATTTATTATTATTTCAAAAATAACACATACTTAAATTTAAATAGTGCCTTAAAGCCAAGGTATGGCTTGTCTAGGCACTAGGTTCTCGTAAGAATAACACTAAATTCTCCGCAAATATCATTTTTACTGTTCCGATCCAGTTTTGGAAAAACGGAACACTTATTTTAAAGCCAGAGCTAGGGGTTCCATCTAAATGATTGGAATGGTCAAATCCACAAGAACTTAGTCATAAGTAAAAGATATAAGAAGTTGTGACAGACCTAATCTAATGGTTTCGTCATTGAAGTCAGCTTGTAAGAATGCACTGCTCTGTAAAAGTTCGGGCTTGTATTAGTTCAAACTGATGCTATTGGCGTATGGATCCGAAGCACCGTAAACTTCTTTGATTGACTTGAAATGCGTGGATTCGCTCCTGACGTGACATGTAAGCGAAGTGCCTCTTGCCTCTCATGATTAGGCGGACGTGTTTTCAGCACTCAGGCCATTAGTGTGTGCGGATACGGTAACTATTTCTCAGTTAAGTACTGAAATAATGTATGAAAACATGCATTATGAATCGGTTTACCAAAAATATTAAATACTGCATTCACTAAACTGAAACTTAGATTAACGTCGCATCGTCATACATAACATCAGTTGAGATTGCGTTAGCCTAAAATGTACAAAAAAAAATAAGTGAGAACTGAAAACGAATACGGAATACATTTTTTTCCGTTCAAGCTTATTTATTTCTGATTAAATTTATAAACAAATCACTTACTGAGAAACGTTATTCTAATACTAATAGGTACAAGTATTTCATTTTGAATTTCTATTGTAGCACCAACCAATAGAATCCATTAATGGAGATCATTCTATAAAATAAACACTACACTTGTAATTATTAACGTTTACATTAGAATTTTATAAAATATGTTATTTGTTTTATGAACCATCGCAAAATTCCAAATTGCATTTAATTTTGTAATTTTGAAGTGTCAGTGGCCTTTGAGAGCCCTAAAAAAGGGAAATCTTTGTCTCGGGATGATTCATTCACAGCCGCAGGAGGAAAATTTTTAAATCATAATAAAATTGATCTCCGTTGAATCTACACTGACGTCAAAGCGGTCAGTTAGGTCGTTGTAAGAAATCAGCAGCAAATTATCAACTACGTACTTCCCCAATCTACGAGGAGAAGTCAAGTGAGTCACACACAGCATAGTGGTACAAAATCCAGCGTCTCAATTCGAACGGTTCCGAAGTTTTATTTGCTCGCGTCTACACATCAACACCTCTAGGATTTGAGTGTTTTTGAATACAACTAAATGATGGAACAAGCCCACCTGATGTTAAATGGTAAGTCATGTGAGATGTTCAATATCATGTCACATCTTTATTCGGATTAGCAAATTACGGATTTGATGATTATACAATGTACAGTCAACATCATTAGTAAATGATGATGAGACAAATTGTCGAAAATGTTTTGTGACTGAACATAAGCAACATTTAATTTGTTTCTAACTCTCACTATACCTACCTATTTACTGATCAACTTCTTTTATTTGACAGCTAGCGTTTGCATGCGTTAAGTATTAGCGAAATGATACTTACCAAGAATGTATTGCTTAGGGCAGGGACACTGTGACACTGTGGCGGCAAGGGCGCCAGCGGTAGCGGGTAGAGCCGTCGAGGCTGCGCCAGCGCAGCGCAGCGCCTGCCTCGCGTCGCCTGCCGACATTCCGCGCGATCGTTGCCTCCCTCATTTGCAGCCTTCTGATGCAATATTCAACTTTACTGCGTCCTTGCAATGCCGTAATTCATTACAACAAGTTTAATCGCTGTGAAGTCATTTTTGCTCTTTTCTTCTGTACGTAGGTACAGGTTCTATGATGTCTTACACCCAAGGCCACATCGTCGACCTTAATTACCGTCAGGCTGGAGCCTCGCTATGGATTATGATACGTTTAAACGGATCAAGGATACATTAAAGGGTCTCGAAATAGAATTTATTATACTTGTCTCTGTGACTGAGTGGATAAGTGGGAACTAGGAGAAACGATCAAAGTAAAGTTAATTTAACAAGTCCTTTTCTTGAAGTTTTTATAGGCATAAGTTGTGCCCATTTTAGGAGGATGAGTTGAAGAGTATGGCTAGCTCATACGTACTCGTATTGGGCACAGAAACAAATATATTAGATGTAGTGGTCTAGTAGAGCACGTTAGCGTTATACAAATAAGGTGGCGAGTGTCTGTCATGTTGAGTGGCAAATTGGCGTCGTCTCCGCATTTGTTCCACGCCGCCGGTCGCCAGCCGGTCGTCGTTGCCGTCGTCGGTCGCAGATCGCGCCACATTCAGCCTTGCGCCTGCGCCTGCGCCTCCTCACCGATGTCTATGCCATTGTCGCACGTTTCTCGGTAATTGGTTCACAAAATAAAACAAAATTGGCTATTTAGGTAATTTACTTATTCACTTTTCTGATTGGTTAAAGGCCTTTAGAGGCTTTTATACATCTTATAAGTAATGGATTTATTTTATGATATTATTTATTCACCTATAGGAGATTCTATTTGCGATTTCTCATCATCTAAGCGTTGTGTTGGTGTATCCGCAAGCGAACTCTGGAATTGTTATGCCGTATATGTGTATAACTATCTCTCTATAGAGGGTTCGATAGCAGATAACCCCTTGGCACGGAAGGTATACTCCGCTCGATAGCTTCGGTTAGAACTGCCGTTACTTGTAAAATCACACGCACAATCCTCATAGCATTGTGCCGGAGCGCTAACCACTTTTCAAATACTATATTATATCAATGCCCTTATTTAGGGTTCCGTACAGATAAGCGCTGTACGAGATTGCACAGATCAACTGCGGTGAATTGTTTCACATTTTGCTAACAATAATCAATTTGTTAGTTTTTTCGTCGATTTAGCAAAAAATGGCAGGATGTAGAGTTGAAGGCTTGTCGAGTGCAAGTGACTTCATAGGGCTGCCAGGGTAGGTACTCATAGAATTTATAGATCTCTTCATCGATATCAAAACGGTGCCGAAAACGCCTTTTTATATTTTTGGCGTGACTTAATCCTTAGGTATCCTAAACCAATTCGATAGCATATGAATATGTATAAGATCTTGATAGAAATACTACAAGAATGGCAACCCTGGAGGAACGGCGGAGGCGGTGGTGCGGAGGATCACAGGGGGGAGGGACGCAGGGAGTGAGGCTGCTGGCTGCGAGTGTCCGCGGCTGTCGGGCCGGACTAACCCGTCGCTCCAGGTCAGCGCTCCAGCCGGCTATTTATAGAGGTGCCCCTTAAACAGAGTAATTATTCATTGATTAGCACTGCGAGGAATAGAGGATTGCGCTTCTGATAGCCATCGCGCAAACGAGAATCGTCGCTGGCGCCGCGCCTCACCGGACTCGCCGCGCCGCCTCACTAGCGTGCCGTCCGACATCGACGAGACGATCCTATGCTTTATGTGAACTTTATATATTCATCGTACCTCTAGCTCACATTACAGATTGCACGATAGATCATTTTTACATCAATGCTAATTCATACCTGTTTAGAAAGCTTACCTTTCATAAGGTAACTAATAAAGTTAAGTGTGAGCTTTTGTGCCTTATCGGAAATTTCACTGCAGTAGGTAAATGAAAATACTGTAAATTGTTCGAAATAATATTAAACAAGATGAAGGTGGGTATCACCAATTAAAGGATTGTGGAAGCGCTGAAGGAAGCGGCGCCACCCTCATTTTATCGAACGTGCCAAGAATCACGTAAGCTTGTACGGATTCCAAAGGTTCACTGACGGTTCAGAGAGTATAATCATTTTGGAATATAGGTTTTTTTAATTACTAGCGAAGAATGTGCAAAGTAATGTTTGGACGTGCCAATGTCTATATCCGTCAGAAGTTTTCAAGAATATTGAAGAATATCCGGAGAGAAAAATGTCGAAATCATAAAAAATGGTTTACTTACACTTTTTTTTATCACTCGTTAGATTCTTATACTAGTATCTTTACTAGTTTAATCATCATCGGTAGATACTTATACTAGTCATAAAAAGGTGTCACAGATTGTACGTACCTACCTAGATCGTCAGAAATATTCTTCGAATTGACTTTGCAAACATAGACACCCGTTATGAAAATTTATACCTACTAAACTAGTACATTAGTCACCACTTGTTATTGTAGATACTTAGTTAAGAATCGCAATTAAGCGAAATATTATAACGAAAAACCATACGTGTATCTGAAAATGTTTTATCAAAGTATACTTTCTTTTAATTTTTAGGGTAAATTAGATAACTGATTATCCGATGATCATAATCTCATTTTATTTTTACTTAGAAAAAAAACAAAGAATAATAATGAAAATATGAAAAATAATTAATGAGATTTGGTAGCGAAGGTTAGAGTTAGGTTTTGCACGAAACGGTACAGAAATACAATGCTCCGAAGTAGTTCGTGTTTACCCACTTAGTATAACCATGCAGAGGTTTAAGAATAAACACCATATTTTCCCACGGAACGTATTGAAAACAGAACTTTCTTGTTTTTGCTTGTATTTTCCTGTAGTGTTTTCGATAACTTTGAGAAGCTTTTGAACATCTGTATGTGGCCGGGTGCTCGGGCTAGACCGGTTATTTAATCGGGAAATTCGTGGAAGGCTCGATTCGGTTCGGTTGAGAGTTTCTGACCCTTCGAATAGAAGCTCACTTGTATTTTTTTACATCTTACCGAAAAGATGAAGTAGTGCTTTAGCTCCATCTACATGTACTAAGAGTAAAATATAGAGCTTTATAGAGCTTTTTCACCATATTCGATGTAAAGAAAGTTTAGTAATATATGTAGATTTTGTAATGTTTATTTTCGAGTTTCAGACACTTATTACCACTTACATACAGGGTATACAGGGTGTAAAAAGACTTCTTCCGATTCAATATGAACACAATTTTTCCATAGAATCTACGCGCACGCACCTTTTGAGCAGAATTTGCCACAAAACTGACAAATAAAGGATCAAACATTCGGAAAAAAATATTCTGGAATGGCAATCACGAATTGAAGAGCGAATCATAGGACGGCCCCTCGATGGAATGACGACAGTTGGAAATCTACGGACCGTCCAACAGTGGACTTCTACAGATTGATATCATAAAGTTGATATACATTTAAAGGAAGGAGCCGAACCCTTTTTTCACTAATCTCAACAAAAAACAAGATGGACAACAAACTACTCTGGATAGGACTACCAGCACTATCATTTTACAACACAATGTCGCGGTTGTTTGGACTTGCTGCATCCCCAATTTTAGAAAGCTCATCATAAATTAACAATTTTTGAATTTCCTCACCACAGCCCAACTCCAACACTGAACACTGAGTGATGACAGCTATGCTATCATCACGTGACCTAAGCTCTTTCGGAAAGAATACGTCACAGATCAGAGCGCTAATCACGAACAAATCTGACT
The DNA here is from genome assembly GCA_947859175.1 of Gandaritis pyraliata. Taxonomy (NCBI): domain Eukaryota; kingdom Metazoa; phylum Arthropoda; class Insecta; order Lepidoptera; family Geometridae; genus Gandaritis; species Gandaritis pyraliata. Next base: position 6,481,124 of record OX401853.1, on the reverse strand, counting down.
GTCGCATTTAAATCATCATATTGCGCGTCAATGCCAGCTCGACTGCCAAACGTTGTAGCGTCACCGCGCAGTGTATCTCGGATACGCTACCGTTACAATACGTTTACGATTGTCACACTTGGTAGACATTCTTCAAACACCACCGGTTTCACACGTAAGGGCCAACGCACATCTATCGACAAAACTGTTTTGTCGCGTACTTAGTGACGTGAAAATAAATTTTCTGTTATAACGAAAACAGCATATGATGAATGCTTCCTCGTCATATGCTGTTTTCGTTGTAACGAAATTCACATCAATTGACACGACGCATGCATAAAATTATGTTTACCTATCTATTATAGCATTGTTTAGTACCTACCTATTAAACATTGCTTTATACGCACATACCTAGAGAATGAACTGTGCTTTTTTAATAAATAAGAATATAGTGTAATTATGTAGTGTACTTAATAATATTATTAAGTACTTAGCATGCTTCTCATTAAATAAGCAAGTAACGAAAACAGCAAATAAGACGAAGCATATTGTGACGAAAAAAGTTATACTGAGAAGTTTCACATCACTAACTGTTCGACAAGACTTTTTGTCTTTGGTTTGCGTTCTCCCTAAATGCGTCCTTTAGGCGGAAAGTTCGATGCAGTTCGGCGTGCGGTCTGGGGTGGACAAAATCAATAGTCGCTACGAATAGCTACCCCACAACCAAATCTGCACACATCGCGATTCTTTATTCGGCGTACTCCCGCCCTCGAACATCCCAAATTATCTTCGGAACAGGTGCCGTCTACGATGAACTTTATGTCGAGGGTCGGTAGAAAATTCCATTATGAGGTCACTTAAATTGCAATGTATTACAACATAAAGAAGGAAAGCATACCTATACCTTTTTTCTATCATTTTTATTGGAAGACGATTTATTTAGCTGAGTGGTTTACTTTTTGGCATGCTTGTTCCGCTAAAATATATTGTTTTTTTTTTATTTTACTAATATTGCTACCATGAATACTTATCAATTACATCATCGTCATATCAGCATGCAGAAGTTCACTGCTAGAGTTAAGTATGTATTTCCAGAAAAAAAAACGATCTTTGGGCCTTCACCATTCATCAACTTCTCGCGATCCTGACAATGTCGTCGGTCATCAGGTGAGGGTCATCCTACGCTTCATTTTCCGGGTCGTAGTTGCCATTCGAAAACTTTTGTTCCCCCACATTTGTGATGCGAGTTTTATTTAGATATTGGAATTATAAAACCCATGTTCATATTATTAATGATTGCAGTTAGATTAGTTTGTTTATCGAGCCCACTGAGAAGCTAAAATTTTTCTATATAAAGCTCAATAGCTATGTTACTATACGTAAATATTTTGGTGCCGCAGATGTAATTAATAAAGTACCGACAGTACTTACTAGCGATGTAGAGCGCAGATTAGATTTGCACCGAAGCGCCTTCACGAGACGGACAACTGAAGCATACTTAAACGGTCAACTATCAATCATATTTCCGCTACAGTTAAGTCCTAAAATGTGTGTCACATTGCGGATGCTGAGAAAATACCCTAATAATAAATTAGCATAGTAATGCCTTAGGCCGTTATATTAGGATTGAGTCCGCTTTAATTAACGTAAAAAGTGGCGCTTGCCGCCCGGTGTCACTGGCCTTCAGCTTAGAAGGATATATATTTCATTGTGGCTCAGAGATCATGAAGAATGATGTGATAGTTAGATTAGCAATGGCCGTTTTCTTCCTACAGTAATTTGTTATGATTATAACGACTTATGATTTCCTTCGAATACATCAAACTGTTAAAGAAAGCTTAAATAATGATAACCACCCCGTGAAGCGCTCGTGGCTTAGCTTGCTTAGTCAAACTTCACCGATCATCTAAGTTAAGCGACGTTCTGCGCAGTCACTATTTGGATGGGTGACCGCTAGTGGCATTTACATCTGAGTGGTTCCATGCTTTGGAGGGCACTTCCCGACTTAAGGCCTCAAAAAAAAAAAAAAAAAGAATCAATTTATTTACCAAGAAAATTACGACTAATATATTTAAAAGTAAAAAGTAAAAAACGTTTATTTCAGAGAAAAAAGGTAAAAAAGAATATCACTGCCAAAGTTTAACATTATAGGTTGGACACAAAACAATTTTCTCAGACAATGTACAAAACTTAGAAATACCTATCAGTCTCCTCACTAGGCTTAGCCTGTATCGAGGAGACTTTGGAGCGAAAATACAATACAAACTTAAGGCGGCCTAGTTGGCCACTAACTCATACGAACGAACGAACCACCCCGTGTGGTGTGAATTTATGATCTTTCCGCTTATGTTAATTCTTCGGTCAATAGGATCGCGTCATCGCAAAAGTACAGTGGATCATACATTGCATTATGTAAACAGTAACTACATTGTTAGTGTACAAGTCACAAAAACGTGAACGTGGAACTACTGATAAGCTAAAGTACGTAAAATGAGGAAAGCGAATTGCTTTTAATTCGTCAAGGTTTGACGTCAGACAGTTTCATGAAGTCTCATTACTTTGTAACAATGAGTGTATCTCTAAACATGGTTCAATTTATTCGGTCCTTATCTTCATAAGCGCATGCGCACTTAAATTATTGGAATAATTATGGAGCGTGCTATAATTAATTATCAACGAGCTGTATCAAAACACTACTGCTATAAGTACCTACCTCAGATTATAGAAAAGTAGTACCTACTATAATAACATCTTACATGGCTAGCATTTAAAATAGATTCTGATTAAACTTTTTAGTGATTCATTAAATTAAACAATCGTAGTATCGTTTACGTATTACCTAGTATTATAATATATGTGGCATTAAAAGTAATTTAATCAAGTTTCTTCTTTTCTTTTTTATCTAAAAATAGCACCCCTTGTAAAAGGCTTCAAAGTCCATTTCGTCCAAGGTTGTCTGGTAGAGATCGCTGATTAGCGATAAGACCGCCCATTGTATCACTAATTAAGTTTTGTTTTTATGTTATTGTAATCCCTAGGTTAATGTGTGCAATACAGCATTTTCTATCTATCTATTACCTACTAATCACTCGCTACTCAATGTAGGCATACAACCGCCTTGAACGCATAACCACAGATATTATAAACTATAAGCATAAATAACCTAACCTTATACTCAATAATCTTACTTTTCTATTCGAGGGTTGAAAAGAAGTAGTCATGAAACAATATTTTTCAATATCCGTTTACATGTCCACCACTCTGACATGTCATGTGCTTGTGATTGCACTTGCACCTTAATGTTGGTAAAATAAGACCAAGTGATCGTTTTCCCAAACATGGAGGGGACGCTGAAAAATATAATTACGGCAGGTTGCCTTGCTTGGCGTTGTTGTACACAATTAGTAAAGTGCTACGAAAGCTCTACGAAAAAATGTTACTTCACCAACATCATTTCAGATGACCGGGCTAACAAAATTACAAACAGATTTAGGTACCAAATCCTAAATGGTAGGTATTTGAGCCTAAACTTAATTTTAGAACATAAACATTTGTTTTCTAAAATACATACCTACCTACTTATTCATTTTAATGATGAAGTTTTTCCACTAGTACTGGCTTGAGACGCAGTTTTAATTTTAGGTAGTCTCCTCTAGTCGGAAAGATTTGAAAGTGCATCTCAAGCGATATCTATAAAATCCACTTAGTTCCCTCATAAAGACGCTGCCGCTTATTTAATAATGGCTAATAAATAGATGATAGGCCTCCAATTTTATTGATTGTAAAAGTAGTGTAAATAACAGTTTACTGTGCTTAGGTACTGCGAATATCCGTCAAGTGGAGTAACTCTGTTTTATGCTAATCAAGTAAAATATAGATGGTGTATTGAGATATCACCACCAACAAACTGGTTAGTCGAGTAATCAATGAGGTATAATCACTAAATCGTGCTAATAAATTATTAACAGCGTCCTTCCGGAAGGTATTCGAGTAATTGGCAAAAAGGAGCTGCTTTCATTTTAACGGTGGTTTGGGTAATTTGGCCGGTACGTATATGGGTACCGTTGGTAAAGTACAAAAACCATAAAATTAAATCGTAAGGAGTCCTCGAAATTCAGGGGCAGGGTACACTCAACTCAAGTGACTGCAACTGAACTGGACCATCCTTAGAGCGTTTGCACACTGCCCGACACCTACTACTCGATACCGATATGTCGCATGAGTGACATTAGCTCTCCAACGATACCCTGTGGGTGTCGTGTCGGCAGTGTTAATAATCATTTTCCCGCCCGACACATCTGCTTGTAGTCGACGCCTTGATTTGAACATAGTCATATATTTCGATACGTTTTGGTATTCACTATTCAGGCTTCCACAGTTTTTGCAAACGCATACTTAGCATCTCAGAAATGATAATAGATAACGATCCTTATTTTTACATCCCGGTAAATATAATCATCATATCAACATGTTCAATGCTGGACAATAAGCCTCTCCCTAGAATTCCAGAAAAGCTATTTTGGGCTTTCTATCTACCGACATCCCCCGATCTTGACAATGTCATCGGTCCATCGGGTGGAGCCGTTCAATACTTCGCTTGCCGGTTGTCAGTTCCCTAAAAGTACTCAAAAATAATTAGAATTTTTCGATAGCAAAAGAAATGTGGCTATGACCATAACCAAGTAAAATTAATTACAAGGATGACAAATGTCTATAACCGAAGTAAATTTGATTTAGCACCGAAATAAAAACAATGCTTGAACCACCTGAACTAACAATAATTAACTCACCGCATTGTCTTTAAATGCTACAAAAAATGTGGGTTATCAAAGACAAAGTCATCCAAAATCATTCATACTTTTTAATTTTAAAATGGCGAATAATTGGAGTAGTTGGCAGCTTATAAAATTGCGATTTTTTTTTACGCCCTTGTCACTTAAATTATTATGTGCCCTAGTAAAAGTTTACTGTCTTATTTTATTTCGAAAATAAACTGTATAACTATTAGGTTTTATCAATAAAGTTTACATAATTCTGGATATGGCAATCAAAGACTTTTCAGAAACAAAAAATTTATATCACCCGTAGAAAATATAAAACACCTATAAACACTATTCAGACTAAGACTGAGAATACCATTAAAATACATATAAAAAACCTTTCAAGAATACACACTTCAAGTGACAGGATACAGCATCCGAAACAGGATTCTTCTGTAATATGACAAGATGGAATCAAAAGTACATAATCGGTAAGTGATGTGTTCAGTTCATGCCGTAACGAATTACGAAGTATTGCATGTGAAATACGCACGTAGGGCGCACTGTTTGCGGCGAGGCACGCCGACAGTCTGCCCTGCGTGCGTATCTTTTCTTTTTATCATCATAATCACAATAGGTGCCTTGGGGGTGATGTTTTGGAACTTTTAAGCTCTTTTTGTATCTCAGTTAAACCTGAAGTTTTATTAAATTATTCCATTGCGTTCAACATAAAACCGGCACCTATTTTGCTCTGTTATGTCTCGGAGGATCGCTAAATGGCTTCTATAAATATCATAAACAGGTAGAATTATTTAGATGGCTAGGTATATTAAACCGGAGTATGACAAAGCTCCTTGCAACTAGTTAGGTACTTATATGTAATTAAACGTAGCATATGCGCATGGATTACGCAAAGAGTCACGACAGTCGTAGCTCGTTGGTGAGAATTTTGCTAATTGGATGTACCTCATAGATAAGCAATAAAATCAATGGGTAGGACACAGGCTGCATCTTGAATTTAAGCCTCGGTGGATTTGCGATGCGCCGGGGTCCGACGCCAGCCCCCGCCACCGGACTTCATATTTATACGCTAAAGCGGACGCTGCAAAGAGTTCAAACGTGCGTCGGGCGCTCGGAACAGCAGACGGTAGAGTCGAGAGAATCGCAACGTGTGGGTAGCCGAGGGCGAGTGCAGTGTGCAAGTGCGTGCCGGTCGTGTGTCGCTGAAAGCTCGCGCCGCGAAGCCTGCGGAGGAGCGTCGAGCGAGGCATCGCGCGAGCGCCCGCCTCGCGTCAGTGCCGGCCCGGCCGCGCCGTAAGCACCACGCTCCGGCCTTATACGAACAATAATACTTACTCTGGACACTGGACACTTATATTGTATCGACAACTTTGCATTCTCCCAATCGCCACTTCAAGTGATCGAGAATTACTTATATTCATTGTGCAGAACTGGTAAGTCTATGATTATTACTTTATCACTCATTGTGAAACATTCCAAATTTTTCACGGTGTTTCAGACGATTTTCTGAGAGTATGGTACCATAGCATTTTAGATAATGATTGTTTACTAAAATAGGTGGACGTATATAAAACATATTAAATTTAAATGAGCTCTGTCATGGTCTCAAGCCGCACATGAGCGTAATGTCTGAAAAAGCCGGTCGGCGAGCTTTTCCGCTGTTGCACTTCAGAGGAAATTGGATTACAATGATCAACGCCATACGATTAAACAATGGATTAGCCTGCAAAAAGGGTTTCTGGTTTTTGCATAAAGTATTTGCAGTTATTTTTTTTTATGAAAACAGATTAAGGGGTTATTTAAAAAACTATCAAGTTAGGTAATAATTTGTTATATAAGAAGGTTAATTTATTGGTCATATAACATAATGTTCTGAATTAATTAAATAATTGGGACCCTTAGAACTGCATATATTACCATGACATTTATTTTATTCCTTCCTGCCCCTGTATATTTAGTAATTTTGTGTTTCAGATTAAATTAAGATATATTAATGAATAGGTAAGAATAGTTACATAACTATAACTTATATATAACTATATACAACTTAGATATATATATATATATATATATAACTGATATATATAACTTAGATAGTCAAAAAAATAACTAGGTGGTGTTCCTATTAGGTAAAAAAGCTAAAATTCCTATTACTTTGTTAAAAAACCTTAAAATAAAATCAAACTTATAACTGTATAAAATTAAATGAGCCTTTATTTCTACTGAACTTAATTCTATATAACATCATTCTTAATTCTTTATTGCACACAACACAGGACATAAACAAAAGACAGAAATAGATGACATGTACAAAGGCGAGCTTAACCCTAACAAGAGTTTTCTTCCAGCAAACCTTTGAGGCTAGAGAGAGGTGACTATAGAGGCAGGTCCGTGTACATAAAAGATTATAATATAACGGAGATTCGATACTTACTAAACTAACAAATCAATATTATTAAGAAAAATAAAGTATTAAACATTGAATCTAATAATTATAAAAAAAAAACTACAACTATTCTAATATTATTCAGTAGTCGCCTATATAAAGTGTATATCACTGTATAATATGTTAGGTAGGTTAAGTAGGTACTTAAAAAATCTGCGAGATCTTTTAGAGGAGAAAAAGTTGACTACCTGAATCATAAAATATATTCTATGCATAATTCTCTATTACTAGCGAAATGCATTCGAATTGGTAATAAATACAATAAAAGCGAACAATGTACCGTGAGTGAATCCGATAGAGACGCGTGCGTCGTACACAACGAGCGTAGCCGATACAATATTTCACACTCGCCACTACTAATCATTCACGATTATTAAACATTAAAAACCAAATCCATTACTGTATATTCGCCCAAAAATCAATTTCTCTTGTAAGTATATGCAGAAAACCAAACCATTAAAAGAGTTTTTCTTTCGACAAAAAATATACAGTTAATTAAAAATAATAATTATCCACAGAGTGTATCATTAGATATTTATCACGATATTGTATTGTCATTATTTAAATAACATTACTAATGTATATCTATCATATTACTAATATTTATTTTATATTGACATCATTTTTTAAAATTATAATATAGGTATTTATTTGAATCTATAGATTAAATTATTATAGATTAACCCGCAACGGATTAAATTTTTTATCTCATGTAAGTAACAAATAATCTTTCTTAAAAGAGAAAAAAGTTCTTTAAACCGATAACAACCAACCGACCGGTATTGATGTAAATGTTTATTATGTTTTTATATGTTTTTATATAAATTATTAACAAAATACAAACCTCAATTTATAATTATATGATGATCATCCAAATGGTTTTAAACAATATATCTAATTCATTACCTAAAAATCTTTTTTCACTTTGAAATACATTGAACGATTTTAAAACAAATCATTACATGTAACTGGCCCATGCCTAAATATTTTAACTAATAATATTAGGTAGATATATTATAATAAGAACTATACTTACCTAATTTATATATACCTATAAGATCTTTTCTCAGTCTTTTTTGAGAACAAATATCTATAAACCTAACCTAAATCTAAGAAATGTTTTTGTATATATTATTTGACATACATTTTACTTACAGCGTGGCAATTTATAGGCAAGGCAATAATACAGAATGCTATACGCCAATCTTGTTTTAATTGAAAGGCTTTTCATCCGAAAATATATTTTGTTAGCTCTCCGCTCAGCATCAAAATTGTACGTGCGAGCCGCGCTCTCACGTACAATTCTGTGCCAAGCGAACAAACTCTGGGTGTCAGACATTTTAACTGTACTTTTTGACGTTCAATCTAAATAAATACAGCATTTTCTCTTTATATCATTCAATTTCATTGCTTTAACCTTAATCTGTGAATTTACAAAATACACTAAATTGAACTATCTAACAGAGCGTTTAAAATATAATTTTGTGATTATCTAGACAACCGTGCTTAATCTTTGATACGTCATTTTCCATTTGCGGAAAAGACGAGAGCGAATGCAAATACCTACTCAGAATAATGCAAAACACGCATCTCGTACTGCGGGTCTCCCTGCGCCTCGGTATAAGTTTTTGTCCCCAGAGTCGTGATTACGAACATTATGCAAGTGTCATGAATTACCGCAGTAATTTGTCTTATAGGCGGTGGAGCGCGCGAGGTTATTACGAACTGCGAAGTTAATCTAGACGATAGGCACTTTGGTCCCTGTTGGTGCCGTGGTATATACTGCTCTCCCCTCGACGCAGGCGGTCGAACTTTATTCACCTGGCTATAACTTTCCTCGAGTTTTGCCTGTGCCATCTTGTTTTTGTTGTTTCCCTTCCGCTTAGTTAACGAAGGCAGTTTGTGAGATACTGAATCTGACGCCCTCTGTTTTCCTTTTGTTGTTTCTTTTTAAATATCTTTAAGTTACACCGCAGTTTGAAAACAGTTACTTTGTAATACTTTGTGATCTAGAGGGTGTTTGGGCATGATTAAACAACATACTCGTACTTAGGTACCTATTTTTATGACTCAGTATTATGTCTATTATTTATAATATTATTGTGACTCACATTAGGTTTTATTTAACCGACTTAAAATTTTAATTTTCAAAAAATTAATAGTTATGAATTCTAATTTATGAAATCGAAGACATCATAACTTTGGTATATCAATAAAAACTCGGTAATTAATTAATCCTAGTTTTATTTATTGGCACCAATGCACACTGTAACTACGTGGAGAACGAACAGGGAGAACGAACGAGAGAACGTATCTCACATTCTCCCACACATATTTATCTCCTCGGTTTAGCTTAATATCTAACTTATCTAAATGATCCTTGTGATGTTATTGAATAAAGAAATTTTGACATTGACTTTTGACTTTAAATCTAGGTAGGTATTAGGTTTTCTAATATATTTATTCACACGGAAAATTATGACTAATAAAGCAAAAGCATTTACAATATTTATAAATTAGGTATTAGGTAACCTGACCCTTAAATAAAATTAACACTACTCTTCTAGCGCTTGGGAACAAGACAGCATTTGATTAACATGTCGCTCATCCCATCCTCGTCGCCACTTTGGTATATCAATAAAAACTCGGTAATTAATTAATCCTAGTTTTATTTATTGGCACCAATGCACACTGTAACTACATGGAGAACGAACAGGGAGAACGAACGAGAGAACGTATCTCACATTAACAATTAAACACGTAGGCCACGTTTTCTCACGAATTTATCGTATTTTTAGTTTAGAATGTTTAAATTTAAATAAATTGTACCTATAGAAATGTAGTGTTAATTGTGTCAGTCAAACTATTTAATGAAGCTTTAATTCTTCATGTTAACTATTTACGAAGCTTTATGTTCATAGTTCAAAGAAAATTGGGGCCACGGGCCCAGATTAATAAAACGACGTACACATATCTACATACGAACGCTAATGGCGATTTTATATTTGTGGCAAATACCACTAATACTGGCGATGTCCACGTTTAAAACTCTGACTACCCTACTAAGGCATCGCTAAGGATCTTGAATGTCCTCCCCCATATATGGGTCTAACAGTCGTGAGCGGTTTTTTTAAATATCCGATTTTCATTCCAACTTAAATTAACGAACACAACATCTGCTACAATATTTGCAGCCAAGTTATTCTGTGGAAGCGCTAAATAGTGTGAAGACATTACGAGTACGATCTGGCCGAAGCGAGGCGATTGCGCGGTTGATTGCGTAAAGCTCCGAGTTCACGTCCAGGGTGAAGGTTCTGCAATTACCAGCAGTTACAGCAGCAACTTACTTGTTGATTGCCTTCTGATAAAAATACTGCACCGGTTTTTGTTTTGTATATCACGCATCATAGGGGAAATGGAACGGATAGATATAAATAATACAATCTCATTTGCAATTTGAAGCAGAATAAACAAATAAGGTAGGGAGCAGATTAAAATGAGCATATACCCACATTATATTAGAATTGTACATTATTCGGTGGACCTTTACGTAGTCTACAAACCGTCTTCATTCCAGATGACCTCAGTGATAAACTATTGTCACCGGAACTTGACAAGCAAAGGAAGTGGAGTCAAAATATGCTTTCAAGGGTTTTACAAGTAAATTAAGGCTACCAACGGTTTTAATATGGCATAAGAGTAGCTTGATAAGTTCATTGAACTCAATTGAAGTGAAATAATGGCGGTACCATCCTGATAATGAATAAGGGGATGTGCAACATCCTTCCTTATGCATGGCAGTTAATAAATTAACAAAAACAAATTGTTTGAACTTTTACAGGTATGTATGGTACACTAGGTATCTAACCTATACAATTTTAGGAATAATAAGACTAAAATATTAAATGGGATATGGTACGTGATACTTAAAAGTGATGTTGGTAATCATTGATGGCTTCGGCAAGGTCAGCGCGCCCGTTCCGAATGTTCCGATTCGCTGGCACCGAGGAAACACGCTTAGTTGACGGAAGCTAAGTGGCTGGGTGACGCTCTTCCTTCACACCTCACGACCGTGATGTTCACTTATCTAGCCGAACACAAAAAACATAACAATGCAAAAATTTAACACTCGGTCATGACATTCGCAAAAACTCTACAGTCATAGCCGGTAGAGATCTTCAACTGAAAGCCGACAGTCACGAATGTAAGGCAGTGGTAAAAACGTACGGTAACTTTTCCCATCCACACCAAATCAGCGATTATTAAGAAATGACAGCTATAAAATGAACGCCCTCAAAAGTGAACAACGTCTGCGGTGAGTCCGGCGGGTTCGCATTAATGCGTTCGCACGTGAATATGCGCGCACGAGTCCCCGCGTGACAGAATGCGTCGCCGCAGCCACGCCACGCGCCCGCGCCGCGCCGCGCCCGCCTCTTGCTTCCTGACAAAATGGCAACTTATGGGGAACTGAATCTGGGCCTCGCAGGTGCCATTGACCCGCGCAACCTGCCACACTCGACGCACATGTGTTGCCATTCACATTTCATATTTGCCCACATACCTGCGATATATAGGTTTATAGACTCGTAAGAATCGAAAGCCACAATGAGGTGGAACGGCCAATGGTTTTAATGACGACTGCGGTGAATCGAGCTAACAGGCATAACAATCCGCAATGAAAGGTTTCTCTCGAATGCTTTAGTACGGTCATGATTTATTCTATCTTTCGAGATGTCTGTAGATAATAGTGTGTTTGTCTGCATAAAGCCGGAATACTTACAAGTAGGTAGTACTCGGTGAGATGATATCGCAATGCTGCGACTTGCGAGTGTGATGCGGTCTAGTCCAGCTAGCGATGACAAACTGCGTCTGCGCCGGCTGTAGGAGCCAAAACCGTTACTGGACCACAAAAATTGTTGCAAAAAAGCTCGTAGACCGTTTTATGTCAGTTGTTATTTGGCATTTCGTGATAACTTTCTTATCAGGAATGCATAAACGGTTACAAAAATATTTTATATTCGAAAATAAAGAACAGTTATAGCGTACATTATATTATACCTATACCTACTTAATAATCTAGTGTTAGTACTTAGTAGTGTTAGTAGTTAGTATCTGCTGCTGTAATAACTTTATTTTTTTTCTAGTTTTGCTTTTTAGCAAAACTAAAAAAGAACTTTTTTTTTGTTTTGTTACTATTTTTAGCGTGGGAAAATAAATTTTGAATATTCAATTTGCAGACAATGAAAAAGTATTGCTTTAAAAGGTGATGGTTATTGGTTTCCATGTAGGTACAGAAGTGTGGTAGTGAGCGTGTAAGAAGCCTCGACATGGGCCGCCTCCTGCATATTAATAACAGAAAATGGCCAGGCTGCGATGCCAACCACAATGACCGATAAAAAGATACATACGAATATGACCCTACGTAAAATCTCTTTTAAAGTCACATTCAAATGCGACGCAGCGCTTGGTGCTAGTCGCCACCAATTGGAATGTAGGTTATGATGTTATTTAGCGCTAGAGTTTTTTGTCGGTCTAAGTTTTTATTAGTTACAATAGCAAGCAGTATCTCCTTTCGCATCAATCCGATAGGTACGTATGGCGCGAAAGTAAAGTCACCGGGTCAAATCTTGTTCTTTCTAAATTACCCATGGCTATGCCCTCCTTACAAGTTGATAACACTACCAACATGTTTATATCGAATGTACCTATACCGCGCCAGTTTCTTTTGATGTTTAGATGTATTCCTTACACAAAGTCAATAAAGTTTTATTTAGGTATGGAATACCATCGTAAAAACCAGGTCAATTTACGCCAGTTTCTAGCAGACAAATTAGATGGCAACAAACTTGCACTTTTGTTCCCTAGACAAAAAATTAAGTAAGTAAATACTAGTCGGTAGAGACAAGTATGAAGTATTATTTAGGAGAATAATAATAAAATCCATTGCAATAATAAAATGCCTTGAAATCCTCGCCAGGTATGATTTACAGCAGCGTACAAGAGCCTGAAGCCTCCATAAATCTGTGCGCTTTGTGAGGTATGCCAAGTGCGAAGCCTAACAATGAGGATCATATCAATGCGCGCTGACCGTCTCCTTTTATTTCACCATTTTCAGACTCCTTTTGTTGCTAAATTATTAAACCCACATACCGTAAGAAATATCGGCACAAACATCGGGCAAGCTAGTACATAACTATGGCATTATTTATGGAAGATCTCAATATTTTGATAATAGAATCCGGTTGCGATTGGCCGTCGCGTGAAGAGATGCGTTCGCTACCTCCCTAAAGAGCCTGGCTCGGTGCCCACGCAGCACGCCACGCTCATAGCACCCACACTCTAAATAACAAGACAAATAGACATGTCCACTTTACCATTTACAGAGTAAAAATTCTCATGTTTTGTTTGAATAGGTCTTTTACCAATTAGTATTTATACCGATATGTATGACGTTTGACTCGGTTAAGGTTTGTCTGTAGCACTCAGGGCACTTTGAATAGTGGCCGACACCCTCCCGGCTCGAAAGTGAAGTGTGAGAGAATAAGGACTCTTGCATAACTACTAACACATTGTTTGCGTTCAAATACTGGCTCTTTCTGTAGGGTATTAGAGGTTGTCAGGCATCAGATGTAAGCAGAAATATTTAGATACTTAGGGCGGCTTGCACCAGAATCGCTAAACGCGTTTAACTATTAAATAGTATTTAGCGAGTTGTCAACTCATATAAATACGTCAGATTTAAATCTATTTAGCTGTTACACGGTTAGTGATTCTGGTGCAAGCCGCCCTTAGAGCGGCTAGCGAGTTGTCAAGTCATATAAATACGTCAGATTTAAATCTATTTAGCTGTTAAACACGATTAGTCATTCTGGTGCAAGCCGCCTTTACATGTAAGTATTTAAACATTTTTGCGAAAAGGGTCTTGAAATATTTGGTTAGAGCAAAAATATCAATGACAAACAAAATAAAAAACGAGGACGTATTCCACCCGGTCGCTGTTTAAATTACAAATCGATGTTTCATGTATTAAAGAGAACCTTTACCTCCTTTCGTGACCGGGAAACCAGATTTCGGGTCTTATTGCGTGTGTCATTGAGTATCGAAGCGCACATCGCGCCGGTTCCAGTGAACGCTCTGATACAGTTCAGTGTTCGCGGAGCATGTTACCTGCAACGGTTACGGACGCAATTATTGTAAGTTTGACTAGGTTTATGTGCGAATAAGAGTCGGTAACAGTCCATAATGTCCAGGTTGTTTTATCGTGCGGAACGTGCGATGTCATTGTCCTACGAGTGGCCAAGGCGCATACCTAACTTTACCACCTCCGCGCCGCGCTCCGCTACCACTGAAAACTTCTCGCACTTTTGGTCTCTAATCTTTATGCGAAATAATACACACTTACTGAACCATTTCTATCTATGTTAGGTACATAGGTTACGAAAGCTTTGGGAAGAGACTTTCGTTTGAAGTCTCTTCAAAGTTACACTTCCACTCAGATACGAGTATACTCCCCAGAGACCCGTTAAAAAAGCTGTTCATAAATTAATAGGTATTACAAAACAGTCAAGTGAGAGTCGGAGCGCTCGCCCACGACGACTTTTTGTAGCGATGCTGACGCGCAAACGCATTGATACAGTCGATTCTGTCGCTGGCTGTGTACCTTTTCCCTCGTAACTGACGCGCGATAGTGCCGTCGCGCGTTTGCCAAACGCGCTACATCATCGCTGCAAAAAGTCGTCGTGGGCGAGCGGCCTTAGATTAATTCTAAAGGTCTGTCTGGCCTGGAAGAATGTCTGGTTACATTGAAAATGATAAGTTTTACAATTTCGCTATTTTGTACTTATTTAAATCATCAGCAGTGTTGCTACAATTTTTTTTTGTGAATCGTTTTATGCACTTCGCACAGAACACAAAAATGCTTATAAAATTCACCCCAGCAGCCGTTGAGTACAGAACCGGCCTAAATATATTCTTTGTTTTCCTTTAATCTTAAGAGGAGGGTCTCTATGGAAAGTAATATGTCAACTGAATCCCCACATGAATTATTTACACTTGGCATGCCCAAAGGAAGTGAGCAGGAAAATAATAACAAGCGAGAACTGATTAGGGAAGATGAAAAGTCTTCCGTTCAAAGGTTCATGCTTGATATGCCCTGCATTATTTAAGAGGTACAAAAGTTGTATTAACTGAAAATAAAATTAAGTAGAATACCTATAAGTAAGTAGGTAAAAAGATACTGCTTAATCTCGTGTATAAGCCTAATAATTTCGTGATGCGAAATGATTAGCTAGTGCCAATCGCAGTTTGAGTACTTAAATTACGTTATAGTCATCATCATTTCAACCTGTAAAAGTCTACTGCTAGACATAGGCCTTTCCCATAGTATTCCAGAAACACCGATTTTGGGCCTTCTCCCATCTATCGATTTACCGCGATCTTAACAATGTCGTCGGTCCATCGAGTGGGTGGCCATTGGCTATCCCAAACTTTCCTTTCCGATTCGTGGTCGCCATTCGAGAACCTTTATACTCTGATAAACTTTGTAATACCTACTTATAATGTCTTAGTTGAGGCTTATAAAACAAAGTGTCAAACTTTACAACCGTGCTTACTTCATTTGAATTTGCTACGGAGCGCTCCGGTTTCGTGTCTCTCGCTATTTAAATAACAAAAGGGTTTAAACTATAGATAATTTTAGAGGTCCCAATACTTACGCGATCGTTAGACTATATTATATAAAAGCAACTTCCTGTTTCACAGCTTCCCTGAATCAGCTTATAGCGTTCGTGAGCCGACATCTTCACCTTGAAAGAACATAGGATTTTTTTCAACGTCTGTTTTTTCTACATCAATAATGATAATTTTTATAAGTATACATTCAATATCTTGATGCTGAAGCTAATCACGACTGTTTATGTTCTTGTAACACTTAAAAACTAAATGCTTTATAGTAACTTTGTTAAACAGTTGACGTAATATTTAACTTCCTTGCTTGGTTGTATTTAGTGAATAGGTTTATTTTGCCGTAGACACACAAGTAATGTTTTGAAATATGTCCAGATGTATATTTATCAAGTGATTATTTAATAAACATTAACTATAAAAATATACCCATTATGAATCAGTAACTATTCAAATTCAACATCGTGGTGTGTCATGACTACTTAGGAAATATGGTAGAAAGTTATTTTTCTATTTTGCAACGGTTTGTAGATAGCTCAACTGTTTCATGTGTATTTTGTATATGTTATAAATACTGTATTAGTCGAAATTTTCTGTGTGAATCCCACTGTACTATTATTTTTTTATACATCAATTAGCAAAAGGTATGAGATCCAAAACAGATTAATATGAAGATAACCAAGAGGTTAGTATATCGAAGTGATGGACATTCGAAGCGATAAGCGAGCCTGCCCCGAGCAATATATTTTGCGATTATAATCTCACTGTACTTTTCTTTCGTAAGCTATCGCTCGAGTTTTTACACGTAATTACTTAACAGTTAGTACCTCTATCAAGTTAAAATCTGATGTATAAAATACATATCACTTTAAACCAATTTTTAAAATAAAAAAGCGCTTTATGTCTATTGCATGTCATTGCTAAAAGAGAAAACTGAACCATTATGACTCAATATTTTTACCCATCAGAGGATAATTCGTGGTAGTATGCCACCTACCCTAACAAAACAATACATTGGTAAGCTATCAAAAGCTTTAGGGCATATGATCATGCCCACTCTCTGGACATTATTATGTACATAACAACTTCAGATGAGAATATTATCCTACTTTAGTTTTAGAGCGTCATTTTTCAGAAGTCGCGTTTTAGTTTTAGAACTTACTTTTTATAACTATTGAATAAACGTTGTGTAGCTTCTTACAAAATATAATTTGTTAGTAAAAAGTGTACTTATCCCGATGTTTTTGTTTCTGACAATTTGTTGCGTGTGCATCCGTAAAGTAATGCCGTCTTATTATTGCACGTAAATGTGTATCATTTAGTTAAGTGGATGTTTAAAAATTGCAGCATTGCCCGTAACGGTACTAAACCACCATCAACTCCGTATGCATTACATAACAAATAAGCGAAACAAGATAATTTCCTGGTGTAGGTTTCCTTTTCATGGTTATTGGATACTAAACTATACACTCGAGGAGCTGAAATACAGCCTGTCCGAAGCCGTCGTTTATTGTCCTCTGTACAAAATGAGTGTTAGCTCCACGGGGTTTAATGAGGCTTTTATGATTGGATGGCAGAGATTTGTTGGTTATCACAATTTTGTTATTCCCTATTGCTAAACCTGGCATTTCCTGAAATAACAGTTTACTGGTAATTACTTAGAGTTCGTCTACATTTCGTAAATCACCTGCTTAGAGGTTTAAAATTTACCTACTATCATTCACATATACCTATCCAAGAAAATATGATGGTCTTAGCTAAACGCAACAGTTTTACAATAGCAAATCGTAGAACAACAGATACGCAGCGCTATTACGTGTTTGTCATACACAAAGGCGCCAGATGGAGTTCACTGAAAATAAATACCGTGAGAAAATATTAGAGGTGGTATTAAGTAATCCGCGATCGATTATTATTGGTAATGGGTAAGTGAAAGAATGGTGGTGTTGTTGGTGGGCCCTAGTGAGCCGGTGCGCGGGCGCGGCCCAGCCGCCATTGTCACTCCGACTTACTAAATCAATATTTGCGCAGATGTCGGCACAAGAGCATGCTATGCTTGTAGCGACCTAAAATTCATACAGCTTATATGGCAATGTTAGCGGTAAATTTTCTCGGCAGCTACTTGTAATCCTTCAAATGTAGGTCGGTGTTGCACGCACAGACTGACCCCAGCCGAGCTCTGGCTGAAGGGTAATTCATTCAAATCGATGCTCGTTGCTCGATCTCAATAGCTTTGATGCTGGATGTGCTAAATGTCGGTCCATCCACTATTAGCTGCCTTTCTAATAATGGAAATATTTTTCAGATCTCATAACCCAAAATAAAATGATTTAACTAACTGGAATACAATAAGATAAAACTTCACCACTATTTACCTACCAACTACTACACTACTTTTACTATATAATATTACCTACTGCGTAGTTTGGTCCATTCCTTCCCAGTAGTTACATTAAATTGAGTTTTTCATAAAAACATGGCAGTATATCTTTATGCAAAATAAACCATAACATCTAGAGTAATATTACGTCATTATCATGTAATGCACGGTTTTTTTATATACCTAATTAAGATGATATCAATAAACATCTTCTTAAAATTGTAGGTCATTATTTAAATAATTTACACTTTATTAATATGATTGCATTAGGAACCAAATATTACTACCTAAAAAACCTCAGAGTGATGGACGCAGTACATTGCATCACAATGATGTTGTCAAAAGACTTGCTCTGTGAGGTAATGCATTGTTATATAAGTATTGTTAGTGCAGAGGTTTTGTAAAATAATGAAAAACCGACTAAGTATTTGAGAAAAATTCAGATAATAAATTTGCGCTTAAGAAAAATGAATGAAAACTCCTTTAATTAAGTTTCATTTAATGAAGCTAACGGCAAACTCACTGTGCAATTTTAAGTGGTGCTAAACATAATTTACTTACCTATAATGTTTAATGCATAGTAGAATAAGTTCAAGTGAGCAGGTTTCTAAGTTCAGGTTTGTCTTGAAAGTTATATTAGTGAAGCACTATATCTTGGGAGAATAATCCTTTGGTACCGAGCGTAATAAGCTATAACTCTTGGCTTTACGAGCTTAGATAGCTGAAGGTACATGTAGTACACCCACTACAGGTAGTATTTGTTAATAGGGATGATCGCAATACGTACAGGATGTTTTACAGCATCATTAATAATAGACAGTTGATTAAAAACTCACTTTTATGACGCTCGTTTTATAGCACTAAATAATACTAAACCTAGACCTATCTGGATAATGATGGTTTCAGGATATATCGTTAAGTCATCGCGTGATTATAATTGCCACGTCTCAATTGCCGGCTCGCAAGTATACTGTAATTATAATTTCCAAGCAGGCAGGATACGAAGGGGATCGCATTCCCCACACGGCTTGCTTATCTAAAAAAATACGTGAGTACTTTTTTCCCCGACGGTGGTTTCCAAGTGAAAACGAATAGCATAATTTTCTAAGCGATGACCACGATTCCCTTGTAATATGATAATGCGATGTATAAATATTTTATGTCTAGGGCTCTTTATTATCGTTTTTGCGCTATAACCAGTTTCCTACCATCGAGTCCCACAGCGAAAACAGGAGAGTTTGCCATTATTGTTACTTTTGCACTCGAGTCAGTTCATGTGAAGAGATTCCGTTCCCTGGAGCTTTTATACAATTCAAAAACATTTTTATTTTTTATGTTTTTATAGTATTACTCAGTTTTGTATGCGAGTCTTTTATTGTACTACCTGTCTT
Source organism: Gandaritis pyraliata (assembly GCA_947859175.1). Lineage (NCBI taxonomy): Eukaryota > Metazoa > Arthropoda > Insecta > Lepidoptera > Geometridae > Gandaritis > Gandaritis pyraliata. The sequence continues at coordinate 6,461,465 of OX401853.1, read as the reverse complement.
ATCACCGGTCTTATACACCTATCACACAGTGTGTGTGTGCTTTTTTGGATCTTTCCCTTCTTGAAAATATTTTCTTTGCCATTTTATTATTTCAAAACTCAAATATTTAAACGGATAACGGAAAATTTCCATGGAATTAGCATTAGTACCTATACGTGCCTGCGCCCGCTCGTTTAAAACTAAGCTGTGACGTTCGTTTGTAAGCACTTGCCATTCATTCTCCGCATATCTGTATGGCTCGTAATGAGTGGTCGGCTAGCTATCGGCCAGACGCTCGTAAACACTGTTCGACACGAAGCATTCCAGCGGAGCTGTGTATGCAACTCAATAGACATCACACCGAGGCCTTCGCTTCCTGGAAACAAAACGTGAAGTAATAGAACCCACACAATCACGAGCTTACGATAACAATAGTTACCCGACAAATTGTAATTAGATTTCACATTAAAAGGGCACAGGGCTCAAAGGTTACTGATTCAGAAGGCGATGGGCTCATGGGTTAGCTTGTGTGTGCAAGGGGTGTGTGAGCAGCACGGGTCAGCGCTCGTCCTAATACACAGAGCAATGTGGACCGCGCTCTCCGGGTGGGCGAATGCGGGGGCGCCAACTACTTCAACAACAAATGCATCACCGAGCTATAACTTCTTATAAAAACCATACTTTGCAAGAAAATCTCAGATCAAAGGCAATTAACGAAACAATGAACAGAAAAACGTGGAAGATTTTGTAAACGACAGCCCTGGAGCGGATTCCAGGGGCTGACGGCACATGGCACAGCTATAGCTAGGAGCACGGCGCGGGGGCAACGCTCATCGTGTGAGCGACGCGCCCGCGCGGACCAACAATCGCGAATTCAACGTATGCCTAGCAACAGCCACTCACACTAACGGTGGCTTTCTTCGAACACACAGACATAGAATGCACTCACGAGCCAAGGCTTTGACGGACCTAAACGTTAAAGCCGGCCTTTCTCGTGTAGTAATGCGAAATTCCGCAAGTATATTTGCGAGTTTTCAAAAGTACGATTGGTATTTACCTCACATTTGCTTTCAATAAGAGGAATGTAGACGGCTTTGCGGCATGCGTATGAAATCCTAATGATCACCTAGTTTAAAAAAACCCAAAACGATCCTTGATTGTTTAGATCGAATCGGAATCACGAAATCGCATGGAAAATAAGATAATTCGTAGAGTTATTGGACTGAATGCTAACGCGAACTAACGGTGGTGAGACGTCTATTATAGTGCGGATCTGCCTGAAATATTCCGAATTCAACAAACATCGTTAAAGATTGCGAACTGCGCACACGGTATGTCTTCATAACTATCTATCTAGTACCATCACGTACACGTAAATTATTATTTTTAGGTTATGTTTTGTGGATTCAATAATATTAAATATAATATTAACATAACTCTTAATAAACAGTTTTAGGTTAGTAAATTAAATATACTTACATAAATTATACAAATCGTATGCATCTAAGTCAATCGGATGAGTAGCATAATCACCAGTTATTAAGTGTTCCGATAAATAAAGAACTGTTATGTGATAAAGTTTACAAACGGTTTCCTCAAATTAGACAGTCTGACACATAATTTGCGCAGGTCAATGAACCGCAAGATCCAGCCTCATGAAGGAAACTAATATTTGCTATCTTCCTACGTATTCCCTTGAGGGCACAAACCCTGCCACGTCGAGTTACTTCCGCGCGACTAAGATTGCTCTACTTATGTTCCGTAATATGACTACCTACCTTTGCACACGCGTAATAATATAAACTGTAAGATATGTATTACTTAATGAGTTTATTGCTCCTTGCTTATAATATAAGTAAAAGATTGTTAACAGTGCAGAAATAAAAAGTGCCTCTTAAAGTCTCTATGGTCTTCCGGTTGGGTACCACTACCTAAATTCATAATCATTTTAATGATTTTGCTATTGTATGTTTGTAATAAATCACATTTTCAAGACATTCCACCTATGTAGTTTAAGTGTGCTTACACGTCGTACATGAGTCGGCTGCTTAATATGTACGTGACCAGCCAAGTCTGCCGTTAATCGACCGCTACATTTCACCGACAATTATCGCCTAATAACGATGTAATGTCACCGTAAGCCGAATCTAATAACGAGTCGCGCGTCGGTGTCGCATGTCCACGACTCTATGTAAATGGCAGGTAATTTACGACGGCCGATAATCGCGACACGCGTACGTGAGCGCATTGTGCGAACGGCGCGCGCGCATTGTTACCTCCGAGACCTCGTCGAGCGAATTTCTTCGAGAGCTTCATACCTTCCCGTGAGAATCACTAATCGGTGCATTAACACGATTTCATATGCATAAACTCTGATCACAGTCTACGATTAGACTATAAGTGTCTGTACACACGTAGCGTTTGCGAAGTAGGCGGGAGCTGTGCCCTCCTGCTGAGTGACCCCCGGGTCATCGCGTCTCGCATCTATCGCTGCTTTTTAGCATAACCACTTTTTCCGACCTGGTAAGGAACTTTTACTATCTGAATCATTTTATGGTGCCAGATATGGAAATTATGATTTTATAGATGCCACGACTTTGCTACAAAAATGTATATATTGGCGTTATCAGTGCAGTGCTGTCTCAGATACATGTAACTACTTACATAAAGTAGTATTACGAGTACTGGACATATTGCTTGACTAAACAGTTTGTCGAAAGATAAATGAATAACAATGACTTCCGATCTTGGATCAGTTGTCCAATGTTCAAGAAATTGGTGTCAATGCTCGCTGCGGTTGCAGTGTTCCGAAATGATGTGTTGGGCAATATCGCCGCTACGTCCGTCAGGCGGACACCGACCCACCGCCACCGCCGCCGTCGCCCACTGCCCAATAATGCCCTTCCGATCCGATCGAATCACTACATCTATCGCAAGCTAATAACAGACTAAACTTACGAGAACTCTTGTAACTTGCCATTTGTTTTGACAGAAAGATGCAAGCACCTCATTTATTATATCGCCGTACAGTTACTGATTCGTAGCGACTTCGTAGCACTTTGGAACCATTTGTGCTTTTAATGTATTTCATTTTTATATGTAAAATCTTGGTAGTCAATGTAATCTAGATATTTGTGGGTGCATAATAAGTAGATAAGTACCTATATAATCAAAGTAACTGTTACTTTTGACGTTACACACGGCTGGAGGAAACGGTATGCCAAATTATGCTTGGGAATTGGGTTTTCATTGTTTACAATGAAAAAACATGTTCCCGTGCCAGCTTTGAAAGTAAACTACTTTCTAAGCGTATCAATGATCACAGTTTTAAATATGAGCGTGAGAGTAAATACAGAAAAATAAATGCAAAAAAATTGGCAAGGAGAAACGAAAAATATGTATTGTAGTGGCAATGGCAAATGGCGATGTCTGGCACACGTGGTATTTTAGGAAAGCAAATAAATAGATAGTGGTGAACTCCCGGCACCCTCACCCTCCCGAGAGGTGACTTGCAGAGAGCGTCTAGACGGAGGGACCCCTGCAGCTCTCACATAACTATATCACTGATAGATTTTAATGTATTTGCGAACTTAAGAGACGTCTTCCTTGCGAATAAATCTTATATCTAGGTACTTAGTCAGTTCAATAGTAGTTTCGCGTCAGCCGTCTATATTTTTTCAACACAAATAAATTAGTTTTACTGTTGGTTACTGAAGGATTTGATATAAATGATCTGCACGGTTTTTAATTAACACGTTAAGTGCGAAGCGAGGCCTAAATAACCCCTGATGCAACTTCCCTGTGGTGCGGCAAGCAAAAAAGTGAATTTCTCTGTCGTGCGAATGGCATAGCTTTGGTTTGGTCCAGTGTAGGAAAGAGATAAATATATATTTGAGATCACTAATGGTTCCGGACTCGGTGGTGTACCTACCTTGGTACCGGATGTCTTAGGCCTCGTGCCGCACTGAATTAATATAATTTTAATGCAGTGCGGAACGAGGCTAAAACGTCCCATATCCCCCCTGACCTCGTACCGCACTCAACGCGAGCTTCCCGCGACCAGTGTTGTGCATCACGTCGATTGGAGAGCACGTCCTTTTACAGCGCCGAACATGATACTGATACATGATACATATTGATACTGATTTTTTAATGTTAATTCAAGTTCTAATAAGTGTATTTTTAAAGCCCGAGGCAGAATAAATAGGACAGTTTCTTTTCTACTTCTGGTTGCCTTTTTTTTCTATTCTGTGAACCGCATTAAGATTTTCATATACAAATAGAAAGATAAACCTTATGCATAAACCGTAATCCATTATTTTCCAATAATAAGTCTGTAATAGGTGCCTCTTAATGGTATAGAATGGAACGCTTCGTGCGCGAGTCCGACTCGCACTTGGCCGGTTTTTTTTTCTTTATGGCGCCTTCAAGCACAATTTAGATTATTTAAAAAAAAATGTATCCTTTGATAGCTTTGTGTTGTTTTGCCAGGTTTTGCCCTTAAAACGATCTAATGAGATATAATTGATCAAAATCGGTCAAGTCGTTGCGTAGTTAAGACAGTTTAAAAACGTCGATATTATTTTTCCCATCACTAATCGCAGCGAAAATTTGCCCTATTTCAGTGCCTTACGAGGTGTATAAGATCCCATATTTTGTTTTGCTAATAATTCCTAAACTAGCCATCAGATCCCGGGGCGACGGTGGATTAGGGTTCATCAATTCACTGTCTATATCAATAAGGGCCAAAATTCTCATTTATCTTTGATTTCGCGCCAGAAAATGGATTTTAGTCTGTAAAAGGAGGTGGGGTCTAATAGACCGCGTGTCGCCCTAACGTCTGGTCACGGTACGGGCCGATTATACCTCGTGCCGCAGGAACGGAAAGTATGCAAAAATTGGTGCCGCAGCTAACGTGTTAATATGATTTAATGTTCTATATATGTTTAATATGTTCTGTAGAATCTCATAATGCAAAAAATATTTTTTGGAACATAAATAAAATGGCATAACTTATCTTGCTACTCATAGGACGCTTATGACGAACGCCTTTGTAGAGCAGCGGTGAATCGGACAAAACACTTAACGTACAGTACAGGCAGGTGTCGTTCAAGGGAGAAAATAAAGGAAGTCTCCCTCGGAGACTTGTAGTGGAGGTAAGGGTGGCAGTTGAAAATGCATGTACTCGTAAGAGGCAGTACTGCGCGTTTGAATGAGTACTTATACTTACTTTATACTTTATATTCGTAGAATATAGGTAGAGTATACCTACGAGTACAGAATACATGACATCCTGTAAACACACAGTCCTTGTAAGATACTTTCCCACGGTGCCCATGTAGGCAGAAATCACGTTATCTATGTAATTGGTTCATACCTGATACTGTTTTTACCACGAAAAATCTCTCGACGTCCTTACTTAATAAAAGTTACTATAAAATCCTCAAGAGATCGTTGGACGAATTCTAAAATTCCAACTGTAGATATTTTATGCAAATAACCGTTATGTGGAATACATTTTACATTATTTTTGCTGATACGTTCAGGGTCAAACCAGACATATCAATGATGTTCGTTAGCATTATTGGTGTCTCATGATGGGTTTGATTCAATCAAATCCATTGAAATAGATGCGATTTACAGACAGACACTCTAATAAACTCAATTTTATCTTAGTGCTTTAGCATTTTTTTTTGGAAATATTACTATTAATTTTTAAAGACCTCTGTCTAAGCGTGCAAAAAAAAGGTAAGATAGAAGTTAAATAAAAACCTTAAAACAAAGCCAGCCAGACACTTAAATTTAATTATTTGGTGATTTTTCTATTAACTACTACATTAAATACTCCATGAAAAACGGACGAGTAGATGAGTGTTTTCTTGAAATGTATAACGCTTTGCTTACTTACCTTGTGAAATAGTGGAAATCCCTTGACCAGTAAACACAAACATTGTTTTGAATAGTGCCCGTTTGAATGGACAGTTAAACTCCCTATTCACTCAAAGCTAAACGGCCACATTTTTGCTAGAACCTCACGTTTCCGCGTTCCTCGTAGCCAGTCCATGCATTGAGGACTTCTATACAAGCTAGCTGCTGATAACCGCGGTTGGCAAATTGTAGGTTATGTGACATTGTTAATACAATATTTCAATGGGAAATAAGGATTTATGTAAATTTTTATGGTTCACCATCTTTTATATTACATTTGTATTTGATTTTTTTACCGAATTGCATTGTGGTTTGTACTTTCAATGGTAGCTAATCAGAAAAGAATAGAGTGCTAGAGCTTTTTTCGTAAGTTACCTACCTAACTTACCCCATACATAGGTACTGAACGTGCAGAGAACTTACCCTTAATCAAAGTTTTATGGTACACTCTACCAGTAAGAATTAGGTGCATAGTTCAGGTACTCAAGTACCAATGTACTTAGCTCCTTTAGCATAAGGACTTTTCCTCAATCCTGGCCTTACCTCCACTTAAGCACGCGTCGATTCTTACATCCGGGACACAGTTAGCTGAGTCCACGTGCCACCCCAGTAGGTATATTGCCCTTACCATGCTCTCTGAGCTTGCGTACAGTAAGACAAACGCGGCCTCAGAAATAAATACAAATTAATTACGAGCTTGGGACTTCTTTGTTTTATTTGGACAACCCGTATCGGTTACTGAACTTTGATATTTTGTAAACTTAGTTTGGACAGGATGATGCATCCGCAATAAAAACAAGAAGCTTTAATAGCTTCTACCTAATATGTAAACTATCAGTTGTTTTTATAATTTTAGTCGTGTTATGGAGATAAAATAATTGGTTTTGAACGCATCATTAGACTAGTGCGAGTACCTTCTTCAGATACATGTCTTTGCATCGGCTGTTACAAGACAAGCAAAGCCTTGGCTTTGATGGTCGGTAAACGCATCTATTCTAAAATGATGAGGCGTGAAAATAGCTTTTATTGAGTACCGTAACCTGAGAATCACTTTACATCGCGTCTGAAAATCAATGTTTTCTGGTAAGAGCTAATAATAGGCACCTACTTCTCCACTGATGGTATGGCTCTTGATCGATATTATGTGAATTCGATATAAATATTTTAATACTTCTTTGTATTCTTTCTTGTTCCATTTTAGTAGAGATCATTAATTAGACTTTCTCTTTTATAATTTAGTGAGATAAGAAAAATTAATAACGGTAAATAGTGAGGGGCTCTTACGTAAAGTACTTTAATTGTAGTACCATTGTATTTTGCCAAATTGAAAATGGCATGTGACGAAATCGAACATGACTGTACCGAGGGTTGAGGTGACAGGCAGGGCAATTCAATCCAAATCAAAAATCGAAAAATTCGGATGGGATGGACTATAATTTGATTGTTTTGTTGTTGCAGAAGAACGTGGGGTCAGATGGATCGGCGGCGCGCGGCGGGGGTCCTGCTCGCGCTGGCCGCGTCAGTCGCGTACGCGACTGCGGGTAAGTAATCTCACTACTTTTTGACAAAATCGGCGAAAGGTATTTCAGTATTCTTTATGTTGGTATATGAAGTTAACTTAAATCTATGCGTGAATTTTATCAATGCAAATAAGGTAGAGTGCAGTGGTCCATGCATCTCGACCTCCTAAGCATCACTTTTTTGAGCCCCACCCGCTGTCGATGACTTTTGGGATAGTAAGGGCGTCTTGCACCAGAATCACTAAACGTGTTTAACAGCTAAATCGATTTAAATCTGACGTATTTGTATGACTTGACAACTCGCTAAATACTATTTAAGACTTAAACGCGTTTAGCGATTCTGGTGCAAGCCGCCCTAAATGTATGTAAGTAATTTAAATAATCTGGAAAATAAAATTTAAAAAAATGCCCGATAACCAAAACAAGTAATATTTTATTGGGATACATTCTGAAAATAGAGCAGGAAGTTATTTCTTATTTTATTCTAACAAAAAATTTGTAATATTCGAATCGACTAACAATGCATACAGCTTGACTAACTTACTTAAGCAATTAAGTACCTAGCATAGGTACCTCCATTTCAACGATTGGAGAACTCTATTGTAATCATAAAATCTTAAAATAACTGCATTAGAGGCATATCGAGGTGTTGCACCAATTACGCTTGAAGTATGACTAAGTAACTTTATTGAAGGAACGGTTATTTTACTGCAAGGTCGAAAGATAGGATTACAAAAACAGTTTTTTTCACTTAGCGCCCTAATTATTGATGATAGCGGTATTATAAATTCTCATAAAAGACGATAATTGCATTATCCAATTTAAAAATAGTTCACATCAGGTAGCCTAGCAGTAAAATAATCTCGATTTTCGATTACCACGGCTATCAAATGCAACAGAATATGGACGTAGGCAGGCAATAAATAACTTTTCTATAAGTAATAAATATCTATGAAACACGAAGATTTAAAGCAGTTTCGTAACTACATACAATGAATAACGGAGGAATAGTGTGAAAGATGATACTTAGCAGGTGCAATAATATTATAAAGGGATTATATCGGTATCTATCAGGGTAATTCTTATTTATTATGATATGATAATTGACGGCGAGGAACAAGTATCGATCGTTGTTTTGTATCGTGGTAAGAAAAGATTTTTAACTACCTCGGCAATCGGCGAACGCGGCCACTCCGCAACTAATACTGCACCGCCATCACACTCGAACTTGTTGACCTTAGCAAGTTGTTTTTAACTTAATGCGGATATCCACCAGAAAACATTATATTCAAGCTTATCCCTAAAATAGACAGACAAGTACCTCGTAAATAAAATATCGATTTTAAATAATAAACGCATTCATTTGTAATCCCCGGCCACTCAATATCGGTCTGCATCGAATGTATAAGCATGACGTATCTTGAATGCTTAACCCAGATTACTATTCACGTGTTATAAAAGTGACGTTTCGATGCAAATAAAAACTTGTTCTGAGGTTAGTGATCCTCACAATAAATACATAAATCACGTTAACACGCCTTTGATATCATACTATTTTCAATGTTACCCGTTACTATTTTGTAGGACAGGAAGCCATTCAGAAAAACCAGCATTATAAAAATTGATTTAAGGAGTCAGAGACTAGGGTAATGTAGTATTACCTATGTTTAGTAGTGTGTCAAGACAATCAGGAAAAAACGTGACTCTTTATATGTAAAATTACTAATAACCTTTACCCATTTTTTGCCTTTTTAAAGTAGCTTAGATGATGTTTATATTACTTCCATCGTGAAAACGTGTAGCGTTATTTCTTTGAAGTTATAGAACGTTACGGGCATTTCGAACATCGCTAGAATAACTTCAGAAATAGGTAGAGTCTGGCTCTACGTCCGAAGTTTAGCTCACACAAGAACTTAGTTTGGTTTATTACACAAGTATGTCTAGGTAAATCATAACCTGCATAATCCTTAAACATTTAAATTCAGTTGTTGTATAAACAAAGGAGGCTGGTGTCATTTGTCAGCTCACATGCACTTGTATAAGTACCTAATAAGTCGGTGCGATCTGCAAGCTGCGTGCGGGGAAGTAGAGTGGTAACCGCCACGGCCACGGCCACCGCCACGGCCACCGCCACCGCCACCGCCACCGCCACCGTGACCGCTCGTCGGTCCTGCCTACCGGTCGACTCTCCCTATGCACCTAACTGTACCTGCTCCTCTGTGTGCGCGCGTCTCTTTCGCGATGCATGTTATTAGATGATGCTATTTTTGTACAAGCAGATTTGGTATCCTTAGCACGGTTACTTCAAAGAATTCCACTTTAAATTTATGTTATACATAGGAAGTATATTCAAATGAGGCCTACAATGTTTAGGTCTACCCGTGTGAACTTCATCACGAATGGCGACCACGGCGACATTCATTCATTGAAACGACGATCCATATTAATGTTGTGCAAATTTTAAATTCATACTGTTTCTTCGTTTCGATCGCCCGGGTACACGTTCTATAAGCACACGATTTTGCTTAAGTGGTTTTTTGTTCGTGCAAAACCATCTATAGCGTCAAATTCATACGTAAAAGAAATTCATTAGGCATCGGGGGCATTAAAGATGCTACACCCGTAGAAACGTGGCTATGATCGGTAGGCAATTGTTATTCACTTGGGCATTTCGGAATTTGGACAATGCGCGCAGGCAATCTGCGCGTGAGAGTAACCTACATCGATTTTTCGGAACTAGAACAACAGAACTGTTTCTGCGGTTTCATTAGTGTGGAACAGGATGTACTCGTAGGTATGTAGGTTTAGTAATTTTGACAATGTCAATCAAAAGTTAATCAATAGTTTGTTAGCAAAAAAACTGGATGCTTACGACATTCCTGGCGACCGTTAGGTGGACGATCTCGCAGCTCGCGGCTGCGGCCGGGGCGCCAGAGAGGCCGTGTTCTAGTCAGGCCCGCCCCGCCATATACAGGCGCCTCGAGCTGCGCCCTACCTAACGGTGCCGATGCTGCGGCGCCGTCGATAAGCTCCTACCGGTCCGCTGATTTCATGACACGAGCTTTTGGCACACGCAATCCGTCTATTCAGCCGCCTCCATCCTATCTGATTGAAAACTAACGTTTACTTAGGCGCTGAATAATTACGTCTTTACAGAATATATTCAACAATGGCAAACCTTTAGGTAGAGTACCTACCAATAATTGATATGCTTGTGTTTATTTCCATGAAATTTTAATTTATTAACTGCAATCATCAATTTATTAACTACAGTATGAATACAGATAATAGAACCGCTATTAATTGATACTTGCATTCGTAGGCAGCAGAGCACTTGTCTTATAATGGAAAACATTTTTGGAATGTAACTGCATTCATGTCGTAAGTTAATTATAATTACTACCATTTTAAGTTCGTGTAGACAATCAACGGCAGTTCGCTGTAGTTAACGCGAGAAGAACGGTATCTTAAGAGTGTGGTGGTATAATATGCGTCAATCGATTATCTACATAATATACAAGGCGTTCGTGGAGTTATGACTTTTGCCCTGAGCGAGGAATCGCAGTAAAGCTGCGGTTTCGATGTTAACGACGCGCTCCGTTAGTTTAATTACAGCTTTGTCGCGTCGCCGCTCGCCTTCACTAATTATACGCATTCAAACGGATATGTAAAATGACGAAGGGTTAGATGGCCGATCATGGCTGAAGCGATTTGCAGCTAATATCCTGCCAGCTGTGAAGTGCTAAAGTCGACCATAAAACCGTTTCAAATGGTTACTCACTAATGTGAGTAACCATGTGAAAAGCTTTCATCAATTCTAAATCAGTTCTAAAAAACCTAAAAAGGTTTTTATTACACCAAACGGCAGTCACGTGTTTTTTAAGCACTAAACAATGCACGTGTGCATAGGTCACGAGATTAATAGGCAAAATAACATACAGCACATATTGGAAGTACATAAATTGAAATATAGCAATATTTTCCGGCAATAAAGTAAGAATGATATGCGTTTTTTTCAACGCATACGCTGATAAGGAAATTAGCAAACGTCATAGATACAGAAAACCAAACCTACTGAAACGAACTAGGACAATAGACATACTATGATAATCCCTATAATTATTCGTGTACATAATTGACAATAATTATACTTACTTACCATTTAAATAATACATTTTTTTCTCTGTTTTCAGCACCTACAGCTAGCAATCACACGTCTTTAGATATTTACGATGGTGAGTATTTTACACAATTTTATTTCATTAGTATCAAAGTAAAAACGGTTTTGGAATGTCTAAACCAAGCCCTATCATATTATGACACCCCACTTGATTTTTTTGAAAGAAGTTTTTTTCACCCTTTTGGAAAATTGTTGCTCTTGGAGGGGATAGAACCTACAACCCACAGCACGGAAGGCAGAGCTATACAGACTGAGCTGTGACGCGTGTCTATACATAATTATGTTTTATACTTACACAATATTTTTAGTTATATTTCTTTAGTTTGGCTTTATTAAATAGAATGATTCTAAGGTCAATAATCGTTGTATACAGTGTAGGTAGTACAATATAAGGCTGTTATTTAACATGTTTCAGGAGCCCCCGACGGTTGTTACTACAACTTCCAGCACTATGGAGAAGGAGACCGCATCATGACGAACGAGCCATGCCTGAACTGCACCTGCCACAATCGGATGCTTATGTGCTACCTCAGGGTCTGTCCTTTCACAAAGCCCATTGGCCAGGACTGCACTATCGAGAAGCGAGCGGACCAATGTTGTCCTATCGTCACTTGTCCAGATGGTAAGCTCTAATAGCCTAACTTTACCTATTGTTAGTTTATTGAATGAGGTGATCTGTACTCAGTATATGTAATATCTGCATCAGAGGGTTGTAAAAAACCAAAAAGAAAAATACAGCTGTGAAGTACTTTTGACAATTGTATTTTTCTTTTTAATTTGCAAGCGTTGCTAATTTTCCCCACATACCGTGAATGTTCATGAACAAATTCTTCGAACATACTTATAACCTTGAATCAGATTGTTGTCATTTAAAAAAATACTTTCTTGGTATTTATATAACTTAATTAATGTTCATTATCAGTTCCAGTGGACCTGCTTACTTCAACAACGACATCGCCAGCGGAGTATGGAGCCACAGGTCTCGGCAAGCTCGACAAATACGGTTGCAGCATTCATGGAAAATACTTCCCAGAAGGTTCCAAAGTGCCTCCAACTCCGAACAAACCTTGCGAACATTGCTACTGCATACGAAATATGACGACTTGCGTTATGCAAGAATGTACTCTCCACGTGGATGGCTGCACACCTATCTACCACAAGGATGTCTGCTGCCCGGTTCGATACTCTTGTGGTTAGTGTTATTCCGTATCACTACAATAAAAATAAAACTAATAGTAATTTATTGTGTTTTATTGGTTTGTGTTTAACATTTCAGATCACCCTGAGGACGAAATGCCACTTCTGGATGATTTATCAACGACGGTACGACCAACGCCCGGATTCTTGTTGACGACAACTACTCTTTCACCGGTTACGCAAATGTCACAGGAATGTCTTTATGATAATCAAATTATTAGTGACGGTGCACTAATAAAAACGGAAAAGGCTTGTGATCACTGCTATTGCATGAAAGGGGATATTGTATGTGTCGTACAAGAGTGTGGTACCCCGATGGAAAATGAAGGAAAGAACTGTACTGCTTTACCTCCCCGTGAAGGTGTATGTTGCCCAGATACATATATTTGTGAAGGTGATGAACCAACGACGGGATCATACGAAGCAGATTATACTACTGAACTAGAAAAACTTACCACCTTATCACCACCCAGACGGACTGGGTCAGAAGGAAGTGGGTATAGAAATGAACCTGATAGTATTTCTAGTACTGAATTACCTAGATTTGAAGCAGAATCCGAGGGAAGTGGCTATGACCAAGCTACTATTCACCCAACTGTTATAACCGACGCATCACCGGAGAGTCATAAAACTGAATTTTCAAATGAAATAGCGTCTAGTACAGTCGTAACTTATGACATTACAACTACTACTAAACCTGTTTCATATGATGCAGATGTAACCACTAAAATCGATTTGCAAAAAGATACTGAATCTCAACAATATCTCCCGTCAACTCTTGCTCAAGAAGAAGAGCTTGGCTCAGGTGAAGAAGAAATGGTGACATCTTATGAAATAGCATCAACATCATCTACATTACCTGCAATTATAGCTAACGAGCCTACTACTGCAAGTAAACTAAATATTGGAACATCAGAATCGAATACAGAAACTCACGTTCAAGAACCAACGACAAGCGCATCGGTTATTGATAATGATCAGACAAACTTCGACATGTCCACTGATGATAGTACCATTGAAATGACTACTGAAACACGTCGTCATCTAGATGAAGATGGTGGCATTGAAGAAAGTACCATATTTGATGATGGATATCAACTCACTGAACATGATTCATTACGAACTACTACTGCTCCTATTATTGAGAGTAAATCTACTGCGTCTCCAGAACAACATCATCCAACAGCCTCAATAAGTGTCCCTGGTTTCGAAGATGAAATTGCTACTGAAGTAATAGACGTTGTAACTGATAGTACTGAAGGTACTGGTTCTGACTTTGACTTCCATCATCAAATAAGTATGACAGCAAGTACGCCATTATTAGAAGAAATTGAAAAAGAGCCTACCGAACAAGAAAATGTACCTGGTGTGAGTAGTCCTGATAAATTTAAAACTAGTACTACTTTATTGAATCTTCCCACTGAGGAAACGATCTATAAAGAAAGTTTAAAACCAGACTCGATTGACGAAGCCATTTCAAGTAACCTTCCTACAACAGTTTTTGCATATGAAAATGACGCTATAACAACTGCTGATCCTCAAAAACTGCATGAAACTGGTTTTGAAGACAGTTCTGAATCTCAACAAGATGCTCACTCAACTAGTGCTCCTGTGTTTGAAGACAAAAACGAGGAAACAACGCCTTCAGATACCTTATCTACTTCTAAGACTCAAGAAAGCAAAAAACCAGATGCTGGTGAAAGTTCCGAACCACAACAAAATATATTTACCACTAGATCTCCTGTGTTTGATGATGAAATAACACCTGCCGATACTGTGAGTGCTACTAAGACTCAAGATAGTCAAGAAACATATGTTGAGGAAAGTTCAGAACCTCAACAAAATGCTCCCACTACTAATGCTAATGTGTTTGAGGATGAAGCAAAGAAAACTACATTACCAGACTCTAGGACTACTTCTAAGACTCAAGAAACAGACGTTGATGAAAGTTCCGAACCTCAACAAAATTCTCCCACCACTAGTGCTCCGCTGTTTGAGGATGAAATCAATAAAATAACACTTTCAGATACTATAAGCACTTCTAAGACTCCAGAAATAGATGTTTATGGAAGTTCAGAGTCTGAACAATATGCTCCTTTCACTAGTGCTCCTATATATGACGATGAAACCAAAAAAATAACACTGTCAGATTCTAGAACAACTTCTAGAACTGACGAGGTCCAAGGAACAGAGTCCAACGAAAGCTCAGAACCTCAGCAAAGTGTTACTACCTCTAGTTCTCCCGTGTATGACGATGAAACAAAGGAAACAACACTGTCAGATTCTACGACTACTTCCAAGATTCAAGAAGAACAAGAAATGGATGTTGACAAAAATTTAGAACCTCAACAAAATACTCCCACGACAAATGCAGCAGTGTTTGTGGATGAAAACAAGGAAACAACACCTGCAGTTACTATGACTACTTCTAAGAGTCAAGAGAGCCATGAAACAGATCTTGATGCAAGTTCAGAATCTCAACAAGATGCTCCCACTACAAGTGCTCCTAGGTTTGAAAATGAAATTAAGGAAAAACTACCTGCAGATACTATGACTACTTCAAAGACTCAAGAGAGTCAAGAAACACATATCGCTGAAAGTTCAGAACCTCAACAAAATGCTCCTACCACTAGTGCTCCATCGTATGACGATGAAACCAAGAAAGCAACACATACAGATTCTCTAACTCCTTCTAAGACTGAAGAAGGCCAAGAAACAGATATCGATGAAAGTTCAGAAACTCAACATGATGTTCCCACCACTAACGTTCCTATGTTTGTAGATGAAATCAAGGAAATAACACCTACAGACACTGTAACTACTCAAGAAAGCCAAGAAATGAGTGTCGACGACAGTTCAGACTCTCAACAAAAGGTTTCTATTACTACTGCTCCTGTATATGACAATGAAGCCAAGATAACAACTGTATCAGATTTTATGGCTACCTCTAAAGTCCAAGAGAGTCAAGAAACTGATGTATATGAACATTCCGAACCTCAACACGAAACAAGGAAAACAACACCTTCAGACTCTATGGCTACTTCTGAGATTCAAGATGTTAAAGAAAGTCCAGAAACTCAAGAATATACTCCTACACCCAGTACTCCTGTGTTTGATTATGTAACTAAGAAAACTACACCACAAGATTCTTTGACTACTCCTGAGGCTGAAAAGCATGATGTTGAAGAGGATTCAGAGCCCCAACATTTGGTACCTACCACTACGTATGGTGATGATATAATAAAAACGAGCAGTGAGACCATATTTGAGGCGAATGAAATAACAACTGCGGAACCTGACAAGGGATTGAACACCATACCAAGCGGATCCTTAGAAGAAGAAACAACTGAATCTGCAGGTATAGGAACATATACTCATGGAGATGAATTGATTCACACTGAATCAGCAACAGAGCTTGATGATAAATATATAAGTGAAAAAGACTTACCCAAACTTACTACTTCAATGCCAGATACATCAGCATCTCAAGAAGATCAATTTACATTGACTACTAAACCAGTAGAGGAAGAGAGCATTAACAAAATAGATTCAACAGAAAAATATGACTTTACTAAACTAACAACCATCCCAGCCGAGATTTCTAGTGAAACGTATTATGATCATGTTTCAAGCACAAAAACTCCTTCATCAGAATCTCAAGAAAGTACCACTTCTTTGGGACCTTTGAACACAGAAAATGTGAAAGAAACAACAGACTCTCAGAAACCAATCGCCACCTCAAGCTATGAGACGTCATCTCAAGCTACAGGACCAGAAGACTCTATACCTGAAAAACATGAAGATATTACAAGTCCACCATCTTACGTAACAGTTCCTGCATCTACAATAGCTGATTTAGAAGAAAATGAAATTATTAATGAACCTAGAATACCAGGTGAAGGAGATTGTCTTCTCAATGGAGTGACATATAGGAATGAAAGTGCAGTACCAAGTATTAACAAATGTCAATCTGGTTGTAGATGTAGTAGCAGCATTATTAAATGTGATCCAATAATTTGCAGTTCACCTCCAGAGTATATGGATAACTGTCAAGCTACATACGATTCATTAGATTCTTGCTGCCCTACATATGTTTGTGATCATAAAACAGAAACCATGCCTCCTCAGTCACATAGTCAAATGTCTGGTACTGAAGCACCAGTACAATCTCCTGTCATATGTAATGGTGATGAATGCGTTTTAAGTGAAGATAAAAATCAGTTTGTGGAAACATCTGAACCATGTAAATCTGGAAGCTGTACAAGTCAGGACGAAACTGTACAGGTTAATATTCCAGAGCAAACTGCATTAGACCACCATGAAAAATGCACAGGAAGTAAATGCACATCTTCGGTTCCAACCGATCAACTATGCAGCGAAGAAAATGGCTGTCAAGCAGTCCCAGTTAAACCATGCGAAGGAACCGACTGTGAAGTAACCTCTGAAGTAATTTCACCACAAAAGCAACCGTGTTCGGGTGACCATTGTGATACACCTATCAAGGATTGTACTGGAGGCAAATGTGATTCAGACGGTGAGAACAACCTTGGCATTGAAACAGAATGTACAGAAAAATCTTGCAGTAAGAGAAAAGATGGTTCTGGATTAGAACAGATACCACCTAAAGAATGTTTAGGCCCAGATTGTCCATCAACAGCAGTTGTTTCTGGCGTTGATTTAACAACAACAGATAATATTGATACTGCAACGGAGAAAACATCTGAACAGTCGTCAATCCAAACCGATCATTCAACAAGGCCTGTTGAAGATATAACTGAAGAACCAGGGGAACCTGGAACTTTACAAACGGATATTGTTTCGCAGCCACTATCAACAACGAGTCATCCGGATATAATGACAACCATCTCTGATGTGGGTTCTGAAAGTGATAAAATAAGCCCTATCTATGAATCTGTCACCCAAAAAGAAACCCCCATTACAGATTTACCTGATTCAACTCAAGTTTTTGATAGTAAAGTAACCACTGAAGCGGCAATTAGTTTGTCAGATGTAACAGATAGACTGGAAAATGACGTGACCACTAAAACGGAGCATACAGAAAGTCCTGATGTATCACATGAAAAAGAACTAACTACGGAAATACTCGAAAAGACGAGTACTCTTCCACCCATAACGTATACAACCAACGAACAGCAAGTCACTAAATTACCACAAGAAACTGATGATCAGGAAAAAACAACATTGGTTTCTAATGAAAATGAGACTGAACCTAATATAATACCAGTCACGGAAAAACTAGTGACTCAACTTCCAGAAAAAGATATCCCTAAAGATACGGTTACAAGTTCTTTAGAAGATATGCTTACTGAACCACCTATAATATCAGAATTGGATAATGACTCTCACGATGTAACACTACAAGAAGTCACAATATCACCGATGCACATGAACGATGACGTTACCGCTAAAACCTCAGTGATATATGAAATGGAGGAAGTGACCAAATCACCTCAAGTAGATGATGTAAAAGTCACGATGAATAACTTTGACGAAGATATTGGTAGCACTACATTAAAAACATACGACACTAATACACAAGAAACCACTATAAGTCCAAAAGAACCTCAAAGTGAAGAAACTACAGGAAAATCCACCGATGAATTTATCAATAAACCTGAAACTGATATTGAAAAAACTTCAACATCACCAGGCGGAACTAGTAGCGATGAACTAACAAAACACGATCTTGAAGAACCATCGTCTGAAACAACTATGTATCTTGAAAAAGAAGTTACTCAATCCCCAGAAAAAACCAGTGAAATTACTACGACTCCAACAGCAGAAGATGTAAAAACAGAAACAATAGGATCATTTGAGATGAATGCCCAAGAAGTCACAAAACCGTCTGAAGACACCGAAAATGAAGTAATAACTTCCAGAATAACTGAAGAATCTGTTACAGAAACATCGAAACCTCACGATACCGAATTACAAAAAGTTACTTCATCTTCAGACCAAACTGAGGGCGAAGATGCTAGGAAAAAGTTACCTGTTACCGAACCTTCAGTCGATGCTGTGACAGAAGACCAGGAAGCTACAAAATCTCCAGGAGCCATTGAATTTACGACAGTAAATGTTATAGCTGAAACTGATACAGATTCATCAAAATATGATAATACATTACATGATATAACAGTACCTCAACTAGACACTGTAACAGATGTATCTGTAAGCAAAGTGAAAGATGAATCAGGAACTGAATCATCCAAGTCTGATGAATCTGAACCACTAGGTATCACTGAATCTCTAGATGATAATCAGGAAACAACGGCAAAGGTAACAAAAGAAGTTTACACCGAACCAACCACACAATCTTCAATATCTGAATCAGACCTACTAACAGATGTAACAACAACTAGACCAGAGGATGAATCAAAACTCTCCTCAGAATCACTTTCTCTGGAAAAAAGTACAACTTTACAACCAAACACGGTTTCTGAAACAAGTACCCAGTCTATTTCAGTACCAGATTCAATTAGCACAGAAACTGAGAAACCAGGTTTTACCGAATTATCTACAAGAATCCAACCAACTGAAAAAGTTGTAGAATCAGCTACAGAGTCTATAGCGAAAACCACAACTATTTCGTCAGAATCCCCCATTCATAAAGAGAGTGATGTGACAACAATAACTGACCGTAATATTTTGACAGAGTCTGAATTGGATCTTGTAACCAAACCACTTTTAGAAGAAACTACTTCTTCTGATAAAACTAGTAAAGATAGCGACATAACTGATACAACAATGGACACTTCTGAGAAAACCGTAACGGAGTCACTTAAAGAACAAAATACTGAAGTACCAGATGTGGCTCAGAAAACCACGGAAGAAAATGTAGAGGTGAATGAAATAACACAGAAACCACCAAGTGGTTATGAAGAAAATACTAAAACTGAAGTTCCGTTCATACTTGAAACTAAAAAAGATACGATACCTGAACAAACTACATCGAAGCCAAGTGTTACTACAGATGCTTTATACAGTGTTGACTTGAAAACGGAACAACCAGAGACGATTAGCTATCCAAAGGAAGAATTGGAAAAAACTACAAAAGAACCTTCTATTGCCGAAACCGTCACTGTAGAACCTTCTAAAATAGATACATCGGAAACAAACACACCGTTTAATGATGAATTTATAACTAAGACCACATCCACAGAACCAGAAAAGTTATCAGATAATGTGACTGAAATGGTGAATGAATCAGTTACTATACAGTATCAAGACAAGCCAACAGAAGAGGAAACACATACGAAATTACCTATGCACAGTTATTCTGAAGCAGTTGATTTGGATACACCCAGTCATGACGATGGCAATGAACTGACGACGCCTACTATTCGAATATCTGAGGTCACAGAACCAAACACCGTATTATACATACCTACCACATCTTCTGGTTCACAAAATTTGGATACATACACTGGCAAACCCAGTGAAACCCCTGAAGGCTCTTCAGAAACTGAAGTGACTGAATTAAGCAAAGTAGAATCTAGTACTAGTAAAGACGAGGCAGCGGATAAAGAAACTCAAACAATGACACCGGAAATATCCATCGATAAAGAATCCAGCACAGATGACCAACTTATAACAGATATGCATAAACTGTCAACGGTATCATCTCAAGAAACTTATGCTGAACCTTTGGAGGAAAATATTACAACTGCAAAGCCTGTAATTACAGAAACAGAAAGAATAAATGAATTAGTAACAGAGTCGGCAGAGACAATAGCAACGAGTACCGAAACAAAGAACCCGGAAAAAGAAGCTCTCAAACCATCTCAACCAACTGCAACAGAATCTGTAGAAATTACTAAGGAACATGATCAAGGAGTTAGTGAAAATGTTTTGATAACAACAGATACAATGGTTACTAAAGATTATGATTCAACTACTACAAGCACTCCAATGATTAAACCAACTAAGACTCCAGAAACCATGGAAACAAGTTCGGAACTTTTAGAACTGATTACAAATCCGGCTGCCATGGAAACATCAACACTTAAGCATGATTTATCTGAAGCCACAACAAGTGGCAAAATAGACGATGAAAATCTATCACCTGTCGATAAAGAAAGCACTATAATACCAGTAACGGTTTCTGATCAACAGACTGTTGAAGTTTCCACCGAATCTCTACCTGTTTTAATTGATACGGCTACGAAAAAACCAATCATCGAGCTGATGGAAGATGAGCTTATGCCCAGTAAAACAGAAATGCCAGAAATGTATCATACTACTTTATCAACTGCGACAGAATCCGCAAAATCAACTCAATTACCTAAAGAAGAAACGCTAACAACGTCAGACGAAACCTTGCCGCTGACTTCAATTGAGCATCATATGGCAGAGGGAGCGCAATCAGCTGCTACGGTTGTATCTACCCAGGATATGGCTACTACACCAAAACCAGCAGAAATTGAAGTACAAACAGAAAAAGCCACTACACCTACAGAGACTCCATTACAACCTGAATCATCTCCAGTAACATCAGCGCAGGAGGAAGAAAAATTAACAACAGCTAAAGCAGAAGAAATTTCCACAGCATCTTCCGTTTCTGACAAGGTTACCAAGCCTTCACATGCAACTACAGAAACTCCAGTAGCTGAGCAGCCAAGACCTATTCCAACGGAAGATCAGTCTTTGGATGATATTATGACTCCTGATGAAGAACCATCGATTCCTCCTAGTGGAACTAGCGGGTACGGAACAGACCCAGACTACATGGAAGAAGATCAGACATTCGGCCCAGGAACTTGTCGCTATGGAGGCAAAGTCTACGTGTCTGCTCAACAGATACCCCGAGATGACCCGTGCGATTTCTGTTTCTGCTTCAGGAGTGACATTATTTGCTTGCAACAGAGTTGTCCACCGCCCATTCATGGATGTCACGAGGAGCCGATCTCAGGATTCTGTTGCCCACGATACGAATGTCCAGTATCGATGGCGACTACAGTGAACGTCACAACGACGACGACGACCACTACAACAACACTGCCTCCTCACTTCCCGGTCCACTCGTACAAGGGCTCGGCGCAGAAGAGAGGCTGCCTAATAAAGGGCCACACTTACAAAGTAGGAGAAGTTGTTCGAGCATCTTCAGGGCCATGTTTACATTGCACGTAAGTTATACAAATTAATTTTTTAAGTAATTCTTTAGTTCATAATAATATATGTACCTCTGTGGTACTAATGTAGGTACCTGTGTCCAGTAGTTATTAATCTATTTTCGGCCAACGAAAAGTGTCCATAGTCCACCGAGGAAGAAAAATTATCTGTTGACATTTTTTATGCGAAAATGTTGATTGGTTGATTATGAAAATAATGTATTTATTTATTTAACAGATGCGGAGGAGACGGTCAAATGAAATGTGATCCAAAACAGTGCACTCCAGAGCCCATGCTGCGGCAGATGATAGCAGCTGCAGTTTCAGCGAAGCGGCGAAGATGAACACATTTCGATAAGTCATAATTTGTTTCGAACGTCGTCACAAGGATAGTACCTGTGTGATCAAAATTTCCATGTTCTATTCAATGCACAAGAATAATGCTCAACTCAAACTATCCCGATGGAATAGCATAAGATTTCGTGTCATAATATGTAGTGATCGATTTATTTTATTAATATTAATTATTTCCCATAAAAAGTGTCATGGCACGCACAACTCAGTAAGAAATCAATCATGACTGTGATTAAAATGTTTTAAAAGATACTGATTTCTGCATATGTTTTTTTGATTTCAGTTAAGGCTAATTTATTTTATTATTTATCTTTGTCTAAAGTGCCAAACGATAGTGCTAAGTTGTAAACGACTATGCCTTTATGATAAAGAGGTTCAAAATTTATGTTATGTAACGTCAATCGAAATTTCTGACCAAAGCGAAGCTTCATGAGTATGAACGCTAGTTTTCAATATTACTTATGTAAATTCAAGCTTCTAGGTCAACGACGAGATCGCCGAAATCTTGACCATTTACAAGTAAACTTATTTGTTTTACCCATGTAAGTTTAGTCAATTTCTTTATATTTACACGATGTTACAAAACTTATTCTAGTATCGTGTAAGCATGAAGTAAAGTTAAGGATCCCTGATGTAAATGCCTTACTTAATTTGTAATAATTTATATATTTTAGGTGTATAGTACTTAAGCCATGTTTTGAGACCAGTGACTATTATAATTTTAGAAGTAAAACAAAGACCCTTTACACGTACGCGAAAAGCGGCGGTCGACGACTCCCTTTGGCCGGCGCTTTTCCTTCTTACACGTCTTACAGAAAGTGACCAACCTTGTTTTCTTTAATTCGTGAAAGACCAGCTTAGCTACCTAACACTTACCAGTGATATGTAGCCCGTAATCGTTTTGTAAAGAATTTTTACAACATGATATTAATTGATCCAACATATTGTAGGATTTTTTGTAACTTTTGATATTGAAGTCGGAAGCTGGTAGAATTTTACACTAGAACAGATTAAGATGGGTACGAAAGTCAATAGGACTTTTGTGATCGCTCTTGGTCTAGAGTATCTAAGTAGCTGTATTATAGCGATCGCATTAATTCGTACAAATCTTTTCCTGAGTACACAAGTTATAGGTATAGCAATAATTCTTATTTATTTAAAGCAGTAAAACTTTAGATATTTTAGTTATATCATTTACTGAGAACCGAAAATGATTTTAGCAAAACAATGACTTTCTTTAAATCATAGTGAGACGGTATCGCAATGAAAAATAAACAAAGTCATGCCGAAAACAATGTCTTCTTCTATTCACCGTCTAGCTAACTAGATAACTGTACAATCGTGAAAATGACTTTTCAAATAAAATATTCCAAATGAATTTTGTTTTTATTCCCTATGCCCCGACTAATTTTAATGAGGATAATTCATGAAGTAAAATCTATAGTAACTCGTAATATCAAGTCTATAGTAACCGAGACTTGAAATTTGGAGGAATTTTACCCATCCAATGTTATCAACAATCAGTTAGCATCATACTAGCAGTAATACAAATTTGGAAAACAGAAAATTTATATTAAAAGACTAAAATATACTAACAGATGTATTCGATAAGCCAATAATGGCAGCCACTGTTGAAACACAAAATGGGAGACAAAACGCGTAAGCGAATAAGCTTCTGCTTAAAGTACGTGCTCTTAAAATGTACATTGATGGTTACCAACACAATAACATTACAATGACGGTTCTGAGTATTGACTGCTAAACTGTTAAATTAGATATCTTCTTACATTTGAACAGCTTGATACCCTTGAAGAGTGGTATTAGTATTAAAGTTCATAGAAAAAATCATTTCTTCTAGGACAAAGTTATACGACCTATCTAACTTCTTCACGAAAATTAAACCAATCTTAAAAACATTGAAAACCTGAATTTATAAAATGAAATGCCTTTAGTTTTTTGAAGGCAACGCTACAAGCAGAATACTTGCAGCCTCATGTAACATCGACAATGATAGAGCAATCAGATTTAGGTAGTCTCATAAATTCGAAAGGCGATTAGGAACAATAAAATTCACTGTTTCATTCGTCTACATTTTCATCTAAATTTTTAATAAAGAATTATTTAAATATTTTGCTTCTAAAGCTACAAATACAACTGTAGACTTTCGTCAATTTTAAAAATAATTAATTTTTTTATAGCAATAAATTAATAGCATAAAAGGTCATCTAAATAATATTCGATAGAAGCACCAAGGAGCACCAAAGTTAAACGATAGAGGTCTCTATCTACACAAAAATTGGTTGAGTGCCACAGGATAATGTGGAATACTCATGGATGGTGGATGCTTTTTTAGGTTAGAGATACAAGTTATGGATCACAGATGTCGCTCCTCTTTACTACATCCACACCAGGTAAATCTATCAGTTTTTAAAATCCCGAAGTCAATATAGAGAATTTACTTATGTCAATATAATTTTCAGTGCGCTAAAAAATATTGATTTACATTTTAATTTTTAAACAATGATTCAAGATGATCAACATCCTACATTTCTTTTGCAGCATTTTTAAGTACAGCATCTTGAAATAGCTTTGTAGTTTTTAAGTTAATCTTAAAAAACTACTGATATTTTGATAAATGGAAACTCCTAATTCTAAACTATGCGCTCAACCTACATTGAAACAGTGTATAAATACCTGTTCTTGAAGCTGCTCCTGCAGCTCTCTTTAAGTTTTCTACTTTTTGTTCAATAAAATCATAACATGGAAATACCATTTGTGGACCGTCGCTTTGAAAAGCTTAAAAGTTATTGTATTGTTTTTTTCTCAGAACCATTATGTAGATATTGGTATGAACTTAATTTTAAAGTGACTGTTTACTATTAACTTATATAATTTTATTCGGTATTACTTGTGTATTTGAAAAAATAAAACTAAATAGAATTTCGTTCGCGTGGTTTTATATTATTACGCTCTCCCTCCTGCCTTGCGGTTATTACGAATTGAATTTGGAATTTGATGGTATTATATATAAATAAAACTAATATCAGGTTTCCTAACGTTATGATTCTGAAACTAAGTAATTGCATTGGTTTTATGATAAATTTCTTAAAGGTTGAGCAAAAAAGAGTTAGAATGTCTCACCTGTCACCATGGAATGACCCTTTGTGCATTCTGAGAAGTCTGTGAAGTATAAATATTGTAATTCCTGAACTAAAAGCCAACCAATACAAAATTACTTTTTAAATTATGTTATGATTTTCTTGGTTATTTTTCTGTGCTCATTTAGATTGCCTGTGACAGAAGTATAAACAGACGTTTGAACGGTGCGATCGTGGGCTTAGTGGATGCCATTGGCGCCTTTTGGATACAGAATTTTAGTAAACACATTTTCTTATTAGGCAGAATAAATCGCAAAAGTCATATAATTTAAGAAAAGCTACTTAACTAATCAAAATACAGCTAAAGGAAAAAGCCTAAAATAAAATAAATAATGGCACGATGATAAATGTGCCAATTTACTTGTAAGTGATTCATAACCCAGATTCGGCGACCGGAATATCCATACTTTTCTCAACAAGCTATTTGTTACCTATGTAGAAATAAGTACCCTCAATTTGAATAACTTCCTCTCGCTTGCACAAACGTTCGTATACGATTTCTGTTTCACTCTATCCCATTACATTTATATTGTTCGCTAACTTTCTTGTTTGTATAAGCAAATACGTATTTGAAAGTTTTTGTATTTATAGACTGTGTTGTATAAGTTAAGACTGCATATTTATTTCGCAAAATCAATTAATCTCTTTAGATAGTGTGTTTTTGTAAAAGATAAGAGTCAAATTGTGGTAAAGTCTAAACCGCTGACCGGTTGATAATATTCGTTCATAAGTAAGTAAATAAGAGCAGAGTTGAAAATAACTACTTAATAGGTCTTCTATCTTTTATTTATTTAATTTATTCTATAATGTCTTATAGATTAAATAACCCAACAACTTTTATGATAATCAATGCATCGGGCCTTTGAAAGTTGAACGATAAAGATGTGCTTATTGCGGGTGTAAGCACAAACGATTTAGTTATCCACTACTTCGGCGACTGCGTGCACTAGGAGCCTAGACTTGCAGTCGTTCTTCATCCTCATCAGTGCAACGCAGACATTACTGCTATGCTTTAATTGGTTGCTCATGTTAATTGGTAAAGCGTCAATTAAGGGCTCCATTCAATTGAAGCGATTAATTAGTAGTAGGTGGTCAAACTCCTCGTTTTGCTGCCAATAAATTGAAATTCAATGATAGCGGTTGATTTCCATCAATTCCCACTTATTTGATTTTATTTTACACCCGCGAATAAAATATTTGTGAGACTTTTAAAATAATTCATCAGAATTTAGTATGCAAATACTCAGAATTTTGTTTTATAACTAAATAGTGTTGTAAAAAAATCAAACAATATCGGTTTTTACTCAAAAACTAAAAAAGTCTCCAAGTAAATCCTTCTACAGTGATATTTTTATGATGATTAGATAAGTCTCATATTATTGAACGGATCTCTTCTGATATAAGTAAGGTAATGAAAAATGTTTGATATTTTTAAAATACATATTACGTAAGTACACCCCACATGATGATGGGTTAAAAACAAGACTATACACACGTTCCACTTCCCTTGAAAGGGAGAAGACGCTCTGAAAAATTAATATCCCCAAATTTTTATCTTTAGGTATATGGTGTACGGTGTTCGATGTATGTACCTATCCGATACCTATGTATTGTAAAATCTTAAAAAAATTCCGCATGATCGTTTTGATGGTCTGCGATACGAGGAAAATGGCAGAACAGGGCTTCAGGTTACTAAAGGTGCACTATGTAACCCTAAGTAAAACATGAGAAAAACATTTTTCAGGGTATCCGGAAAGTGTACACCATTGACTTTGAATAGGTAATTTCTTAAAATTATGAATAAGGTTTCATTATCAGATATCCAATTGACACCTAAATAAAAAGCTCTGAAGTGGTGGTTACTATTTACTATTTAAGTGCTAAGTGCGTTAGTGTAGTAATCATAATAATCGGTTTGTATCAATCTTTGATGGATACCGCCAGATTATGTTCGGAAATAAGTTTTGATTTTGATTCGATTAATAACTAAGTATAATCGGTTATTATCCCATTTTACTTATTTAATGAGGTTATGATGATGAATCAGTGGCACTTTTTTGCTGAAGTGTAGGCACGCGCGTCGCGCATACCTATGGCGAGAGGCATTTGAAGAAAAAATACTGCTTAACTCGGGACTGCCCTAAAAACATATTCAAGTCTATCTTCCAAATGATGTTTTAGGTTATCAAAAGAAAAAGTTCTTGTAGATACCTCAAACTTTTCCAATGAAAACTTGAAAGGAAAGCTGCAAATAAATTGCGAATTTTATAGAGGGATTTGTCCCAAATGAGGTTGTATCTATTTTTTTCATTAGGGCCCGCGGGTTTCGCGAAGTCCCGTGCACCATCCCGAGGCGCGGCGCCGCCCCGCCAGTCCGCGGTCTCCATGGCGACCAGCTCAAATGACGTATCGATCCCGCGGAGGGGGCGCCTTCCCTCGCGGGGTGGCGCCGCTCCACCCGCTCGCGACTCCCTTGCACCCCTGCTGCCTCCACTCGACCGTTGGCCCATGCAAAATGACGGATGTAAACTTTAGATATTCCTCCTTAGAAGAAAATATTTTTCATTAGAATGAAAATAAAAGGTAGTGCTTCAATACTTTCCATACTTGCGTTTTCATGGATGTCATCGGACACCTTAGTTACAGACGTAGCAAATAAACTATGAAAGCTCTAAAATGTATGAAAAACAAAAATTACCCATGTAGGTATAACTTTTTTAGGTGTTTTTAAATTGGACAAAATAAAAAATTTTGAACGGTATGGCGTAATTACAGGCACATGAGACTTAACACCTTTATGTTTTAGAGTGATGGGTGCAGTGCTATGCATCACCGAGCACGTCCTCAGTGGACGCGCTCGGTGAGGCAATGCATTGTTATAGGCCGAAGTAACCACTTAACATCAGGAGAGCCATCGGCTTGTTCCATCATTTAGTTGTATAAAAAAAAAACAAAGCATAGACAGCAGGTATACAACGATAACATAGACTTATATTAAAAGAAACTATATAATAATATGCATCCCACAAGTAGATACCTAGTACCTAGTGTGATGTCATGTTCCCTCCTTTACCTACCTTTACATAGGTACTTTAGCTAAACGTGGCTAAACTCACAATATTCCTGGTATAAAAATTATAACCATACAAACTACAAGTACTTAGCACTTGAAATACAGAAGTACGAATATATAGTCATATATAATCCTTACACAGAACAAAGTTCCTGAAACAACGACTAACTTTGATTAGTTTCAGATATTACATTTCCTACAAATGTTTAAATACAATCAAGACTTAGTAATTTGGTATTCCTGGTTGGGTGGCAGGTTGTAAGGATGAATAAAACCCACTGCTTTAATAAATCACAGATTATCCTGACACTGACATGCAATATACCTACTTTTTATTCCTTTTTCAAAGCTGTTTGATTAATGACTCTTCTCTTCTGGTCAATCAAAATGTGTATAAAATTTCCAGACGTGTTTTGACGATGCAAAAATTTATGGTGCTTTGAGGGAGCTATTATAACAAATAATTTCTATAACTTTACCATTATCTATGCCTACCTTTCTTTAAAGATGACACCTTAACATATTCTGTACCATCTAAAATTGGATGATAAAAGGGTTAAATACTTATTTCAATAACGTACAAAATACAATTTTTAAATTAAATAATTGTCATGTTTAAGCGTCTCTTCTAAATTTTGTTTCAAACATTAACATAATTAAGTGGTTCTCAAAGTTTTCCCATTATAAACTTAGCAAGAAATTTTATTTTTCCCTCAAGTCATGTGTCTTGGTGTGCGCTCGTGTGGACGACACAGCGAATTGGATTTTCCGTAGTGTGAGTAAACCTACTTTTGCAGAGAGAACAGGGAAACCTTGGAGATTCATGAAATATTAATATCAAATGACTGAGAACTTCTTCCAAAGGTAATTTAAGCTCATGTTCTTAGCATCACTTTCTGTATATAGACTAATGTAGAGCTTTATAATAAGCCTTATCAGTAATTTCTGAATTTTGAATGATTAAGCTCTTTTGATGTTATGAAAACGCAACGCAGTACCTAGGTAATGGAAAGGTTACGTCGTCCTTTTTCACGGACAAGCAGTAAATAGTAATGCAAATAAATACAACAAGATGCAAGCAAAAGCTACGTGAGTAGTGTTCCGAGAAAAAGTTATACTTTATGAGATTCTATCGGATCACAAAAATCTTGTCAAAATGTTTATAAATAAAAAATTTCAAATGTTTCTTTCATTTAAAATTCGAGTGGAAAATGTTTTATTTTTACGAAGCGCAAATGAATTCGCTGTAAATGAACTTGCTTCGCTGTATGTTTGAAACAAGATGTGGTAGGATGAGTTAGAAGATCTATGCTACTTTTAGTATAAATATGTAAAAATAAACAGGGTAAGCTATTCTAAAGTTTTAAGTTTCAGTCATAACGTCTTCCCTCGATGCGAACTAAGAAATATAGATCCTTGCGAGCAAAACCTGTACTAAATCACTAGCCAGCATTATTACACACATAATTCCACGATCAGAGGAATTTATTTATCGTCGATAGATAAGTTGGTACAATAATTTGATTTGGAGTAAAAATGTAAAAATACTAATTTATGATCTTATATACATACCATAACTATTTTATTTTCTGCTATGACAATATCAACAACTGTTAGACGCTACTATTTTGGACACCTATGTAGTTGATAGAGTATTACGAGTACATACGTATTAGTAACCAAATCAAGACTGCTTTTTATTAAGTAAAAAAACCATAGTAACTCTTCAGGTACTTTTTCAGTTTATACCGAATTTTAATACCGAAAAGTAACTGTAATGTTGGTTATAACTCAATAAATTTCATTTCATTTCATTTAAATTTTATTTCATTTAATTTAAATTTTATTTCATTTAATTTAAATTTTATTTCATTTAATTTAAATTTCATTATATTCAATTTAAATTTCATTTCATTAAATTTAAATTTCATTTCATTTCATTTAAATTTCATTTCAGTACACATACCTGCACGTACAGTTAACTTCATCAATTGATCACCCATACGCGTAGATCCTACCAAAAATGAATAGAGTCATATTATAAATTTTCATTTTTCATATCGGCATAGTTTTCAAAATCAGAGTTAGAAATAACAATTGTGAATAATCTTCATTCTACTTTACATTATTTTGATCTTTGAACAGGTATCAAGGGCTAATCAGTTGGTACAGTGCCTGTGCCTTAAAATAATACTTTAAAAGCCATGTTTACTACCAGCCATACATTATTACTTACAGACATAAACAAACTTCATACCATATTCTGTAATAATATGTGTTTAGTTACGAAGTCATTAAGTACAGTTAACAATTTCTCCTCGTACCGGTTTTTGGAGTTACAACCAACTAATATGTACCTATACTTTATGACTGGTTATTTTTCTAATCAAGACATTATATACCAACTGAAAGTACAACTATGTGTTATTTACAAAGCTATGTAGATGATACCACCTGTGTATGTAAACGACTTAAGTAGTTGTTATTAGGATAAACGTAAGACCATCATGCTAGGTAATGAAAATAAAAATTCCACCTACCACCGCACCGTAAAGCGTTTCAATCAACAAACAAAAACCCCAATTGTCTTTTAAGTTAAGAACCAAAAATATTCCCCTTTGAAAAGCTACATCAATTTGAAAATTAATTAGAAGATCAATTTATTTATGAATGGCGTGAACGTACTACAATCTTATTCAAACCCGCTAACCTAACATCTGCAATCTGCATACTCATATCGATTGAAGTGAGGGAAATAGTGTTGCTGCTAAAGTTGCTCTACCTGTGATGTTTCAAATAAATGAAATAATGGCAGTTCCAATGACCATGTTAGCTAATATCCAGGGGCGCCGCTACAAAATCAAAATAAGAGTATTTACGTATTTATGAAAAATGATGTTATCACCTCAAATCTTGTCAAAAAATCTAACTGCCTATTAATTAGTTAAAACCACAATAATATTAATTAGTTTTGTTTTTACTTATTACCGAGATTAACCCGAAGGCATAGAGGGGAATTTAGCTTTATACGAGTAGTTTGTACCTCTTTACCTTTTGTTTTGTAAATAAACGTTTTATTTGTACTGATGTAAAGTTGAAAATGACGTTTGCCGGATCTAACTCGTTGGCAACTTACGAAGCTCAGTTGCAAACACCGAACTGAACTTTATACCTACTACAGACGAATGACCCAGTGTTTAACTATAACAATAACACTGCATAGCCTTTAGACTCGCTTTATTGACTCCATTCTGTGGATGATAACGATAGAGCCACACTGGAACATTCTAACATCGTTGTATTCGCACCGAAATGACAATATCTAGAGCGGCCTAAATTGTTTAGATACCCAATATTTGAATTTCCGTGTGGAGACTAACAATATGGTTCAGCGTTCCTATACCGATTAACTTGTTTTTGATTTAGATTTTGTAGATCTATTGAAGAATTTCATCTAATTTCGGATGTAAACGAACAAATCTTACACAATATATAGAGTTCTTTCAGCAAACATCTTCGAATGAAATTCAATCATAACCTTCGTGTTTCAAGTTAAAATATGATGTGATTCGGTTGGAAATATCAACCGAAATAAAGTTTATACCAAGCCCACGATAGTTCGCTAAAAAATTAATTACTCTTAGACAAAACCACAGAATTGTTATTATCATCATCATGTACTTAATTAATAAGTTGTTGTTCGGGACAGCGTTGACTTGCACAATGGGATAGGACGGGCCCCTCCCCCACTCCTGGCGGCTGGAATGCCCATTGTCCCGCGTCGGTATGATATTCCAGCCCTACGTCACTTTAAATTACCCTTAAAGTAATAATAACTTTATCGCTCTGCCTTTAGATTCAATATTCCAAATATACAAACAAGATTGTTCATCATTCGATAGGTGTTTAACTGCTGCAGCGCTGAAGCAGTACCAGTTCCGTTCTGCACGGATGGATATGTTTTCTTCTGAGTACCGATGAAGCGATTTGAGTGTAATACGCCCATCAAACAAATGTCCTGCTTCTGGGCTCTGTCTACTGGGCAAGTAGGTATGACATCCAGAATCGGCTCAACTGTATGAAAAACATAACTTTCCGTCTCTACTTACACATACCTGAACTGCTTTTTCACTTCAGCATTCTAACTCCAACACCCTCGAATTTGAAAATGGTCTCACTTGTATGAAAAATAATCGATGTATGTTGAGTAACGGAAACAAAACATAGTTTGTAATCATTGTTTCTGATGCTAATGAAACGCAATGAAACCTAGTTTAGTCTACCTGTAAAACACGATTTGTCTCTTGAATAAAATTTTTTTTTATCGTGGAATTCTTTCTGATGCTTACTTTGCCTAATCCTAGTGTATGAGGCACTCTGTATCGTTATAATATAGAAATCAAACGATGTTATTGACTAGGATAGTAGATATAGGTTCCATCAGTCACGCGATATTGATTTCCTGTTTGAAAAATGCTTTTTTGCCAGACATTCTTTAAATGTATGTTTTTACAATACATGTTATTTTTATGTATCAGTATAGCTAGGTACTTTTAGAGTTCTGCAAAAATAAAATCAACCCGATCAATCAATAATAATATGTAAGGGTGAAAGCACATACTAAACATCAAACTAAATCGAAACCAATCCAAAAAGGTACTAATCATAAAAAATATATATATAGAGTGGAAGGGAAGGAAGGATACACGTAAACGTGAGGAAAGAGTCACGTAGGTAATATCATGAACGCAATATAACGTAAGTAAGTAAATTATTTTTTAACATTACTTATACAATATTATACTTAACTATTATACTATACTATTATTATACTTATTTATTTTTTACTTAGTTTAGTATCTATTTATGCGGTTTAGTTTGTGAAATGTAGTCTTTGTTTTTTGCACCGTCACTATCGTACATTTAAAATCCAGTCCATCCAAAAGTTGCCTGGAAGAGATCGCTCATAGCGATAAGGCCGCCCATTGTACCTCGCTTTAATATAGAACTATGTCTAATATCTAATTTCCGGTGCAGTACAATAAAGAGTTTTCTATCTATCTATCTATCTTAACACAAAATACAACCTTTATAAACTGAACATAAAACCCTAACATACGAGTGTAACAAAGACATAAAAGCTCCTATTTAGGTATTTTACGAAGACAAACGGGCATCCACAAATCATGTTTTAAAGAGACGACACAGTGAAGACGCGCCCGTCTCGTCGCGTCTTTAGAGAAATGAGTTGAGGCGACGCGACGCGACGCGACGCATACCTACTAGTACATAACACATTATTGTAACGCATAGTTGCATCGGCATTATAATGTAGTGGAGTTATTAGTGGTTGAATCGAGAGGCTCATGGAGCGAGCTCAGCTGTCAAGGCCAACTGAGGTCACTCCTCCGACGCTCTCCGCGTCCGCACCACGATACCAAGGACCGGTTCTACCATTTTTAGTCTCTTTTTATTTTCATTTTTGTATACACAGCGCTGAGACTAAACAATGTTTATACGAGTCAACATCGAATTAACTTTTATTGCATAGACTGAAAAAATTTTAAATATGCCTTTATACATATCCGAGACATTAATGTTATTTTTAAGATTATTAAATTGTTTTAAACTAATCTTGGCTGATTTATATCCGTGTAACTAGATGAAATAACTTTTTTACAAACGTATGAACTTATATTTTTATTAATGATTGTTGATCTCAGTACACTAAAAACTCAAAGCAGACGGGCCTTAAATAAAACAATAAATAGTTAACAGTTAATGATGAACGAAGGAACCAGAATTGGTATTGAATACCTACCAAAATATAGTCGCCGCATGCCCATCGAAGCTGTCCACGGATATTATTTGGATATGCGTAATTTTTCTGTACAATGGTATTGCTTTTGTCTTTTTGAGATTTGACTTAATTTCTAAGAACCTTGTAACCCTTTCAATATTTAGTACCTACTTAAAAGTTTCGAATCCAATTTATACGACAGCACAGGTGCACCTTAACAAAAAAATATAAGTAGCATTTTATAGATTCCAATCCGATGCTGTCTATTTATGATAGCTACTACGTTTATTTACTTTCACGGAAAGTTTGTTTTTTCTCAAATGTTTGATGGCCACCAGATGGCGTGAGTATCTATAGACTTTATGTTGTAGACACTGTATGGTTTCATTCCTTAACAGCTAAAAACAGATACCCTTGTTGTCTATGGAATTTTTACTCGCGCACACTTACTCTAAATAGCTTCACAACTTACTCTTTGGTAATTAAGTTTCTTGCGAAGTTTTCTAATGAATATACATTACAGGCAATCAATAAAGACAATTTGTAACAAGCCTGATGAGATATGTTGGAATTGAAACTTAAAACTAATATGTAAGTACCTAGTTTGATGTGGAATGCTGATTATTTAAGTTGGTTATTTAAGTTAGCTTTATTTTGTTGCTTTACATAATTTTCTATAGTTTTAGTGAACGTGTAGAAAGCAAGACGTACCTACGGTGTCACAGCTCTATCTAACATACTCAATACATTTATTGCTTTAACATGGTATTAAAGTTGTTACATAGTAGGTAGGTATCACATATGAACCCTGTTCAGGGGTACATTGTGTCCTGTACCACAGTTTTAATAACTAGCTCAAGAGCCCATGGATTAAACATAATATTTGGAATAGAATCGCTAAACGCGTTTAACTCTTAAATAGTATTTAGCGAGTTGTCAAGTCATACAAATACGTCAGATTTAAATCGATTTAGCTGTTAAACATGTTTAGTGATTCTGGTGCAAGACGCCCTTAAAGATGTACTGTGCCCTGTGTAAGTAATTGGGTTAAAAAATATAGAATACACGTACAATTTTGATCCGTGATTATCAGTAAGAATAAATTCATTAAAACTTTGCAAAACGCAAAACAAAAGACATCAACGCGTGCGCGTGCGCATTAAAATTATTTAGAAAATCGAAATTTTTTTTCTGTAAACGTTTATCACTTTAGAACTTTATTAATCATACGGCTCGAAAAATTTAAACGATGTTAAATAACTGTGCTGTGACTTATGGTATGAGTCATTTAATTGCCAACTTTAACATTGGTTTATGGTACATGCTTCGCTAGGTATGTGTATCACTTTAAATAGCGTCCAAG
Source organism: Gandaritis pyraliata (assembly GCA_947859175.1). Lineage (NCBI taxonomy): Eukaryota > Metazoa > Arthropoda > Insecta > Lepidoptera > Geometridae > Gandaritis > Gandaritis pyraliata. The sequence goes on along the minus strand of OX401853.1, from coordinate 6,425,785 downwards.
CGTTGAAAATACTGGAGAAATATCAACGAGCTGAAGAACAATGGCGTATTATGTGGTAATATTAGAAATATATTCATTCACTTATGCGTGGAAAAAGTATCTAAACAAATCGCGGCATTGTTTTAATATACTTGACGCAGGGTTGAAGCGGCCCATACATATGGAAACATTCCATAATAGGTGCCTCTGTATATGTTTTCTATTTTTATTCAGAACAAAACCATCATTTTAATCTTTGAATTATGGAAACCTATTTTATCGTAAAATCTCTGTAGTTGTTTTAAAACATTATTGACACACTTATTATACGTACGACCCCAAAATACGCTTCAATTTGATCCTATATTAGGCATGATTTTTGTCACTTTGAATATTCTGATATTTCCCTTATCCTAGTTTGGGACCGTGGTTCCAGCCATTATAGAAAGATCTATCTCGTTTTGTCTGGCCCCGTAGAATTGGTACATAAAGTAAGGTTCTGTGGGTCTCTTGGCGTGGTCACCTCCAAGATTTCAAACAAGTAACTTGTCGGGGTCATAACCTGTTTGCGACCCCTCCCGACGGGACCGAGAGGCTTCGCTTCAATGTACTCTACTGACCTGAGCTGTGACTTACGAACATTTGATAACCAATTGTATGTAAGTACAAACAAAACAAACTGTTTTATACAATTAGGTACTGCATAGGTATTTTCAATATATTTTATTTTGTTTACAAGAAATATATCCCACTATTAAATTAGTAGTTCCATTTGAATCTTAAAAGAGTATCAATTTACATGAATCCAACAATCAATTCTGCTTCTAGTATATGTATGTAGTATTTTCTCTCGATTTGAAAATCGAAAGGAAAACCGGTTTCAATTAAAATGATACTCTGCCTCACATCCCTCTCTAATGTAGAATTGCAACATTCACGTAGGTAGAGACAAAGCCGCGACGGAGGGTTGGTATAAAATTCAAATCGTCTGGAATGGTCGATTGGAGTTTGTTTGCGTAAGGTATTTGATTTGTTGAAATGACGTCGTAGACGTGTTGTATTTATTGGGCAGTGTTCCCTGAGCCGTGGATATTGTTAAGGCACACAATGCCAGTGCAGCGGGCCGTTGTGCCTTGTGAAATGTTGCGCGACTACTTTTTTCGTCTGGATACTCACGATACTCGTTTTTTAAGCCGCGAGCCGAGATGTACAGGTTTATCTGTTTAAAATTTATTAACATCGAGAAACAATTTTAAAACTTTTCTATAGACGGCCCATGAGTGATTCATGATGAATGAGAATATGCTATGATGGTTGTTGTAACTTATTACCCCTCTGGCGACATCACGATTTTAATGTTTGTGTCTCTTTGATTTGAGTGATGTATATATTTTTCCTCTCAGAATGAGAAGAGATTAATACATTGTTAAAACCACATTACAAATAATCATAAGCTTATTTGCTATAAGTACACCAAGTAAAGCTTAATAGTTTTTATTTCGAAATATTTAAATTTGTTGCTATTCCAACGTACTCCGTGCTTTGACAAAATATAGTTAATTTTATAGTACATCATTTTTAAATAAAAAGTAAATGGTCGATTTACTTAATTTTATCCGTAATCCAAATAAGAAAGTTTATTTAAGTGCTCGACCACAAAGAACAAAAAAACGAGCTACACTAAATTATAGGTTTTTTTTATAAACATTGAGATCAAGATAACGAGGTGATCAAAAATATGACTTTAATATTGGTAACCGCGTATATAAAGGTTAAATTTTTATCCATTTTACAATAAATAATTTAAGAGCTGGTTTATGACCCCTTTATAATATAAGGTAATTTATGATTCAAAAGCTGTCTGTAATATTATATTGAAAACAGTAAACAAATTCATCGAAATGAATTTCTAGGTGGCTAGTAAAATCACAACATTGAGAAAGAATGTAAATAAAAACATAATTAATTACAAAACAAAAAGCTCTTAAAAGCTTTCCTTTCCAAACCCAGCGGGGTTGGGGTGGCACCCCTCAGTTAATAACTATAGGTACCGTCTGGGCTAGATATTATTCTAAATGTATGTTTATTATTTTAAATGTACCTTCATAGTAATAACTATTTATGAAAATATGTGAAATAGAGTCACTTTCTCGATATCCTCTCAGATCTCTTGGCACTCAAGATTGGAACTATACCTTGTGGCTGTCAAAGCGGTTAGTCAGAAAATACGTCTAAACATTACGCCCAACGTTGTGCAGTAGTTTGTATTCCTATTTATTTGTATAATTATTTACACCAGGCCGTTATTACTTACTTTGGGAGACCTATACAAGCGGAGGAAGGCAGGCTGTGGATGATGATGAGTTAGGTATTTATTCCATTGCCGTGCATAATAATGGTTTACTAAGTAGGTCTACAACCTCGACATTTAAAACATCGGAGTTCTTACTTGAAGTAAATGTCAAATTGGTAAAAATTAAGCATTATTATGACCGATTATACTGTCAAATTGATAAGCCCATTGCAAGATATTTGTGACACTTTAGACTTAGATTTATTGTAGGCCTGTTCCTGTTTCTATACAAAACAAAATAAAGTTTATACGTGTTTTTCAAATAGGAAAACAACGATTGTGCTTGTTATGATTTAAAATCACAGTGATAATGCTGATTTCGTTGACGACGATAGCAACAAAATGTGAAAGGTTTTATTAAATGAAGCATGTTGTCCACAACAGTTGTTGTTAACTCCAGTTAACGTCAATGCTTGTAAATGTACCCGTTACAATATTTTTATCCAGGTAGGTACCAATCTTACAAAGCCAAATTTTAAACTAACCAATTTTTTATGTTATTGCTACAGAACAATTTTGTGAGAAGCAGCTAGGTATATTCTCACCAGACGTAATCAATCCCGAAGCAATCTAAAATTTAATATAGGTTATGTTTGTTTGAATTTTTTTGGTTGTAAATTGGAGTAAAATGAAGGAGTGTCCCGAGCCGGGACGGAGCGAGTGGAGAATAACACATGGGGTGCAGCGAAGGGTGCGGGGTGGCCCACTGAAAAGTGCGCGGGTGGGGCTGAACAAACTCGCGGGGACATCCAAAAAGAGACGCACACTTTCCTATTCCTGTTTTATTCATATATTTAGGTAATATTATGATTGCTTGCTACAACTAACTGAAAATCTGTTTTATTGTTTGAGTGAGCATTAGAGCTACGTGTAAAGTGTCTGAATAAGCAGGTATTTACGGATATAACAAAGTTTGTATGAATTTTAAAAAGTTTTAACTTTTTCATTCAATCCTTATCCCGACCACTAATGCCAGTATTTTAGTACAAGTACTTACCGAGTGAGACATTACTATAGCGTGAGCTTTAAAAAGTTCTTAGTGACATACTGACAAAAATACAATAATCAGATCGCGTCTCAAAATTCAAAAGTACCTATATGTGATTTTAAAACTATCTAAGTACTGTTACTTTATTGCGTAATGACAGCTATTATTTGATACTTAACTAAGTGCCAAAGTAATTTAAAAAAACAAGGTAAAAACAAAATCGTCATTTGCAAAAGATGTAACGCTCTATTAAAATAGTTTTGTTGTTAAAACAAAACTACGGCCAAACACTTGTTTTAAACACAATATAGATAACAGTGCGATAGAAAGTGTGTCACATTCACGTTCCAATGACGACGCATCCGGTCGTAAATCTTAAGTAAAGTATTTGGAATATTTAAAAAAAATCATAAATGGAAGAGAAAAATTGATGCCGCCATTGAAAGTCCCTCCAGCATGTACTCTCAAATAGGGGAACAAGCATTTTAGCATTACCCCCGTGCACAACTCTTCCCGCGGGGAGGGGGCGGGCCCACGGCGACGTAAAAATCAATATGCTGGAGTTGTTAAATCACGCTTATAAACGAGCACTCGTCTTCGTTTCATTCCTGAAATTACTCAAGTATGCGAGTTTAGTTTCCATTAAAAATATATTTTTTAACTATACTGATGCTCGTAGCTAATTGGCTGAGCTCAGACTTGATGTAAAGGGTTACCAAGACGTGCCAAGAGCATGTCAGTGCCTAGAAAAAGTTTATGATAGATTTTTCACGCAGATTTCAAAACATGCTTTTATGACTTCAGTCACATACCTGGCTACTACCCGCTGTACGCTTTCGTTTTTCTTGTTCTAACCTATAAAAATGTTTTTTCAGTAAACACTCAGAACTGTGACACAAACTGAACGCAAACACCACCAGTCTCGAGGTATCGAGGACTTCCGCTGTCACCTCTCCGCTCTATCAACTCACTGTCATCTTAATTTATTTTATGTTCTGATTAATAAACAAACAAACGTGATTAATCCAGATAAATCACAACTACTTTAGGTGTTAATTATCAGATAGAAACAACCCTTTGATCTCATTAATCGAGCGTACGGAATTAATTACAAAAGGTCAACCGGGAACAATGGCCGCCAGTCTCGTTTATTATCCTATCCAATCTTACAAAACAATCATTAAATGTTACTTCAATATTAAACAAAGTACTCGTTTTAAAATTAAACTAACGTAACATAAAGGTCAATGAACTATAAGAGCTCTAAAACAGGAAAATGAAACAGATCGCGTAACAAAAAAGTATCAAGTAGGTACCTTCCATCTTACATCGTTACACCAAAATAAGGGGATAAAAATAAAAACAAACAGTTAAAGAATTGGGGAGAATGTATTGATTTAGGTCCATTTCTCTTATCCCCATTTGATTGACTTTGGTTGGGGCTTCTTTGAGATATATTGCTAATAGAATTTGTGCTACAAAAATGGATCATGAAAACAGTTAGTCGTAAATGTTACTTGAAGAAACGAAGGTCTTTGTCCTTTTGTATAAACTTATTTAATTTATTTTCCTCAGGCCTCAGGAAATTGAAATTAAATTGTATTCAAATCATAATAAAAAACTTTGTTCGTATCACATTTCATGGGTGTTAGGTATAGTACAAATAGGCACATAATATATGTATTAAATCCTATCACACAATCTCTATTACGATCGGGTGCTCTGAGAAAAACCATTAAAAATGCCTTATTTTTGCAGTGTAGGTATTTTTATTCAAAATGTTTTCACAAAGTTGAACAAAAGCTATCTCAAATTTCACATTCACCTCCTCCTTCAAGGAAAAAATTAAAAGTTTTCTCCACTTAAACTTTTGACTCCGAGATTAGGTTCGAGGGACCTTTTTCCAAATCCATTAAGACTTAAGAGATATTTTTAGTAAAATAACTGAATTTATGAACCGTAATCGACTCTCAAATTGCTGTCGCACTGACAATAGCTTTTATTACAAGCCCCGACGTTATTGGCTGTGTTACCTATAGCTTCTCTTCTACGGAATTTTTTTAGTTAAACTAAGTAAATTGGTTTTTCATAAAATTTTGCGATGTTTAAGATTGTTTGGAACTTCACGATGTACCTTTATTTTGAAGTAAACCGAATAGTTTAATAAATATGTACCTACTTAACTAATGTCTGTACCCACGAGTTTGAAGGCTATGTTAGATTGGATTCAAAAATAGGTTTAAGTAGGACTAATTTACGTGATACCCCACAGCACATTCTTGCTCACCCACAACTTGGCGGTAAAAATAAACCCCAAAAAAACTCACAAAAATCTTATACCATAAAATTGTTATTCTGCAAAACATAATTAAATTCAAACGAATACACTCCCTACACAAAACAAGAGTGTGGGATAACGAATAGCTACACACACAGAGCTGGATGTGTGTAAACAAGCTCCATCAATATCGCAACAGACGTATACAAACCTATAGATGTAGGTCCTTGTATACAATTTGTACAAGCATTGTGTTCGCTTAGAATCAGACGTATGATTACTTTCCCTTGTACAGATTTTACATGTTTCAAAAATTTTCTGTTTTCTTGCGAAAAATCAAATTGTTAGGTAGAAAAAAATGTGATCGTTACAAAAGTATTAGTACAGTACTATACATACATATATACATACTAGATGATTAAGCCAGAGCTAATTGGTACACATTTAAGTTTTGGATTTAAAAGTACCTACAGATAATGCGATTACGTTATGATGCCGTACTTATATACGTGCGGTTAAATAATGCCGTACTTATAGGTACGTTAAACCACTTCGTTTTATGTTGGTGCTAAATGATAGGAAAGATGGTTGTGCTTATTTAAAAAAAATCTTGTCGCATACATGTCAAGCGTGTCAAATCTACAAAAGTAGTAAATTTTGTCTCTATTAATTACTAAATCCTATTGCAAAGAAAATATTGTAAGGAGCAGTGATACCTTGGCTTATTTTACAGATAATTTAGTTTTTGGAAAAGTATATCTTAATATCATCATGACAAAACATGAAATAGTTGCCTAAAAGTAAAAAGTAATATTACTTGTCCCGTTAAAGTGGGTCACCCCCTAGCCCCCCGGGGGTTCCCCTCCCCCGGCGCCGTCTCTCGAGCGCCTCGCGACTGTCCCCACTACCCACTCCACCCCCAACATTCATTGTGCCGCAATATATTTCTTTTTATGTGCAAACAGAAAAGTCATTTATTTAAATTTTCTCACGAATTCGTATCGCAATTTTATTTTATTATATTATCTGTATCACATTTAGAGTGCTCTGCGCTTGTATCGGCGTATCAGCACGTACTCTATCTACTGATGTGCGAGTACAATTCGACTATGGACCATGTGCTCACGTATTTCAAATATAAATTCAATTCAATGTAAGCTTTCAAACACGGCCGTGATTAAATATGTTTTTATGCTTTGATAAAATATTGAAAGCTTATCTTTCCTGAATTCGGTGAATGCTATCTCCCTCTGCCAGGTCTACGTCATCGCTGTTGTTCCTATAATTCAATTTAAAGCTCTCGACGTAGAAGAGAATAATGTTAAACTCAATTGCATTGCAAAGATCACAATTTCCTGAGTTAAACAAGGAACTCGTACAATTTCATGCAATTTGTTGTTTCGTGGTTTTTGTAAAAAATAGTCGAGTCGATAAACTAAAATTCTGCAAATGGAATATTGCAAGTGTATTGATGGATAGTGGGACTGCATCATATTGAACATGAATCGGAAGACGGAGTAGAACGCTCATGCAGATGGTCCTGCGATATTACAGCGGCCGCAGATTGTTTTTACAGATGATGATGATGATGATGACAGGACTGTAATGCTTCTAGGACATGCTAGAGTTTTAGTTTTCTAATGTTCATATCAGATTTTTGACAATCAGTATTAGTTACTAGCAATAACCATGCTTTTTTTTCTTTTTCAAGAATATTTATTCTTAGTTTTCAAACTTGCTAAAGTATAATTCTGTTTCTTTTTTTTTTAATAATCAATGTTACCTCTCGGATGATCATCAATTCTCGTTAACCCAAGAAGATGAGATTTCGGCCTTATTATTTTAATTTGAATGTAATTACGTTTTGCGTTCTGAATATAAACAATGGTATTTTCTACAAAGTGGTAAATTATTCAATTATGCAAAATAGATAATTTACTTTGTGTAATAGATACTTAGGTATTAGGATTAATTGGTACTTATTAGAAAAAATGCTGCATACGGTTATTATGGCCATTACTTAAGGCTGGGGATCTGCCAAATTGCCAAAACTAGCGAAGTTCAAAGTGTGTTTAAAAGAAAAGTAAGATAGTAACTTCATTTATTTTGGTTGCAAATCAATATTCAGGATATGTGTAACAATTACATATTTAATTTAGCTTCATTTAGCTGGTTTATAATAGATAAATCTGGGATCAAACACAGCTCTCTCGCGCCCAAACCGTTTCGAGTCAAGTTTGTGCACTCGGATTAAGGAAATGAAAACAAAATCGCAAAAAGTACTCAGCGCGTCTTGATGTACATATCCTTGTCTCCAAAACGCCCTGAATACATTTTGCGATTTTGTTTTCATTTCCTTAATCCAGGTGGCAGAAGATCTTCGAAATTTTGGATTTTAAATGGTCTATTCCACAATATTCCCTTGTTTTATCTACAAAACAACTAAACTTACGTATAGGCCAAATATTTAAGTATATAAAAAGTGTAAAATCTTTACTTAAATAGTCTTATTTTTTTTAATATTTAATAATTGCTGAGACTAGTTTTTAACCAAATATCGCAAGAAAATTCTTCAGTGGCCTCTAGGCGGCCGAAACGTTCGGACGTCAGGCCCACGCCAAATTTCTCAGGATTTTTAAATGAAGAACACGCAAACGTCTACTCGACAAAAGTCTACAAATCATGGTTCTATTGTATCATTTGAGTACACTACGTAGCAAGATGGCAGTTTTTCTCGCGGCTGCGCGTAACGCGTAAGCAGACCGCGTAATAAGCTCATTTGACATTTACGAACAGTCACAATAAAATTTTATCGAGTAGAACTCCTGGTTTGCCAATTAATACGCATTGAAAGTGGCTTTACTTTTTTCTCTTGTATACATGACAATATCCAACAATAACCATACCAATGTAAACTTAGTTTTTATTTCTTTTAAGTCAACTCCGCCAATCAGTCAGTAGCTGTTATTTGTTTACACGGAAAATAGATTTTTCTATCCTAATTCCAATTAAATTAGGATAAGTAAGTACCTAATTATTATCTTGCTACTGCTCATACTTGTATTGCATTTAATTCAACCAATTTTATTGCTTTTGTAAAAACCTTTTTGTGAACAACCTTATTTATTCTAAAGAAGGATCTAACATGGACCGGAGAGGAACATTTGATGAAAGTAGAATACATAGAGAGAGACATTGCCTTCTGGCAAGACAAAATCTACCATTTTATCTTGCCAGAACGCAAAGAACCACATCCTATCCTATCCTACTAATATTATAAATGCGAAAGTTTAGATGTTTAGGTGTTTCAATCACGTCTAAACTACTGAACCAACTTGGATGAAATTTGGCATATATGCCAAGTTTCCTAAAACTCAATCCAATCCAGTAGGCACATAGGCTACTTTTTATCCCGAATAATTATCAGGATCTACAGGATAAAATGAACGAACAAGATTAGCAGCGCCAATTGGCAAGAGGATTTCATTGTCATGTCATGTCACGTCAGTTTGACCGGGCGTAATACTACCTCTTTGGTCTAACGACTAGCGTTTGACATTCAAGTACGGGTTCGGTGTAATGTCAAGTTTCACAAAGTATCCGCGCGGTACACGCACATATAATAATACAACACAGATAATACAATGTACATGGAAACTGTACTCGCGTACGGAGTCGCGGGTAACTGCTAGTTAACAATATTTATGCAAAAAAACTAAAATAAATACTGCTGGTTTTTATTGCACGTATATTTTGGAATACTTATTTCTTCTGAAATTACCTACTTACATCCAATTCTGTATCAATGATCTGTATCTGTCTCTCACAATTTGTGTTAAACTCTCCGCAATATGTTAATGTTAAAGATGAGTTTGGAGCAGTACCCTCCCTATCCTTTTTCATATTATTTAGAGAGTTATTTTTCAGTAGTACCTAAGGTTTTAGTTTTTAAGCTTATCTACTATTTATCGATTTGAGAGATTCCGTAGAATTTACTATGACCTAAATATTAACAAACATACCCACTTAATGTACTTATGTCTACGCCCAGCTACTTTGGATTCACAAGACGGGATATAATTTGAAGATACAATTTGATAAATAAATTTAAATTTGATACAATTTGGAGATAAATGGAGTGTCAGAAAACGAGACCGAAAATCTACTGAACACAATTAAACAACTAGACACAGTCATATAACTCCCTATTGATAATGCGGACATACTTTCATGCTCCAGAGTCAGAAAGATGGATGAGTCTAACAACCATCATCATCATCATCATCAACCTATACTCGTCCACTGCTGGACGTAGGTCTCTCCCAAGACGCGCCATTGAGCTCGGTCTTCGGCTCTTCTCATCCAGTGTCTGCCAGCTACATTTCGCAGATCGTCGCCCCATCTCGCCGGAGGGCGTCCTACACTACGCTTGCCTAAACGTGGTCTCCACTCGAGTATTAGTTTGCTCCAACGATTGTCGGTTCTACGGCAAACATGGCCGGCCCACTGCCACTTCAGCCTGCTAATCCTCTGAGCTATGTCGAAAATTATGATCAATGATCGTATAACCCCAGAGCCAATCACTGTCGCCGGAATGCCTCTCGAAGTTGTGCAGGAGTATGTCTACCTCGGGCAGACCCTGCGTTTGGGTAGACACAACTTTGAGAAAGAGCTAAACCGGAGAATCCAGCTGGGCTGGGCTGCGTTTGGGAAACTCCGTCAAGAATTCTCGTCGCAAAAATATGTGTGGACTAGGAATGGTCGCATATTCATCCGCAGAGATGACCAATCTCCTGCAAAGCAAGTCAAAAACTATGAGGCACTGGCTGATATGAACTCCATACTGATATGAAACCAGGCTCTGCGAAGTAAAAATGAAGAAGTATAGATCTCACTAAAACTCAATAATACTCTGCCAAGAATATTTAGATATGTGCAGTATACAAACAAACCCCAGTGACTATACAGACTTTGTTTCTCGTCATGGATAATATCAGTAGATAAAGTGACACAGTCAAGTGATATAGGTAGAGACTATAATTTGTTGCAGATTTTAATTTTGACCGGTCTACCTCTAGTGAAGGACACAAAAATTCAAACCCTAATAATAGTAAATATTATGTAGTTTATAAAATACTGTTCAAAGAACTGTAGATTTAGTGATAAGCAATTTTAGTGGTGTAACGGAGTGTGAAAATAAACTACCCCTCAGTAAGTTAGATCCTCATCACCCTGCATTAGATATTATAATTAATGTATGATATAAATGTAATGATACAAAAAATGTTAAAAGGGTAAAAATTTGCCACACATAATTTCAAAAAAGTTGATTATTCAAAAGTAACAAAAAACCAATAAATACTTTCATTCCTGTATGATTTAAAACCAATCTTGGCAGATTTTATCCAATTAACTGACTATTTGACACAAACAATAGCGTTCCTTTAATTTTGTTATCATGAATGTTATCATGAGCACTTATTACTCGTATATTGGAATCCAATCACACACTTAGTTATAAGTTGTTGCTTTTTTTTTCCTTAAAAAATAAGTACTAAATTTTTTAAGACATATTTTACCTACATCAAATCTGTTTATGCCTGTAATGGTATATCACACTGTAGAATGTTATAAGTAATATTTTTCTCCTAAATAACAATTGTGAATATGCCATTGGTGTAACTAACTAAATAAATAAATATAAAGATCGCAGTAAAGCATTTTTCAGTTTAGTTTAGTATTCGATAAAATTTACGAATTGCTTTCCGCGCATGTCATGACAACTCGATTCTTCTGTTTTGCACAGATAGACTATCCCCTTAATGTACTCGTACTTAAAATATCAAGTCTCGAGTGTAATTTTTTTAGAACAAAGTTAATCTATAAAATTTGAGCAAAACCAGTTGAATTTTAATGTACGGTAGACATCCCTTGAGGCAAGAACGTCTAAGAGAAGTAACCATAGACACATCTAAAGATTACACGTTATCACATGCCTACTTTTAGCATCAGAAGGACCACGAAGAATATACGCCAGCAAATCCCTAAGTACTAATTAGCTGCGTAGCAAGCAAATATTCTGCGTAGAGCTTTCGTAGCACCGTCGTAGCACTTATCAAATTAAATATTCACCACTTTCCGAACTTTCTGGTTCCTTCTGCGTCATATTGCGTCAGGTCAATGACCAGGTTAAAGCATGAGGATCCTAGGAAGAGCCAATTGCGTGACTATTATTAAAAGAACCAGTGTGATAATAGGATAAGGAAACTTGCAATTAGAAGTTCCGTTTTAGATGGTGTTTCCGTACCTTAGATCTTTTCAGTAACTGTTGTGGACGTCTGTGGCTGTGCAATGTATATTGTACATAACCGGTAGAGGTGCGGGTTCAATTCCAATTGCGGGACAAATTTTGCAATTTGTTCTGGAATTTGTACCGGGACGGGTTCTAAGGCTTGTGTCGTGACCATAGTACCCACGTCACGAGGAAACCTTGAGTAGGTACTTATTGTGAGGAATTTTCAGTTATTTTCACAACGAAAGTAAAATTATAATGAAGTTATAAAGTTGCAACTCATTGATTTTGAGAGTTGAAAATATAAGTTCTTATATAAAAACCAGTTTTAGCGATAATGTTATCAGGGTCGGTTTTAAATAGGTAATTTTCCTGAAAAATTCAAGAAATTACTGTAAGGAAAAAGTACCTGAATGTATGTTATAGCCAGACTATGTTTTCAATAAAATAAATCTATAATCCCAAAAACATTCTAAGTACATGCAACTCAGCACTTATTTCTTTTTGAGACACAGGTGGAACGATTTGACCGATTTGACATTAGCGGTAGAGATGGTTTTCAAATACTATATTCTAAGCACTGCAAACTTACCGTGGTCGGGCTCTATCAAAATGAAAACAGTGGGTTTTTAACCTTTTTGCTAAAAAGCTAAAAAGTAATCGCCTACAGTCTATGGTTCAGTCGTGTAAAATCACTACAATCAATGGTTTGTCATTGTTTTGGAACGCTTCTGTTAATTTAGTGAAATACTCATACACCTTTGTACTGACGCGACGTGGAAATATTGTTCTACTTACAAAGTATCTTCGGAACCATCAGAATACAGGACGAGGTGCGATCCATGTAAGTATTTGAGCATTTTTTATAATTTTTTTGCCAGAACATGCTTTTACTTCACACTTGTTGTTTTACACAGCTTTTGTACAATTAAACTCACAATTTATAATAAAAACTATTAATTTACTGTATTTTTCGACACTTTTTCACGTTAGTTTCACGTTTTTCTTTACAATATCGCAATCCTTTGAACATGCTTGTTATTTTTGTGACCGCTGTCAGACTTCAAATTGTCAAAACCTTTCTTCGTTCCTCGAATTTACAATGGTGTGAAACCTCAAGATGAAACCGCAAAATGCGTTATCTAGGATTTTTTATGTTCAATCAATTTATAAGATTACCTACGTGTTAATATTGGTCAGTTATGCAATTGGCTACTGGCAGGTTTCCATCGAAATACCGACCTACAACGTTTCTAACAAATGATAAGGTTCTTATATTCTCATCCTCATTTAGACTAGTTCATTATGAACTAGTCTAATTGAGTGAAGTAATCTGGCTATATTTTTTTTTGTAATCAGCTTATTCCTTCTTCGAAGCCAAGATTCTGGGTATTAGTTTTGGCTGAGTTGATACACCCTGTGCTAATGGCATTCCAGGATAATGTGGGCTCTGATGCTGTAGAAAATATGAACCTCATAGTTCATTTTAGAAAGAACCTCATACTTATTCTGCCTCCTCCTGCTCTCTCTAGCTTATCCATGTTTCTGATGGATTCAGAATCACCTAATTTGCACATTTCGCACATCGTTTATACGGTAAACTTGTCAATCAAATTGATGGACACACATAAACAAGCAAATTACAGGTGTCAGCTACTCCCGTCGGTTTCGACAAAGCAGTGATAAAAAGTGCGTTCATTCATGGGCGAGCTACGAGCCGCTGCCGCCGCCACCGCCGCCGCCGCCGGCCGGCGCGCGGCGCCCCAGCATGCCTGGCACACATCGTGTCACACGCATTCTTTGACAGCTACACCTCGTTTACCTTCGTATTACTGGTTTGCCGCTTTTGCCGCATGCCCACGATGCCGATAATTTATCTCTCTGACGTACATTTAGTAGAATTTCTCAAACTCAATTAACTAGTAGAACTGCCGCGACCGGTCTGACTAGAATGCCAGTGAAGAATGCAGTTGCAGAACTCATCACTGGATTTATCTGCCTTCATGTTTCTTTGAAGATCTGTTTTTGACAGGACGGCGGCCGAGGGTGGCAATCACCTCGAGCTTTTGAACAGGCGGAAGTCCTACAAGTAATTGATTGATAGCAGTGATTGTGTACCGTAGACTTGAGTAAGCAGTTGTTTGGTTGTTGACATGGGGTTAGTGAATGAACGTGACCTGGTTAAATCTCAACCTTTTCCTTGCAAACGGAAGCCTTCAATGGCAAAACGTACCTGAGGAAAGTAACGGAAGTAAGTTGTGGAAACATTTCCTTTTATTTTCATTGAGATGGGATATAAACAAGGCTGAAGCGGGGTCACTTAAAGTTAGTGTCGGCTCGTAAACGTATCGGCCAGGCGGCTACCGGCAGCGCAGCGCCCCCGCGGCGACCGCACTCGACACGGTGCCGCACGTCGCCGGAGCTCTGAATCGCACCCATTCACACATTATCTTAGAAAGGATAAACCCTGCTCATTTATATTCAGTTTGCAAAACGTTTTGTGTCAATGAATATTGGTCGTGCATGCTAAACTACAATACACGTCGTTTTATGTTCATCAAATAAATAGTTTGTTGAATTGTTGAGCATAGTTATTAAATTAGATTTAAGCAATTTAACAAAATACACAATGGCAAAATGACTAGCTGCCCAAAAATTTTTATTCATGTATCTAGTTGGTTGTAAATGCCCATCGCCTTTAATAAATAGTTATTTAATAGAAATGTTTTTGGACAGTAGGTTATCAATAGTGGAAACAAGACAATACGCTATCGAATCCGGAAACAGTGAGCGAAACGTTGCGATTACAAGGCGTGTCCACAATAGGCTCCCCTGGGAAAGGCGGCGGCGGCGTTCCGACAACAGACAGCGGGTGTCAGCCAGCCACGTGCTACCCAAGGCCACTCGCTTAGTGTCAAGGTCATTGCCACTCCAGCTTGGTACACGCGGCACCCACGCTTCTCCTGTCACCACAAATAGACCGGGCTACTCCGCACCACGCGCGCTGGTGGGCCGCGCCTCGCTGCCGGCCCATGCGGCGCGGCGCGCCTCGCGCCTCGACCTGACACTTTTATGACACTTGCTTTCGAGAAGCTCTAACTTTCAAGCATGGATTACCCAGTCTGCTGAGATTAGCTCATCTATACGATTTGTAATGTATATAGAATTCTTATTATATATGCTGTTTGAAGCTGCAACGACGTTATGTTTGACAAAACCTGGTAGCATCTAGAAGTCATTAGATTCATGAGATGTTATTATGCAGTTAACCAGTCTGTCAACTTGCCACTTTAGAAAATGACTTTTCGTTCCATTCTTTTCTAAGCGAGGCAGTATCCACCAAATTGCATCAGAAAGCATTTCCTAGGCTGATCATGATGATGTTGAATTAAGTCATGACAGTGAAAATACTTCAATTAACTTTCAATGTATCCACTTGAACATGAACAGGTAATTTAAATAACAAACGCTTTATTTTTCCCACGAGGTCAAAGTATCTTGAACACTTTTCATCATTTAGTAAATGCTTAAAAAATACAGTGCCTCCTCCATCTACTCGCTTGATAAGCTGTACATAATTACATGGCAGGCACCCGTGGGAAATTAATGTGCCTCAATGGTCGTAACGTTTGCATCATTCCATAATTTCTAAAGTCAATATTTTATATGCAAATTAATAAAGCGTCTTCTACATAATTTTATGAATGTGCTAAATTGAGATCCTGTGGCTGGTTTTTACAGATACAGTTAAGAATATAAGTAGAGTCTATGTAGAGTTGGCATTAAGTTGTTAGAACCATAACATACTGTAGTTGCCCACGAGGATACGAGTGTCCTGTGGCCACAAAACTTGTCGGTGTACTTTCTCTATACTTAATATTTAGATAGATGTGATGGAAAGACGAAAATGGGGAAAATTATTAAAACCATTTTTTTCTTAGACATCTGTGGGAACTTTCGATGGATTTCATGTTTCTCTAAATTGCATCAGAAAGCATTTCCTAGGCTGATCATGATGATGTTGATTAAGTCATGACAGTGAAAATGCTTCAATTAACTTTCCCTCGCCTAACCAAGTTGATATTCTACAATCGGCAGCAAATACAAAACTTATACAAATAAGTGAAAATGATAGCAAAACGAGACTATTCCCATACATTTTTGAAGTTTAATATTCTCTAACGATTGTAAAATGTCAACTTGGTTAGGTAGAGAGACAAGAAGAAGAGTGGGGTCTTTTTTTCCGAACACTTGCAAATTAGATGTTTTTAAGAGGAGAGTGAATAGGTTTCTTCTAGGCAAATGTGCTACAACGTCGTCCGTGTCGTCAGGTGAGATAGCGGTCAAACGTTTTCCTATAATGTATAAAAAAAACTTGGCTTGGTATTTAAGAATCTGCTCTCAGTTAACAGTCTTTTTAAAAACACTTCGGACGGTTGTCTCCAAAAAGTAATATGGCTGCCGTGATCGCAAACAATGCATTTTATATTGTTTCAGGTAAGGTATCACAATATCACAATAAAATTGGCCGCGGTGATATTATAATATTTTATTATACTTCTTACTTACTTCTATTTATAGAAGTACCTATTATAAGCTGGAAAAAGCGAATAATAAGTCCGTCTACCGAGAATACAATCAGTACAATATTTTATTTTGTTAAACCCAAGTTGTAAGAACACATGTCTTTAAACTAGCCTCATATTTAACAGGAAATAGAATGAAACATTTTGTACTGAGACTATAATATTTTTAATATAATCGAGTATCCCTACGTAATTGGAAGAGGCAGAGTATAATTGGTTTATTTCAGTCCCCTCGATATGATATAAATGGAACTGATATTAATTTGATTTACGTTATATTGTGGAATGCAGACATACTTACATCATCATCTTCATCAACCTATACTCGTCCACTGCTGGACATAGGTCCGTAGGACGTAGGTTACATACTTACCTACATGGAAAAGGTTATTTGTAACCCTAACTAAATGTTTGTTCTGGCTATCAAAACATTAGAATTTGAGCTGACTTTTTGGTTGGCTAAATATCTTAATAGTTGAGCAAACGCGAGTGAATTATAATTTTTCATAAAGTCCAGTTTCTCTTTGCAAGCTTTTTTTCACCATTTTAGCATCTTTAGTGACGTCAAAGAAAGATCTGAATTTACAAGAACCGATAGCATACCTAACGTATTTAAAAAATGCTTGGATGAAAATGCCACTCGTAGGCACTCATCCAAATAAAGAAAGTGCAGAACCATCTGGGTTAGGAATTAGGAAGTAGTAACTAACCAAGGTACGCTGCAAGTGGTTCGTGTTTCATAAGTATGTTGTTGAAAGAATTTTCTGATAGCTGATTCTATCGTGTATTTTTGTCGACATCAGCTTCCTACCTAACATTTTCATATACCACCTCGGGATTCAATAAGTACCTTTAATCCCTTCATCTGTTAGAAATGGGATCTCTAATGAACGACGTCAAATTAAGCTCTAAGCTTAACAGAAAACATTACTGGAACCTTAATTCGCGTTTAAGGCAAACATAGTGTGCGGGGTGAGTGGTGGTGTGGAGACGAAGGCTGCGGAGCCAGTGCATGCGCTCTGGGATAGTTCAGCCTCGAGACGCGGCTGCTTCCTTATTCACCAATAAACCTATGGAACGAAAGATCGGTAAAGGATTGGTAAAGTCGTTTTATTTTACAGTTTAGGAACTCGAGGTTAGAAAGACTTCAGTTATTATTCAGCATATAGTTAAATCGGAGTACTGCAATGTTAGCCTATGATGTTTTCTTTGCGTTTATTTTGAATTAGTTAGAGAGGACTATTTTTTTTACGTTATGAAAGTCTTACTTCAAGTATCACAGGTAGTGATACCTACTTGAAGACATGCTTATCGTTGCATCTGCTGGAAAACAGAAAATGCTTATCATTCTTGATCACTTCTTCCGCGATGTCGTCATCTTGATATCGGTGAGATTCGGGTCCCGTGGATAAATGTTTCTAGATGTGCCCCTCGCACCACACACCCGTGCGAGGGGTGCGGGGGGCGCGGGCGGGGGCGGTGCGCCGCGGGCCGCCACTTCTCTGTACTCGAGGAGCGCCGGTACACCTCTGTTTCCGGCAGGGCTCCCTCGCGGATCCGCAAGTACAAGTGCCAAGTACCGCGCGCCGGCCCGCGTGCCGCCCACGTGGCCGCTCACCTACTGGTCACTGACAACTGACATACCACGCTTTTTACGCGCACCCTTTAACACCTGTAATGGCCGTTGATTGATAACAAATCTTTATTGTTTGCTGAGTGCATGCTCCGCGTTTGCTCAGTCTGGGTTTCTTTCTTTTTACGTTACTCTGGGATTCAGTGTTTTTTTTAAGCTCGTGTGCATTGGAACCTATAATTTATAAGAATATTTCATTATCTTGTTAGGTTTTAATTTCATCCTTTATTTTTTTAACATCCTTATCTTTATTTTTTGATTAGCGATACTAAGTGTTAGACAACCAGTTATTGAAGTTTAACCTTAAATTACCAAAACAAAGTGAGACAAGTCTTCAAATCAGGAACACTTGCTCCGAACGAGTTGGTGAAGTCGCCGTCGGCTACGTTACGCAAGTTATTGCTGTAACATAAAACTTTCAATATCAATTGGTAATAATATTACTTGCGATATCTATTTAGCTGAAAGAGCAATGTTTTTGCAATGGGAAAATACCAGCCTTAAGTAGATGTTCATCCTTCTTTTGACCGTAAAATTACTTAACTTCGCATTATTTAGTAAATTATAAGATTTAATTTCTCAAATCATACCAGAAATTCCATCAATTTAATTGGATATATTGCATGATACAATTTTGGCAAACTACCAAACAAATTAGTTCCGCAAATCTGTTACAAAATTGTTGCTTTACCATTGTATACTTGCATTTTATAAGTATTTAACTATCACCGGTCAATGGTGTTATCAAGGTTAGTATAGCTTCCGATAAAGTAGTTCAGTAAAGGGTCAGTAATGTAAAGACAATAAATGGACCGAGTAGCAAAAGTGTTGAATGTTTTAATGATTAAAACAGAATGGAATCCCAGATTGCTTTGGACGACCATGACCGGTCCTACAAGATTTATAACATGTACAAGGTAAGTAAATTTTTTTCAGGAAATAGCACATCATGTACCTCCCTACATTTCAGGGTTCTGAAGATCAATGTGAAACCCATATAGTTTGAACATGTTTGACGATGTCTATCCGTCTATTTGAAATCAGAGCCATTCAATTCTACCAAACACCAGCCATCTTGCTGGATTTTCACAGGGTACCTGCTTAATATTAGGTAGGTATTTACGCCTTTTAGGTACCTCAATTTAAAAATGATTTATCAGGTAAACACTCACTAAAGAAATGTAGTGCCAATTTTTATAAATAGCTCCTTACCCACCAAATATCAAGCTTTCAAGTAATGTGATTACAATAATTGAAATATCCAAATTGAGTTTGAAAGCTGATTGAAAGCAGATTTGACTAAAACCAAAAGTACCTACTTTGAGTATAATACATACCTAAGTATCATCTATGTACTAACATGACGCCTTCCCCATCCCAAACACTGAAATATTCAAGAAAACTCTTCGCATTTAAATTGGTACTTTCCATTTCCAATTTCATCCAAAGATGAGGTAAATGTACCTATTGTGTAGGTTGCTTCCCCTTCAAACAAGAATTGCGTTATAGATTTTTCCTCATGGCTCAAACATTTTTTTATCAATGCATAACTTGGGATTAACCGTGAACATTGATCACGAAGTGAAACATTAGACGTTCGTCTTCGTTCATGTATGGCTTCTGTCTATGCATCATTTCGACAAGTAATGTTACCAGTGTCAAGATGGTGTCATGTGATTTAATTAAAATATGGACAGTCAGTTGTCAAATCAGCTGTCATCTGTTTTGTAAGAAAATTTTCAAAGTCAAATTCAATAATAAAAATGATTCTGTAAAATCATAAGGATCATTTAGAATCGCCGTGACCCTAACCGCCGAATTCATAAACGCAGGCTGAGTAATTCAAAAAAGCCAAGGAGGAAAGCCAAGAATGTAACATGAACATGAGCCAAAGACTTCGTTTACCCATTTGATAACACCCAGAGGTTGCTTGTAGTGTCTCAAGAGTAACCCACGGACGTGGGTAACTTTGATCTTAAGAAAGCTTCACACATCAGGAGTAAAACCACCGCAAAAAACGGTGAAGCTGATTAACTTGACATCACGAAAGCATTTGACAGGGTCTGGCATGCTACTCTTATTGGAAAGCTTCCTGCGTTCGGTCTCCTAGTACAATTCTGTTCGTGGTCTGCAGACTTCCTGAGAGAACGATCAATCCAAGCGGTTACTGATGGCCGCTCGTCCGATCAATCGGCCATTAATACCGGTGTACCTCAAGGGCCCGTGCTATCTGCCATGCAGTTTTTATTACAAAAAATTAATTATAGTCAAGGTTTGTCCTAATCCAAAAACACAGTAGAGGTATATAACTTTTTGAAATGAAACTAAACTTTCTGAGTTTGGATCTGGCTTTCGAAGAAAGCCAAATTATTGAGATACTGAAAAAAAGTAACTTCTAGTTAGGTAATTTTACTAAAAACAATGTACTTAGTAGGGAAATGAAAATTAAACACACGAAGTTATACCAAGTTTATCACTACAGTTAGAAGCGACCTGTTTATTTTTTGGGCAACCTTTTTATGTCGGCTGTTTGAACTGGTCGACGGACGCTACAGCCTACAGCAGACAGGTAGTGTTTTTTTGAGTTGGCCTGAGAGTAAAGAAGTATGGAAGTGTGATCAGCAGCGCCACCGGCGACGCGCGGCGGTCTCGCGCACTAGACGACGACGACGACGACGGAGCGGAGAGCCGAGGCGCGGCCGAGGCCCCCACCGCGTCGCAGCGCACCACGACACGACCGCCACGCAGTCTTCCCGCGCGGCCCGCACGTGCGTCTAGCGTGCCTTTTCCACGTCATCCCACTAAACACTTCCGAACGATACCCAAATACTCAACTATTCAAGTGGAACTAATTAATATTTAGGAAAATAGTGCCTCTTAAGTGCCAGCGGACGCACCGCCCCACTAACCTGCCCACAGTGCGATGAATGAATGAACTGGACAGTGCTCTATCAATTATAATTGTAATATTTTCTACTTCCTCCGAACATTAATTACATCTTATGGAACCGGAACGCATTTGTTAATGTGACATCAATTAAATCTACGACGTTCAATGCGATAGTATTGCTGAAAATTTAAATGGTAAGGACAAACTTTCTCCAATTAGATGTTAATAAGATTTTGTTTGCACTTCTATGTTAGTTTAAGTGGAGGTACGATATTTTACTTGTAAACCAGAGTGTTTGTAATAAATTAGGAAATAGAATTGGTTTATTTCCATAAAATGAGGCTAATTTTAAATAAACTTAGCTGCGTTACTTAGTTATCTTCAATACTAGACAAGCTTGCCCTCAAATATAGTTTATAAAGGTATTCGTTAATTAAGTATTTAAGTTATTTAAATGCATAGTCTACCTACTACTTAGATATTAAAAAATACTATTTTCACTTTCTTAACCATAAATATTTCAATGCTAGTAAAATACGGTCATATCTATAGGTTAGAACTGGAACGAAGATATTGATATAGAGATAAGATAGGGCGTTAATTATGTATTTCTTGGTCTGTTGCTGTTCTAAAAATAAAACTGGATAAACAGGTCGCTCTCGTAAATCCAAATTGATTTTTATTGAAAAAGTATTATCTTTTATGTCTTGCATAAGTAATCAGTTTTTAAATAATCTACTTTAGACTTAACTAGCTTCTGCCCGCGACTTCGTCCGCGTCCCGTTTTGTTCTGTTGATTTTCCGGGATAAAAAGTAGCCTATGTGTTAATCCAGGTTACGATCAAGTTATATTCCAAGTTTCATCCAAATCGGACCAGTAGTCACAGCGTGATTGAAACACAAACATCCAAACATCTAAACTTTGACATTTATAATATCAGTGGGATTAGTGGGATGTACAGATCTTCACAGTACCTACTAGATAGAACACGAGCCAACAGCGCTATGATGTTGGTTGTGCCACTAAAAGGAAATATGAAGAGAAGTTCCAAACCGAACCGTGGTTGTTGGATTATGGTTGAGAAGAGAACATTTGACAACTGCTGTCAGGTCAAGTCATCGTCGTAGATTTTATAAGCGACTTGACGAATGACTCGACTTTGACTAAACTTATTTCAAATAATCCACTTGACACTGGCAAAATTGTCTGTCGAAATGACGGACAGAGGCCATATATAAGAGAAGAAGAAGGGAATCACCACCATTTTCATGACATGACAGCTAACTTGCTTTGCATGACTATTAATTTAATATTATTATCTATAATAAGTTAAATTATTAGATAATATTATATATGATTATATAATATTATCTAATAATTTAACTAAAATAATTTTATTGTAGGTACTAACATAATGGTCTACTTAATTGGCTGAAATAGAAGATAACTAATGACACGGTATATAAAGAGAAAATCATCACAATTGATTATAATTAAATATAAAATTACAAAGCAAACATAAATATTGTGGAGGAATTCATTGTTTCATAAAATACATGTATTTATATGAGTATTTACAGCTTGGGGAGTTAGGGGATGCAAGGTGCCACCCTACCTACCCACCCAACCCCCTCAAACTCGAACGTAGAGCTAAAATATTCGCTTATTTTCAAGAAAATTCTAATAAAATTACTTAATTTAAAATATGCGGCTATTTATGCAGTGAGTAAAAAATTATGATTATATTAGTGGTTGCTCACGACTTTGTCCGCGTCTATTTTGTTTTCCCGTAGTACAACGTGCTACAAGTACAACTGAGCTCGCCGTGTGACCCGGTACTCCTGTAAAATGTTGAAAGTATTGGCAGTTATTTGAAGTTTACGAAACGACTAAGTACTTACGTTACAACTAAGTATTCGTTCTAGAGTTTTGTGATCTCAACCTCTCAACCTCATCCTATAGATAACGATCATAAAAGAATTGGTATCTCTCAGAAGACGTGCACAATGAGGCAATTTATTTTATTATAGGCAGTGGTCCATCTTAACACTTAACATCAGGTGGGCCTTGGGCTTGTCTCATCATATAGTTATACACAAAGAAACCTTGAATATTAACTTAGCTTCAGAAGTAGGTCCTACATATACTCCAGTCCATCATGCTGATCATTATCAGACCAAAAAACTACTACTTCTAAACTAAACTACTAATTCAAAGCTGATGAAATTAAAAAATACTTCAAACTACAACTTTATACTAAAGATCGCACCAACATTGTCGATCAGAGCAGATGAATACTCGTACTAACATCAGAACGTGGAAATGATTGCAGCTACTTTTTCCAACAGTAAATAGCTAAAAACTATATCAAAATCAGCAGCTTTCTTACAAAAAAGCTGCGTTGAAATCGGAGCTTTAGCCTCGGAGCTACGAGACCACAGACACATTAGATCTGAAACTTTTTAGTAGAAGAATTACAAACTTTAATGAATAGTGCTCATAATATAATGGATTTACGACATTCACGTACATTAAACTATGATATAGGGTATCGCTATGTAGAGCAATCATAAAAAATTGGGTGTAGTAAATAACGAAAGCATAATTATGCTCTACAACGAAACCAGTGGACCACGGTGAAGTTTTATACTTATAGGTGTTAGTAGCACAATTTACAGCGGTTAAATTAAGATTCAAAATGATACGAATATATAAAATAATTGGATTTACTTACTTATCGACTATGCATTTAATTTACCTACTTATTGGTAGATTGTAGCGTAAAACTATTTTCAAATTCAAATCTAGATAAATGGTGGCGTCTCTGTTGTTCCATACTAACTAAAAATTATTAGAATACATTTATTATGTTTTTTCTAAGGTTCAAATTGGCATGAATGACAATCGTAAAATAATCATTTTTAAACCAAATAACGTCAAATTTTAATCAAAAACTTGTCAAATAAGTACGCACTAAAAAGATGTCAATTACTTTGACGTAATAGTACTATTACGTCAAAATATCTTATTTTAAGATTGTCAGTCAGATTGTCAGTCAGTTGGCATGATAAGACCCATATATTATAACGCAATTTTAGTTAGTTTATTTTGGCTGAAACGACAGAATTACCATCAATATCTAACTAAGTGCTGATAACAAGCTATATCCATAAATGGCTGGATATAGATAGAAGTATTAAAAAAACTAAATCTAGGAAAACAAAAAAAAAACAAATATTGTTCAAAAAAGGAATGCACCTGTTCATTTTATCCAAAACGTCGTGTCCGCCCACATTTTTGTGAGTAAGTTATGAAAGCGTTCCAATTGTAATAACATCAATTGATTTAACGCTGTTTTAGTGGAGGAACGGAACGGGGTCACTGACCGACAATTACGTCCTCATGGAGTCCACTACATCCCAAATAGACAGCAATAGATGCCATGCTTTATTTTAATGTTTTGTTGCTCAATGTTCCATCTGCGTCTGACTACTGCCGCAATAACCCATTACGGTTCAAGGGTTAACTTTTATATGTAGCAAAGTCTGCTTACTTACACTAAAGTCTAGCCAAAATTATGTCACCTAACCTATGTTTTATTTCTTGCTCAGGTTACAAATAACTTGAACTGGTTAAAGTAACTACAACTAGTTCGCCCCGAACTGAGATCTCAGGATGTTCTCAAAAAAGAAAATAAAACTCGAAAGAAAAAGGTTTCTAACTATCGAAGCTATGGCTGAGGTAAACTTTGCAAATTGCATCGATATCGCGATCTAGTTGCCAGTCTTTCTTTGATCTACAAAATCATTGAGACTAGTAATGGAAGCTCACTCAGATAATCTTACCTGTGAGTAGGTACTACGTCCTAGACCTACCAGATTTTTATAAAGGTTGTATTAGTGGTTCAAAAGTTACGCTTTAACAATACATACAAAACGAACATACAAAGCAGGATTTGCCCAAGTTGATACTAAAACTTTCGTTCGCTTCGCTCATTACTAATAAGTACTAAGTACATTAATTAATTTGAGGCATTACATTTTAAACAAATAGCTACTTATTAAGTAAAACGTACTTTCCGAAGTATAGGTATTTAAGTTGCCTACTTTTGAAGACTTTCTACTTTCCACGCTCTAAAAACATTATTAGAAAACATCGTATCGTTATGAATACCACATCACAATCGACTACTGTTCAGATTCAATTACTTACAGAACATTGTTGATAGATTTTATAGTTTAATGTTTTACGAGTAACTTAGACGACTTTACGATCAATTAAACACAGTTTGACTAGATCTTGAACTTAGCTCATTTATATTGTTTTTTTATAGTAAAATATGGAGTGGGATAAAATATGTATGCGCAATACTTATCTTTCACTTATTGACTATTTCATCATCTTATGATTACGCTGTCCATCAGACTTACATATGTCTGTCTCTATTTTTGACCAAAGAAACAAATGTTTGTACGCTATCCGTTTTGACGGATACCTAAGGATGGTGAAACAGGCCCTTAGTTAGGTTACCTACCTACTTCTCTATTACAGGTTAGATAGTAATTTAGTAATAGTAATAATTTTCTAGACAGACAAAAGCCGTCGAACTTTATACATGCACCAAAAGACAAAACAAAATCTAGATTAAATAACAAGTTATTGGAATACTCAGTCTAGACATTTTCAATTATGTACATTGCAAGATAAAAGACACCTGCTTGTTTTTGTTCCCAACATGCAATATCGGCTTGTCGAATATGGTTATTTTATCAATAACTAACGCTTGTTATGAAATCCTGCAGCACGGAAAGCAATTATTGGTGTGTCCTTTCACTTGCCTTTCGGTGCTTATACCTAGTAACTAGTTTACAATCTGTGGTAAGGCACTAAGGCCCATTGGACCACCACAGCCGGTGCCAAGAACCGGTCCCAGAGGCATGAGACCAACTTGTGGCTCAAGGCACATACAATGTTGATCAATCGCATTTTGGATCAACGATTAAAACGGTTCTCATATTTGAAATACTCAGGTAGATAGGTTCTGAGATAAGTGCCTACCTATTTTAAAATGCCTGCATAGTTATTCTATTGTACCTGCACATTGCTTATTACATACTCAGTACATAGTTTAAAAATACATAAGAGAGTATCCAATGAAACTTTTGGTTTAATGAAAAAAAAATTGACCAAAGGGCATGCTCTGAGACTTCCAAGTGATAAAATCAGTACCTATAGTGATAATATCAGTTGCTCTATAAAATACTATATTGTCCCTAAAATACTAGAGCATTACTCTACAACATGTTATATTTTTAGATAAAATAAACAATTAAATAGGTATTTATGGACATTTCACACAACAACCTCTGGTCCCAAACAAATTATTCAAAACATAAATAAATAGCAAATACAAACCAACAGAGAATGGCATTCGGCACGAAATTTTGTATCATTCAATATTGCAATATTAAGAAATACTTATCAACTAACTGGAACAAGAGTTGGCGAACAAAACTGCAATAATAGTTAACACGAACTTAACATTACTACTTATAAAATATTACTACTTACCTACAAAACATGGAATTCATATTACTTACTTGCGAAGACATTAAAAATGTATTTGGGTAAAATGTGGCTCCTGACGTTGTATAGTAAAATCATCAAGATTAGATGCAAACGCCTGTGTTTTTAATGAAAAAAATAAGCAGTGAGGTGTAAGGCATTTCTTTAACGTAAGTATTGTAATCGTATAACAGCAACGTACCGACGATACATGCACGTTAGTTGAGTTTTTACTAAAATCCAAATTAATCAAATATTAACCCAAATCATAATTAATAAAAATAAACTGTTTTCAATATAAGTCATAAACGGGGTTGCTTTGGAAAATAAACAATAATTTCCATAACAATTTTTTGACAGCCTTTTTAGTGAACTAAATTATAGGCAACCATTAATGGTTGCCTATAATTTAGTTCAAATTATAATTATATAATTACAAATTATAGGGTCAAATTTGACCCTATCATATATGATTAAATATTGTATTTCACAATATACTTAAGTTTTCCGATTTTTCAAAACTGTACCGGGACCCTAAAGATGCATGAAAAATATATCAGGTAGGTAAGTACCTATATTTTTATATTCTATGGTAAGTAATCCTTATTTACAAAGAAAATAACGACTATTAATTACAAAATACACAAACAGTTAAGCTATCTACAAATCGTTGCAAACGATTTATAGATAGCTCAACTGATCCAAATCAGTACAAATCGGAAGCGTGCTCAAGACACTGACTGCATTATTTAATTTTACATGGAACAAATTGAGTTTTCATGGCATGTTCATCTTGAATTTAAACGGTGAAGATGCAATCAACAATTTACTTAGGGCAACGGCACTGGTAAGAGCCTGCGCAGGTATATTCACATAAAAAGCAGACTATGCCGCGCTGGTGGTAAGTGGCATTTACGTAAGTACCTACCTAATATAAATTCTATGCCCCAGAATGTTTTCACAATTTTTATTATAGTTTAAAATCTATTGAACCTAGAACAAAAATAAAAACAATTTTGAAATGTCTTAAAAACCTTACCTAAAAGCCTTATCATTTGCCACCACATTTGATTTTTTGTAGGTACAATTTTTTTTATTTTCTTGAACAATCCCTTAGCCGATTCATCTCATAATCTTACCAGTAAATTATGGTAGTACCTACCTACCTACTATCAGTCGACCTACCTATGAAGATCGGAATAGCGGTTCGAATGTTATAGGTAGGTACTCTAACAACATACAAATAGTTGTAATGTGCTGTGTTTTGTCAAATTAAATTTTCAGAAACACTCCCTAGTAGCATAGCACCACTAACTTCAACTCACTTTTTGACCGAGCGAGCGAAGCGAGCGAAGCGTCTCAGTTTCCACATTGGCCAAAAATGCGTTTGTCCGGATGTCTGTCTGTTCTCCTCTACAGGTCGCATTTTTCAACCGATCTGGACGAAACTTGGTACACAGGTTATATGAATTATTAGATTTTTTTTATCGTCGGGGATTTTTGATTGGGGGGAAAATAGGGGAGAAAAGAGGGAAAGTTTGCTGTAGCGTTATTTATCGACGGATTTCAATCAAATTTGCGAAGCACACGAAAGACTTCATTCTACACAAGATGGTGTAAAAATATTTCCAAAAAGAGGGAGTGGAAAGGGGAAAAAAGGGAAAATTATTTTTTCCCGAAAATTGACTTCTACCAATGTCAATTATTATTAGACTACACAGTCCTCTTCGCCTTTACGAGACAAATCTGTAGACACCAGATTCGACCTCCTAGGCTAGGACCAAGGGAACGCGAGTAATCGCTAAAACTAATTTTGCTCAAAAGTCTAAATTCAAGCACCTGAAAATCGATTTAGCCAGGGGAAAAGGGAAAGTGTCGGTTATAGCATGGTTATAAAGCCTTGCGAGGTCTATGTTCTCACAGGACAACTAGTAGATATTCATATTCATCTGTAGCGGTTTTCGTGCCTTACACGCGCGGGTTACGTTCATACGAGACGTGAATTATCGAATTACTCATGTACTCTACGGAATATGTCCAATTCGTAACCGGCCTAAAATCAAATCTGCGCTAACGCTTCAGCTATCGCCGGTACCTACAAAATCGGCAACAACCTGTTTCACGCGTAGACCTTTAATATAGAGTAAAAAGTAATAAAATTGCTCCTAACAATCATGTCGGTAAGTTAACGAGCTTGTTGCATCCATGGTTATTGGAATTATTATTAGTGATCACTAAATTGCTCATGGGCGGTGAGGACGTAGCAGGAAGTTTAGCTATCTCAAGTGTTCCTTAGGTTATCGTTTCTTAGTGAAAATTGATTTCAGTTTCCGTCCATTTACCTACAATTTAAAATATTTACACTACTTACGTGATGACGATGTTTCAAGTTTTCCCTGATTAGAATGGTAAATTATATTCGGAAACACGTGCTGGCAAGGAGTTCTACTTTTGATGCCAATACGATATCAACATTTTCAATCATGAAAATGGGGTATGCCGGTATCCCGAGCATTTCCACGATGATAAAATGAATTTATTAAAATAGTTGTAACAAACACAGAATCAAAATTTACAACCAAAACTTCTTGTTACAGCGTCCTGAAAATCTGGAGTCCCCGTTGCCTGCCCCTCGGGACGCAAAGCATATTGTTTACAATATGAATGATCAGGTATTATTTTAATACTTAGCTTCGATTCGATACGCTTTCATCATAGAAATGATGACAAGCTCATAAAATAGACAGGACGAGTCTTTTTGGAACCCACCGCTTGATCCTTGGTTTTTCAGTTTTTTCACGGTTAGCTTGGTCATGTAGAGTATTGGTAGAGCCCTTTACAATGCTTAGTCTGTTTAGCAATTTTATCAGCTCTTTGAACGTCCGGCCTATACCTATCTCGAACCTGAATAAAAACAGAGGTTGTCGATCTCGTATCAATAGCATAAAACTATCACAGAATGTATTGTTCCTACATAATCGTACTGAAGTATGCAGCACAGGCGTAAATAAGTACAAGCTTTGTCTAAAAAAGGTATTTGGTAACTTTTACTAACTAAAAGCTACAAATCTAGATGAACAAAGAACAAAAAGTTCTGTACAATAGCGCAATAACAGTGAGACCTTCTTGCTACTATTTTGTTACATTGTCACGACGCTTCTTGTACATATTCCACTTTCTTGGGATGTAAAAGTGTAAAATGACTCAGTTTTTAACTCTACCTTATTTATATACCTACTGCTTTTATTATGAGCATCATCCATCCATCTGTTTTATTTTAATAATAAACGCAAATAACCCACAACTCTACCGGACTACCGTCGTTCGTAGATCTCTGTTAGACAAGATAGACTTTGATAATATATTTCCTAATATTATATTAATAGGATATAAATTGATTACCATAAATAGGTAGTTTTAGTATCTAAAAATTTCTTAAAAATGCGTCCCATCCCTTCAATAGAAGATTTTTTTATCCAGAGTTCCACGGGGCGTTCAGACTACCTAGGTTACCCACAATAATTACAAAACGGTGCATTTATAAAGCCTTCATTAATTATTTTATCGTTTCAGTAGGTAGTCAGCATCAGAGATCAGAGCACTTTTACAGAATTTCAAAACTGTATTGTTGGCTCTAATCACATTTTCGCTCAAGTAGGTAAATACTACTTTTAGGATAGAGTTTTTACTGTTTAATCATAATTGGAAAAAGAAAATGGAAAGATCCTCGTTTTCAGTCTTAAAACATTTTTGAAACTTTGTTTCATCATCATGATGTCAGTAACTGATGATGCAACAAAGGTATGAATTCGAGGTTTAGTTTGATAGAGGCTCCTCTAGAGGCGGATTCAAGCGCTGAGCCAGGCGAATGCTGGTGGAACCGCATTGGCAGACTGTTCAACATCTGTTTATTTTGGGGGTACCTAAGTGTAAATAAACTATATATTAATTACCTAATTGTTTTTTTGTTACAGACATTTCACACACCATCATTTGGCGACGAAGAGTTTGATATTCCTTTGATTCACGGCCAGCATGCAACAGCGGCCAGCGCTCAAAGCTCCCACATTCCGTACACACAGTTACACCACTCAGCTCCTCAGGTAAATACCTTCATAAAGTATACATACATACCCAAATACCCACTCAAACATAAAAATCTATCAGCTAAAAATGGCTTATTGCTAGCTACCTACGGGCCTGGCCCCGACACCACGTCACGTCGACGTAACGTGAAAATTCACGTTGACACATCGTGAAAAAGCAACGTTTTCACGTTGTCGTGCCGTAGATATTTCACGTTACGTCGACGTGACGTGGTGTTGGGGCCAGGCCCTACATGTCTTTATTACGCATACACATTTGATTCGGTTCGGTCCATCAACATATTTGAATCTACTTAGAGAAGTGTACGTAAATAAATTTTAAATTAAAAAAAATACTACCTACTTCTAAACTATTAATTTTCGTAGAACATATTTTGCGCTGTAATTAATCATAAGGATGTTCTCTATCCAAAACAAATTTGGACCACTGTGAATGGGCCCACCGCAGTACCTATCGTTTCAAATAAAATTGACAAGAAGTAAGAAACGCTGCCCTACATTTTCATCATCATCATAATAGGCAGCTCGTAGTAACCCACTGCTGGACAAAAGCTTCCTCCCTCAAACGCCACTCGCGTCTATTACACCTACCTACCTACCTACCTACATTTTAGATTGATTTTATTGTAATTGAATTGGTAGCTTGTTTGTATGAGTCCTGTTTGTCCATCAATTCTCAGGATACCTCATTCATGATACCTAATATCGACAATCTTGTAGGGTACCTAGGTTAGGTACCTAATTGCAGGTAGGAATTTATAAATATGTCTCAGAGTGATGACTGCAGTGCACGACCTCACGAGCACGTCCTCAATGCTTTGTAAGGTAATGCATTGTTACAGACTAACAGACATTAAATCAAAGTTTTCCATTATCTATCTACCATTAATTTTCACGGTAAGGCAAGACCACCTAATAGCTATAGGATTTAGGCTCGGACGGCGGACTCTACTCGCTCTACTTTTAAAAAGCGCCAGGGGGTATAGTTGATCGAAGGCGCCGGTTATTTTTATTTACTTTGCTACTCTATACTAGATGGCGCTTTATTCAAAACTGAAAAATTAAAAACCATAGACCATAGAAACATACATACAGGCTACATTATTATGTCATGTTGTACGCCACTATTCAGTTGTCAGTTAGTTTCTCGACTTCAGACCAGTGATGCCAACTTAGCTAGGTACATAATAGGTAGATCTAACTATTTTGTTAGTGTTACCTACAATTTAATACAAAATAGTCGTGAAATCCGCGAAATAATGCATCGATTCTTCCCGCCGCGGGGGACTATAACTTGCGCGGGGGGGCCTGAGAGGCTAAGTAACATTTAGCTACATACACACTTTCATCTAGTACCATTTTTGATGAAAACCTAGCAATCTAGCAACTTTTAGCAAGATGAAAGCTGCTAGCTTTCATCTTGCAAAAAGTTGGCAGCACTAGTTCTAACTCACAATACAACAACCATAGAGAAGAGACCGACAACGACTTTTTTTAGTTCCGTAGATATTTTTAATTTATTTGTTCTTCTTTTTCCTTTCATTCCCAAATTCTCTTTGTTTTGTTCCCAAGTTTCAAGTTTCATTCATCCAAGCCTTTCGTAGTTTGTTCGTTTTATATTTTTATTATTTCTAACGCTGTTACGCTTTCTTTTCATAAATTTGATTTGATGTAAAACGTTACTATACAGCAAGAAGACGCACTCTCACTCATAGGTCAGAATAACAACAAATAACTCGCCGCTAAAGTCGCCAAACTTGTCAAGAACTCGATGATATATTTTGAGATGTAGGTAGTTAGAAAACTGTTACAACCCAGAAGTTATCGACCGAGAGGGATTCGAAATTCGAACCCACAACTTAAGTAGGTACCTCCTATCTTTTCACTTTCAGTCTATTCATCACATCATAGATGGAAGTGTGTGACTGATAGGTACTGAGGAAATTATTTACCTACTATCATTATTTTAGGTTGGCATGATGAACCCGGCTCAAGACGGTCTTGCACCTCCCGGTGGTGCGCCCTCTTACCAGCAGCCCCTTTATTTACAAGAACCGCATACACCTGTTACATCTCATGGGTATGTTTACATGATCAAAATTAACAGCTGAATACAAAACCTAGAGCCTTCTCTATAACAATCTGTTATTTCAGTGGTGCTGGTGCCCCAGCTGGTAACTACATAATTCAACAACAACCTGGAGGGCAACAGAGATTGCTTATGATGCAGCCAAGCCAAGTGATGAGTGGGCCACCTACCCCAAGCACGCCCACCCAGCCTTCAGCACCTGTCTATGGCTCCCCTCAAAGAGCATCTCCTCCAGGCACTACAAGTGATGATTCAGATGATAGTGTACCATCGCATCATTCACAGGTTAGATTCCTTTGCTTGTCTATTGATTTATCTTCATAAAATGTTTGTATGACAAACATAATGCATGCATTTCTTACATTTTCACTTCTAATTATCCATAAAAAATCATCTCATTATTGCCTGTCTAAAATAATTTTATTTTGTATATAACATACAAATGTTATTGATTTGTTTTCTATCATAAATATAGTTCACTGGCATTCAAATCAATCATAATTGTATTGCATAATATTATTATAATCAGTAACATAGTTAGAAAATTACTAAGTATAGAAAATCTAATTAATTGGTTGTTTGTTGGTAGTTGCCTGGTGATGCGGAAAGCCTTCTGCCTATCCATTATTGCTCAGCGAGCCGGCAGCAACAAACTACGCTTCATCAGGTATAGGCAAATTTTATCGCTTCTATTGCTTTTGTTTAACTTACATTATTTACACTATTCCTACATTTGTTTTGCCAATGAACTATATTTCAATTATATCTACATATAAATATTTTGCTATAATAATATGTACTTATTATTTTAATATGAAAATAAACAGTTACAAACATTTTTTGATCCAACAGATAAATATTGGGAACATGGCTGTAAAAAGGTCTTCCCCTGAACCAATGGACAATGGAATGAATAGAGGTCAAATGCAAAAAAAACCTAAAGTACAGAAAAAGAAGAAAAAACGGGATCCAAATGAGCCACAAAAGTAAATTACAAAAAAATATTTTTTACCGCTTGTCTTGTTATGTTTGATCAATTTGAATAAAACCTTTTTTCCTTCTCAGGCCCGTGTCGGCATATGCCTTATTTTTTCGAGACACACAGGCAGCAATTAAAGGACAAAACCCCAATGCTAGCTTTGGAGAAGTTTCTAAAATAGTGGCATCAATGTGGGATGGGCTGGACTCGGAACACAAAAGTGTAAGCTTATAGTTTCAAAGAATTAAAAGAAGAGCTCATCAAGACCTAATACGGGATTAGGAGAACAAGAATGCGGGATGTGTCACTGGACACTGACTGCGCATGTCCGGAGTCGTGGCTGTATCATCAAAACTCTCGCTAAATGCCCAATAGGGCAGCTCGCAAGAAAAATTGGAATTAAAAAAAAAATAGTTTCACAGTTTCCATTTATATTTTCACCATATCTCCAACAAAAAGGTGTGCTTTTTATTTCACAGGTCTACAAACAAAAAACTGAAGTGGCAAAAAAGGAATATCTCAAAGCACTTGCTGCATACAGAGCAAGCCTAGTTTCCAAGGTAATGTTTGATAAATTTTTTAAATATTCCATGTAAATGTTTTTTTTTCTTATGTAGGTATAGGTAAGTACATCCATCACAATAGTTTCATACATGCATACATCCAATGCAAAGTAGTTGGTAAGTACCTATACATTGCATAATAATTAGGTATTGATTCGCAGTATTTTGAAATAAACAATAGGTAGGTAGGTACATCGGTTGGTAGTTTTTTACTACTAATAGGTACCTACAATACAAATCAGAAAATTACTTCTGGTAGAGCTGCCATCTATGCGTGCCCCCGTGCCGAGAAAAAGCTTAGTGTGAGCTTTTTAGCTTCAGTTTACAATCAATAGATGGCGCTGCTGTGGCATGTGACCGATGAACGAAATGAATGTACCAAAAAGCTTTTTTCAAGGAACAAGCAAGTGAAGCAAGATTTCATTCATTCATTCATAGCTTTTACGATTTTACATTACCTTGAGAGTTCTTGTGTACTGTGTAGCATTTTGTTATATCTAGTTACGTTTTATGAGTAAAAGGTCAACGAAATTACATTTAGTTGGTCGCTACAAATATCTTTACTAACTATAGTAACTGCTAAGGTAAGCTTCTGCAACCTTTATTGGAAGCTTTGTCTTTTGAGGTTAGGACTTGAGTTTATTTATAAACAAAGAAAATAAACAAAGCAATGCTAAAGAATAACTACTATCCCTACCTACATACAATGCGCTGCAGTAAGCTCGTTTCAATGGCATTTACATTTATTTATTTTGCCTACTAACTACGCTATTTTAAATTTTGTAGTTGGCATTATTTCAGAGCTTTTATTCAACAATAACAATACATAAACAAAGTACAGGGTACCTGAGTATATTATAACTATGTAAATACCATATTTTTAGGGTGGTGAACAAGAAAACCAAGCGATGTACAATCACACCAACAGTGGCAATCCTCCATATGGAAACTATTACCCAGGGCAGACTTATGGCAATGGTCACTCACCTCAAGGGTACACCGGTAACCCCCCGCAGGGTTATTCTCCCCAGGCTTACCCAGGTGGACAGCCACAAACTCCATACGCTAGTCAAACACCGCAGGGCTATCCTCCAAACCCACAACAATCACCACAGAATTATCAAGGGAATATGCCAATAAATGCTCAGACATATCAGGTAAACACCTTAGACATCTTCCAGGGTGAAAAGTGTGTTGGACCACTCTTCTGGTGGATTTCTGCTCTTCTGGTATTTTGTTTATCTCTAAATAATAACAATATTGGTATTTATACAAAGATAATCCTGTTGAACTGGAGCTCTGCCTAATTAGTCTGCCTTTATAAACTTTTTTATTCAGAGTGTGCCGAGCCAATCTCCACAAAACTACCAGGTGAACCCTAACACATCGCCCCAAAACTGCCAGCCTAACATTGCACAATCACCGAGGAACTACCAGCCAGCTCAGTCGCCCAACAGCTACCCCACAGGAACCGGCATGTCGCCTCCGGGATACAGGCAGGTGCAGCCACAGTCGCCGCCGATGGCGTCAGTGCACGCGGCTATGCAGTATCATCATCCTCAACAGGTTAACTTAGCTTGTACATGTCTTCTATTTTTATTTTGTCTGTTGCAATAGGCTAGTAACTTTGATTCTTGGCTTTTGTCAATACATCTCTGCTTTTCCTTGTTCAAAATAGTTTCCTATGCTCCAGTTAATATCTAGTTTTTACTACACAATCCTAATGACATGACAAAACTACTTTTCTTTGACATAAAAACTTGTAATGTAAGTAATTTTTTTTAGCAGATGCAGCAGTCTCACCAGCAGATTCAAGCACATCAAGTACAACAGTATCAACAACAACAGCAAATACAGCAACAACAACAGATTCAACAGCAACAGCAAATACAACAGCAGCAACAACAGAATCAGCAGCAACAACAGCAACAGACTCAACAACAAAACCAGCAGCAGAATCAACAACAAAATCAGCAACAACAGAATCAGCAACAAAACCAACAACAGCAGCAGCAACAACAGCAAAATCAGCAGCCTCCGCAACAAACTCAACCTCAGAATCAAGCTGTTAAAATTGAACAACATTCCCCAACTAGCAATGGAGGTCCCGGTGTGCCACATCAGTCACCAGAGGTAAGTCTATACATACATCATTTTATCAATAATTGATGCCCATTATCACTCGCGGAACAGCGGTAGTTTATAATTTATTCTAATTTGTATTTTCAGCAGAACGAAAACCAAAACCGCGGAACGCCGTCATGCATTCGACAGGGATGCACCAACCCAGCTATAGCCAATAGTGAGTGGGAGGATGAATACTGTTCCAATGAATGTGTTGTCAGCCATTGCAGGTAACAACACTTTTTTGTTTCACACCACCAACAATTTTAATAGTTTTGGTGGTCTATCAATGCCTGACTACTTTTGAAGCCTCGACCGAAAAACGGAAGGGAGGTGCCCTCGTAGCTCTGAAAGTAGAGCTCCAATTTTAAAGCGGTTTTTTTAAGAAAGGCGATTTATCTGTGGTGGTTTTTTCTTAGTCATGTATAATAAAAATTGGTGGAGCCGTTTCCAAGTTATGAGGATATTCACCAGCTCTAAAAACCACTTTTGTGAAATCTCAGCCATAATTGCAGATTGAAACATTTAGTTCTTCTCAAAGTATTGAAGTGTTAACGACGGTTCAGCACCAATCTCATATAAAGTATCAAAACGGCAAATAATTAAAATGTTCTTTGATTAAAATCAGTTGATGATAAGGGAACTAAATTACGAAATAGCTGTCCTGCACTTTACCGATGTATCCGATATATTTGTCTAGCCAAAAAATTAATTAAATTAGTTACTATGTATAAAGATAAAGTCTTATGCTTATTAACGAAAAAAGTAACAAAAAAAATATTTTTTCAGAGACGTCTTCAGCTCTTGGGTGGCATCAAACAACAGCAGTCAAATACAAAATTTCTCTGCAGTAAAATAAACTTTTAACCATTTATAGGTACATATCAAATTAAATGAAATCCATCTGATTATCCATAATAGTGTATCTTGTATTTTGAGTTTTTGTAATACAAACTTGTTGTTTGACATTAATTATAAGTAATTGTTATTTAAAAGTGTACTTCCAGTAACTTGAATGAGGCTACTTTACTCTTTCACTAGTGGAATTAATAAAAATCGTCGTTTTTATTTCACTTGATAGGTTAAAGTTTAATCTACTGCGAATTCTAGTTACCTAGTTAATTTTTGTAGATATTTTTAGTAGAAATTCCGTTAATAAAAATGTTGTTTTTTTATAAAATAGGTAATCAGTATTTGTTAATGATAATTATCATCTCGAACTAGCATTTTATTAGACTATATATTCTTATAATATCCTTTATAATTATTATAACTTGATGGCTGAGGTTAATGTTGCCTAGAGCGCACGCCGGACTATTGTTTAGCTTCAAATGTAGATCCTATCTGAGATGTATATTATAATAAATTATTGTTATAAAGACGATAGTTTTTCATAAAATTAATGAATATAATTAGCAAGTTACATACTTATACTTCCATGTAAATTAACTATTTAATAAAAACTTATAGCAATACTACTCATTTCTCTAGGAGTTGCCTTTAGTATAAGTAGTATTTAGCTGGACCAAAATTTTTCTTTGTACTCGAAGCTACTATTATAAAATTAGTTAAATAAGTAATGTGGTTAATTATTATTGTATGTCCAATACATGACTAATTCTAATTATTGTAAATATACACTCGCAATAATAGAAATAGATACTCTGTTAGGGCATAACATTTTTTATGTTATTTATTTAGTAGACAATTAGAATTTTACATTAGGGACGAAACTACCGTTATACTATTATGTAAATTGTATCATGTATAAAATGTAATTAGAAATTTGATTTCATTAAATTTCTTAAGCGATACTTTAGTTGTTTTTTCATTATTTATTATTAGAGAAAAACAAAATCCCTAACACCCTGCATGTAAGTAGTTGTTGAATGAAATTGAAACCTAAATATCCTAAACTTAAGCTATAGGTACAGATTTGCATGCAGAAGGGACGAAAATAGACCCCACAAAATTAGTTTACTGAAAAAGAATGACTACAGAACGAACTGGCACGTTTACAGGAGACAACAGCATTTTTGAATTTTCGAATTCAACATGCGGTACCTATTTATTATTTGTTCTAATATTATGTAGACTGTCCCGTTCATCGGCGCATGGTATAAAAAGTGGCCCCTGACGCTGTTGTATAATAATAAATCATCAAGATTAGATGCAAAGATCGCTCATTATTCATTGCATAAGTACATAATTATAAAGGCTGCAAGTAGGCCTCTTAGTAGTATTTGTCTAAACTGGCAGCGTGGTCAGGCATAGTATCAAAGAATAGGTGGGTAAGGAAGGTACCTAGGTACTAGTACTTGGGAAAAAAAACTAGTCGAAGCGACGCGTGACCCGAGGGCTGGTGATTATCTGGGCCAGCGTATCAGCATTGCTATTCAGCGCGACAATGCAGCCAGTGTCTTGGGCACGCTTCCGATTGGTACTGATTTGGATCAGTTGAGCTATCTATAAATCGTTTGCAACGGTGTGTAGATAGCTCAACAGCTTGATGTGTATTTTGTACATATTATAAATGAGGTACTTGTAGTAATAAAATTATTGTATGGCACGTATAACAATTTGAGTGGAAGAACTAATCCAAATATTCCTTCCTATCCTAGCTAGGTACAAAGATGTTTTAAAATTGGCGCTTTAGTATCAACTTCAACTTCTTGGTTTATGTGGCGCTTTAGAATAAAGACCCAACTTTTTGGTTTATTTGGTTTGGCTTGGCGGCCAAGAAAGCTGCCAGTGTCTATTCACGTTTACTTTACATGAGATGAAGGTAAAGAAAACTAACGGACAGAGGCCATTAGTAAGAAAAGAAGAAAGAGGAAAAAGCCTTTGAATGAAAGAATCAACACACTACTGTACAGTACTGCTGCTGCATTTTCCCATCTGGCAGCACTGCCTTGGTTGTGTTTGCTGACGTGATGACGTGACGTGAGCAGACGTGAACTGAGTGAGAAACGTAACTAGTGATGCCAACTTAGCTACTTTAAAGCTAGATCTAGCTCTGTTTTTAAGTATCAGACAGCTACAATTTTATTAAACATGTAGCTAAATTTGAACAAGGTACTTTTTCGAACAAATTTTCACAAAATACCTCCGAGTACAGTTGTGCAAAAAGAGAACCGTCGTCGTGGCGTTACGGTGAGTGAACTAACATTAAGATTTTTATATGGCAGCCCAATCCAGCTGTCACTGCAACAGTCAAGTGTCCACTTCGACTCGATAAATTACTGTTGATCTTGTTTTTGTGATAAAAAATTGCATAATTATGTCGAAAAGAAGAAAAACGTTACGCAGCTCTATAAGACAAATAATATATAATGTGATACAGTTTTGTTAAGGCAAAAAGCGTCAAAAAGCCCGAATAGCACCCGAGCTGTACGGTACATAAGGTAGAAAATTTTATCTACAATCCGGAGAGCTGTGCAAATTAGGTAGGGAACATAAGACGCTAAGTAACATTTAGCTACTTCTATCTAGCATCTTTTTTTGAGTGAAACTATCAATCTAGCAACTTTTGAAAGATATTTGGTTACCTACGGTCTAAAGTCTAAAGTTAGCAGTTGGCAAAACTGACTAAAACTAAACATGACTGACATTGATTGATGGCAACATTATTTCCAAAATTCCTTGTCCAATCTATCTATCGTCTATCTAGCGTTTTGATTTTCTAGCGAAAATTAGCTAATTTCGTGAATTCTACTAATGAAATCCATCTAGAATAAGTTCTTCGTTAGCAAATATAAATCATTTGGAGTAAATATTTGAAGAAATCGTGTCAGTCATGCTCCAATTTTGATTCTACCAAACATCAAGGATTACCCGGAAAGGAATATGATGGACGGAAGTGATTTATCCTCAGCAAATAGCCGTAAAGGCGTGATTTCGCAAGCATGGACACGGTTGTCCCAGGTGAGTAACACCCATGCACAATGCTTATTATAAAATACACAAAAACGACCAGTCTCCAATAAGTACAATCTCTGTACCTACTCTACACAATTTTATTAGGCTTGTGGTCAAAGACGAGGAAAGTAGCTCCTCATGTACTGTACCTACCTACTAGTTAGTTTAGCTGATTTTAAGTATCCAAAAAATTACCAATATCTGCGACATGTACCTACTTCGGTCTTTATCCTACTAGTGTCACATTCACATAGCATAGCATAATAATAAATTAGGTTAATAGTTGTTATCTCAATTTAAAATAAAAAAATGCTACCATGGTAAGTCCTATTATGAGTAAAGAACCTTGACCTGTACAGTACGCTATGCTACGGTACGCTAAGGGATACTAGATATACTTAATTATACTTTTATACTACTGGTATGACTACTGTGCTATAAATTGATTGTAGCAGACAATGCAGGTGCTGTAGCACAGTATTGCATCCTACTAATATTTAAAATGCGAAAGTTTAGAGGTTTGGATGTTTGTGTTTCAATTACGTCGAAACTACTGAACCAACTTGGATGAACGGTACTCGCGTACGAAGTCGCGGGTAACTGCTAGTATTTTCATAAATTCATAATTTTACTAGCTTTTCATTATTAATCATAATGAATAATGAAATGTTGGTAAGCAAAATATATTTCTAAATTATGTAGACCTAGATTGTGTACCTACTAGGGCATGCAACCGGTAATTCTCGGTATCGAAAGTACCGGGAATTACCGGTACTTTTGATAAATTCCAGTACCGGTACTCACGAAGCCAGTCTCGGTTCTTTCGATACTTTCGATACTCAACTTTTCTGTTATTTTTTGTCGATTTGTTACTTAAAAACATACACTCTGGGTAAAGTTTCATCTTACTTTTTTAATTATAAGATGTTTTGACGCAATAATAACATAGAAAACGTTATGTCGAGTAATATTATCAGAGTTGTTTACCGCTATTATTGATTTGAGTCAAAATATTTTAATAGTTAGGTCCAACTTTGTATAAAGAGGTCACCAAACCTAACTAAACATATCGACCTTGTCTTTCTTGTGGGTAAGGCCAATTAAGCTGAGAGGATGATATAAGTGTTTAGCAAGCCTACTTCATCTAAATCATGTCCCAAGCACTGCATGCAGCGTTCCGTTCATAGTGTGAAAAGTGGCCCCTGACGCTGTATAAATTATCTAGATTAGATGCAAAGGCCTGATTACCAGAGAAGACTATAGGACTGAGCCATAGTCACTATTTATTGGTTTTCAACACGAACTGAAACACGACTGTATCAGATGGCAACACCTCTGATCTGTTCTGGAGGAATCTGAAGTACCCAAATATATAGAGGCCCTCATCAGAAACCTTTATGAAACCAGCTATGCTACTTATAACTTTAGGGAATTGCACGTCTAAGCCGTTCTTTTTTGAGAAAGGAGTAGAACAAGGATGCATCATTTCACCCATGCTATACAATAGGTATATATGGCGAACCCACCGTGCGTTAGACCTGAGATGATTGGAAAATCATTGTTAAAGTTGGAGGCGTCAAAATTTCTAACCTACGATACGCCGATCATACGTTGCTCGCATCCACGGAGTCCGAAATGGTTGCCCTAAGGCAGCGTTTAAAGTCGGCTAGTGCAGATCTAAGCCTGATTTTAACAAAAACAACACCAAGTTAATGATTGTCGATCGTTTTAAGTCCATCCAATTGTCGGATGCACCGGAAGAGTATCAAATTGTCGAGGAAATCCCATACCTGGGCTCATCAGACAGCGATGAACCAACTTAACAGAATATGGAGAGACAGCAACATTCAGAAGAAGACGAAGGTTCACGTGATTCGCACACTGGTCTTCTCCTCATTTCTCTACGGTACTGAAACGTAAACCATGAAAGCCAATGACAAAAGAACCAACGTATTTATACTAAAGAACGTGCCCAGTGCCTGTCTTCCATTTGCCTTCACCGGATACTTGTACAGACATGGTGCGCGCAGAAATGCGGAAAACATGGAGAAACTTCTGATAACACGCAAAACGGAAAGCAAGAGGGAGGAGCCCATAGCGCTGGTCTGACCAGGTGTCCGAACAGCTAGAAACTTCCGTCAGCATCGCGATCTATTAAGCCGTAGATCGTGACCCGTGACAGACGGAAAAAAGCTATCAAAGATGCCATGCACGGAGTCACGATCCTCAACAACGGAAAAACGAATAAGGAAGAGGAGGAATTGTATTTTGGCGCAAGGCGCTTAGCTAACATTCGTTGGGGTAAAGATATTATAGCATGGAGCCACGTGAAGG
Organism: Gandaritis pyraliata; assembly: GCA_947859175.1. Taxonomy (NCBI): domain Eukaryota; kingdom Metazoa; phylum Arthropoda; class Insecta; order Lepidoptera; family Geometridae; genus Gandaritis; species Gandaritis pyraliata. The sequence goes on along the minus strand of OX401853.1, from coordinate 6,383,107 downwards.
TGCGAAAAATGACCACATAGCCAAAGAACCAACGACTTTGTATCGATTGTGTAAAGTCAGTAGATAAAAAACGCTTAAAATCGGTTTTCCCGCAAATCTATGGTGGACCTTAATGTCCACCAGTGGACTAATTTAGGCTGCCAGTGTAATAATACAATTAGAAATAACCAAAGTTCTCTATTTTTATAGGTTTTTACTTCATTTTAGTCCTTTTTTAGTGAAAATCCAGTCAGTATCGAAAGTATCGAAAGTACCGGTAATTACCGGTACCGGGTCCAGTACCGGCCGAAAATTACCGGTACTGAGAATAGTACCGGTACTGCATGCCCTAGTACCTACCTAGTTATATATTTTTGACTAAACAAATTTTGTAATCTGCAGTCACTATCAACACTGATTAAGTACCTATCTATAAGTTTTAGTTTCATCACTGTCTGACAAGAGAAAAACAATTTTAATTTTATTTTATTCAATTTATTTATGTGTACTAACCTACCTTTTTGATTTTATGTCTCATACAAAAATATACCTAATATTTCAGGTGTATCAAGGAACACTAGATAAATGGACACCCCATATGAAATCAAGATGGGTTGGCAGCGCAGTGCTCCTAGCTATATTCATGCTTCGAATATTTTCAAAGCAAGTATGTAAAAACCACAAAATTTATTTATTGTATATTATTATGGCAGTAGAAGGGTACATATTGGTGGAGTTTATCAAATTATGTGTTTGCAAATGTGATTTGCAAAGGGGATCACATTCCATTCACTCAGTTAGATTAAACGATGATGTTTGTGATGTGCTTTACTGCCATGGTATATTAAAAACTATAATTAACAAGTTGGTCTAGTTCAGTTGAGTGTAATATTTATTTGCTAGTAATTTGAAAACGAATCTACATTCATGTTAATTTGATTAAAACACTTGTTTTACAGGGTTGGTACATAGTTACATATGCTCTCGGCATTTATCACCTAAACTTGTTTATTGCATTCCTGACTCCTAAGATAGATCCAGCCATGGATTTTGATGGTAAGAAAACTTCCCACAAAAATAGCTATGTACTTATTGGCCGCTTTTATACTTTACCGTGTAACGTTACAGCACGATCGGTGTTGACAGATGGGCTCCTGGAGGCCGATAATCTGCCTTTCCATCGCATCGGCGACGACGGCGGTGGCGGGCCTTAGATAAGATCGCCTCCTAAGCTGCCTTTAGTGTCATAATTATTTTGGTTGCTTGTTTGAATAATTTGTCCTTTTTGGATTTATGCACAGGCAACACCCACGGCATACCGTTACCGTCAAATGAATTAAAAAAAGCGTCTCCATACATGCTTTCCCATTCTGCAGTGGCGGTAATATCGTGACGTGCCGTGCCGTTGCACGGAAAATAATAAAAAGCTGCCATTTTTTTTTCAATAAATCCAAAATTCATTGTCTACAACCAATTTTGAATGGTTGATTTGATCTCGTCAGGGTTCTAAGATAAAGATCTGTTGTGATTACTATACCTACCTATAAACTTATAACACAGTATAGTAGTCACAACGGATCTTTGTCCCTTTGAAGTATCTGCGCAGAACCCATTTTTGGGTTAAATTGTAGGTAAGTGAATTTTTCCGTACAACAGTACATGTGCAATCGTATGTTGCGCCAGCTTCAAAGGGATAAAGATCTGTTGTGCGTACTGTCTGTATGTATTTATAAAAACAGTTATGTATTCTATTAGCAATCTAGTACCATAGTTCTTGCATAGTTTGGGCCAGGAGAATTTTGTATGAAATGTCCATGAATATTTATTAAAAAAGTAAACTCTAGCTTCGAGACTACATGACGTGGTGTGTGTTGTCTTGCATGCACTAAACACTAATTATAAGACGAAGTGTAGAGTAGGTGCAGCGTGTTATTGATGACGCTATTAAATAAACCTCGTGATTTTACTGAATAAACAAATACTAAGGGCGTCTTGCACCAGAATCACTAAACGTATTTAACAGCTAAGGGCGAACGCAAACCGAAAACAAAACGTCTTGTCGAACAGTTAGTGATGTGAAACATCATAATTTTTTGACAAATCCTCTCAGTAAAACTTTTTTAGTTACAATATGCTTCTTTTTATTTGCTGTTTTCGTTACATGATTATTAAATGAGAATCATCCTAAGTACTTAATAATATTAAGTACACTACATAATTACTCTATTCTTATTTATTAAAAAAGCACAGTTCATTCTCTAGGTATGTGCGTATAAAGCAATGTTTAATAGCTAGGTACTAAACAATGCTATAATAGATAGGTAAACATAATTTTATGCATGCTGTGTTCGCTTTTTTCGCTTTTTCGTTATAACGAAAACAGCATATGACGAGTGCTTCCTCGTCATATGCTGTTTTCGTTATAACAGAAAATTTATTTTCACGTCACTAAGTGCGCGACAAAACAGTTTTGTCGATAGATGTGCGTTGGCCCTAAATCGATTTAAATCTGACGTATTTGTATGACTTGACAACTCGCTAAATACTATTTAAGAGTTAAACGCGTTTGGCGATTCTGGTGCAAGCCGCCCTAAACCAATAAAAAATAATAAAAACATATTCACCTTGAAGAACAGCCAGTTAAGGAAAAGGCTGCTTATTTATGTAGGTGTTAAACTTAACTGCTCTAAAATTTTTGAACTTAATTTTCACTAAAAACGGGAACTTACAAATCTTGGTAAATATCCCGTTATTAGTGTATATTATTAACTGCTTTATGTTGTACTTATACTAGATCGTGAATTTTATTTTGATTAAAAAATACTGGTTTTAACTAAAAGTACCCTGATGCTTAATTAATTATGCCAATATATAAGTAAAGAAAAGGTAGTTAATACACCTAGTTCACAAAATCCATCTTCAAAAACCTTTGAAAAACTCTTTTTTTTTCCAGATGATGAAAATGGGCCAGCTTTACCAACTAGATCTACCGAGGAATTTAGACCATTCATACGGAGATTGCCAGAATTTAAGTTTTGGCTGTCGGTAACAAAAAGTACACTAGTCGGTTTTTGTTGTACTTTCATAGATGCATTCAACATTCCTGTATTCTGGCCCATATTAGTGATGTACTTTATCACTCTATTTTGTATTACAATGAAGAGGCAAATCAAGGTGAGTTTGATTTTCAATAAAATGAATATAATTGCTATATTCTATGTAGGTAGGTACTTATAGAATAATACATAGGATAGATAGATCATCTGCTTTATGCTTACCAGATTTATAATTATTTCCCAAATATTCCATGTATGTACAAAATTACATTATTTATACATAAGTACATGGAACATTGTTACTATTTATTATAAGTAGGTATGTATTTAAAAAAAAAAGTATATAAGTATTCTATCAGCCATCTAGTTCCCATATTACAAGCTTTGCTTAGTTTGGGACTAGAGGGCATTGTGTGAAATATCCCTGAATATTTATTTATTATTGACCTTTAATGATAAAAATAACCTTATCATAATTTTAAACAGTTTTTTACCCATGTTCTAAAACAACAGGTAAAAACATTAATAATCGTAAATACCATATTTATGATCATTCGGTATAATATGATATTGTAATGGTATCAAGAGTATTTGTAATCGTAACAGTTTCCGGAAAGGAAACATGATAAACAAAACCGTGCTGCAATGCCATGTTGGTGTTTTACAACGATTCGTATTTATTTTAAGTTACGTGAAGGTTCTAATTAAAAAAATAGAAACGCATACATGTCATAAATAGCATAGACAAATAAAAAAATAGACCAGCAGACGTTTAGAAAATATCGTAACCCGAAAATGGATTACCTTCAAAGGCGTGAGATGTCGCTGGGTGTATCGAATCGGTAATAAATCAAAACGGTGTTTATTTTCTTGAACCTCTGGCGCGCTGACACTATAAGCAGTACGGAAATAAACGTCAGATGGCGCTATTTCTAAATTTTGCAAAGCGTATACCAAAATTCGGTTACAACGCGCGCGACGTTGACAGCTTGTGCTATGCAATGTCGAACGAGCGAGATAGAGTCTGGATGCAGAGCGGCAACAGTGCTCTGGTCGTATCAAGCTAGTAAAATAATAGATGTTTCGATTTTAAACCTGACGCCTTACCGCCAAGTGCGGTAACAAAAAAATACAAAGATATTATATGAAATCTTAAATGTTTTTAGCTTGATAAAATAAAACATAAAAGGTAGGTAGACTTTTAATTATATATTATTAAAATATCACACCCAATAGGTACTTGTTTAGTTATGTACTGAAACATTACCATACATTACGAACCATTTAGGTACGAACAAATAAGTTTTCTGCGGGTGTTGCCTAGGTCTTTTGTTCCTAGGCTATCCTGTTCTAGTTTTACTACCTACCTACTTATAAATAATGGAATAGGTATGTCTGAAGAAGGTAGGTAGGTACCTATAGGTATATTTATCAATATAAATATTCTAAAGTAGGTATATGATTGACTAGCAGTTACCCGCGACTTCGTGCGCGTGTACAGTTTCCGTGTACCTACTGGAATGTCAAACGCTAGTTGTTAGACCAAAGAGGTAGTACTACGTCCTGTCAAACTGACGTGACATGACATGACAATGAAATCCTCTTGCCAATTGGCGCTGCTAATCCTTTTCGTTCCCACGCATAATGGGCCAACTGTGAGCCTAAATGCGGAAAAGGGAGTCCCTTCAATTTCAATTTTTCCTTTTCGTTCATTTTATCCTGTAGATCCTGTTAATTATTCGGGATAAAAAGTAGCCTATATGTCAATCCAGGTTACGAACTATATATATGCCAAGTTTCATCCAAGTTGGTTCAGTGGTTTTGACGTGATTGAAACACAAACATCTAAACATCCAAACATCTAAACTTTCGCATTTATAATATTAGTAGGATAGGATATTAGTAGGATTGCTTATTGCTTATGCGAACATCGCGAGATAGTAAACTCTTTTTTGATTACCTACTTACTAAATACTCACGATTTACGAGATCTCAGTTCGGAGCGTACTCCTAGTTCTATGCTGCCCTCCTTATGAAGAGTGCAGAAACTAGCATTTTTGCCAAAATTTATTTGAGAAATTTTTCTTCATATTCTAATCAGATGAACAGTATCCCTATCCTCATTCACCCAGTTATCTGAATCAATGTGACCTATTAATTAATTAAGTTTTCATTTATTTTCAGCACATGTTGAAATATCGGTATCTACCATTCACTCATAGCAAGCCAAAGTACAAAACTGTGGACTCAGCAGTCACCGTAAACTGACGACATACATCTAATTTGTAAAAATTAAGGACTTCTTATGTATGTAATTAAAATAACTTAAAATATCTGTTGTATGCAAATGTTTCTAGAAATACAGTTTTTATTGTAATGTTTTTTGAATTTTTATTTATTTAAACCTAGTCTAGTAGAAAGGCAGAGGTGCCTACTTAGGCTACCTACGCTACGTGGGTATGTAGGTATATTGATGTGTAGTATAATAGTATTAAATTACAAAGCAGTGATACCTACCGATCTGATGAATTTTTCATACATATTCATATTATCATACTGCTTGTGTTCAATTGATAGAAGCTACTCGCAGAACTCATAATGAGCAATGGCCTTGAGCAAACGGTGAAGGAAAACATCGTGAGGAAATTCGCACATGTCTCTGTTTACTTTACAAACACCAACGTCCTATTCTATGGCATGGCATGGATAAAAAGTCGAAGTCGAGGCCTCTGCACTTGGACGAATGTAGTAGGTACCTAAGTACTTATTAGTTTTAATTTTATTATAATTAGTAAAAAAACTTTTGAACTTCCATAAAACGTGGATGCGTATGGAGATGACCCGGTACTAGACTTACCGCTACACAACACACCTATGTCTACCTAGGTAAGTACTGTAAGTACATAATAATATACAGCCCGTACCACCACCACCTACATAGGTACATTGAAAACAAGATCATGCGTAGATACGTAGCGTAACGACATGAACTATAGGTAGGTAACTGCAAGTAGGTACCTACCTAACCTAACTAGATAAAAATAAAACGGCCGCCTGGCTATAAAAAGTTACAAAGCGATTGTTATGTTCCGTATACAACGCAGCACGCTAAAATGAAAAGTTAAAAATAGTACCTAGCTGGCAGTAAAATTAAGAAACGTATCATTATTGTTTGTTTTGTGATGTGTAGGAAGTTCCTAAATCACCATGGCGTAGCTTTTTCAATAATAGAACCTACCTACCTACTTTTTGGGGCCTAAGTTTCCAGATCATCAAAAACTTAAAATTCCGTACAAAGTACCTACCAGCAGCATTCTACGCGGTACTTAGCCATAATACAGGGGTGTGTTATTTCGTCCATGTACAGGGGCCCAATGGCGCTATTCTTCCACGGTTCAACCATTACCTATGTACCGTACCACATACGTTAAGACTTAAGAGTGGTTTATGACGATTTTGAGTCAATAGACTCTTTAATTTGAATTAGGTAGGCAGGTACAGGTACCTACTTGAGTTCATAAAGTCCCAGCTCGACCTAGCGCTCGCTAAGTTATGGGACTTTCTGATAGAACAGCGATGATGGGTCTATTTTATTTTAGCAGCCGCTTTGAAACGTAATAGTTTTGTTATGCCTTCGTTCTTAGCTACGTTTGGTAGAAATCGGTGCAGTCGCGTTTATGGTCCGACGATATTATTTTATCATCTCTGATTCGTCACTCATCAAATCATCGAATGAATACGAACGGAACGCCACCACCACCAGACGAACGGAAATGAGACACCCGTTCATGGTTGACATACCACCTATCCGCACTAAGCGTTTCGCTTCTACTTTTATAATGCGGACAGCCAAGGATTGGAACTCGTTGCCGGCGTCTGTGTTTCCACCTTCATATAGATTGGATGTTTTCAAGAGACTAGTGAATAGGTATCTTCTAGGTAAGCGTGCTACATCGTCGACCGCATCTTCACTTAACATCAGGTGAGATTGCGGTCAAACGCTTGCTTATAAATTTATAAAAAAAAAAAAAAAAAAGAATACCTATTCATTCGTTGATTTGATGATTTAACTTAGGATAGGTACCTTACCTACCTACCTATCCTAACTTTATATGTAGGTAGGAACCTACTCCATCCAAGGCAAATATATACTTACCTAAGTAAGTACTATTTACCAAATACTTAAGTAAGTAGGAACTTAAGTACATTATTTGCCTTGGATGGAAAATAATACATCTATTTGTAAGGTCGAACAAGGCACCTGCTTACCCCAAACGTGACTCTGAAATTATTATGAAACGCGAGCGTCATAATGTCATTGTTAAGTACCTACCTACTTTATTCAGTAGGTACCGTACCTACTTACTTTGATTAGATTTACCTCGTCGAACTCGTGTGTGCCGCGCCCTTCAGCTAGCGCAAGCGTAGCGTGCCACGGGTCTACGGCCTACTTTACCACAGCCTTAGAATTTCTATAATCTGTGACCACAGCCTACTACTACGATGAACGAGAACGAAACTTCTGTTGTGTGTTGTGTGTGTGGTTGGCGGTTGCTGAAACAGCGAGAAAGCCTTATTACACTATGCAATCTCAAGTCAGACTTACTGGAGATAGTGATGTAACGTGACGAGTTGAGTTATTTCGAACTCAAGTTATTTGAGTTGACTGGCATCGAGGACTTGCATGCATATAAAGTCATACAAGTGAAAATCTAGTACCAATTTCTCTAACCACTTACGTTGCATACGGACCTAGTTGAGTCAACCCAATTGGCGGCTCGAGTCAAGGTTCAGTTTATCTAAAATAATTCGAGTTCCAAATAACTCAACTCGTCACGTCACATTACTATCAGTAAGCCTGACTTGAGATTGCGTAGTGTAGTAAAAGCCTGACTTGAGATTGCATAGTGTAATAAGGCCTAGAGGGACGATTTCTGTGTGTGTTTTGTACGTACAGTGCGGTGCGTTCAAGCGCTTATTAGATTGTGCAATCTCAAGTCAGACTTACTGATAGAGATGTAACGTGATGAGTTGAATTTTTTCGAACTCGAATTATTTTAGTTAAACTGAACCTTGACTCAAGCCGCCAATTGGGTTGACTCAACTAGGTCCGTATGCAACGTAAGTGGTTAGAGAAATTGGTGCTAAATTTTCACTTGTTTGACTTTATATGCATGCAAGTCCTCGATGCGAGTCAATTCAAATAACTTGAGTTCGAAAAAATTCAACTCATCACGTTACATCTCTATCAGTAAGTCTGACTTGAGATTGAACAGTCTAATAAGCGCTTCACTGCGTTCTGTCTGCAGCACACGAACGGCGGCGATGCGCTGCGCAGGCGGCGGCGGGCGCGGTGGCGCGGCGGTGGCGGCGCTGTGTCTGCATGTTCCTTTGTAGCTCTGAAAGTAGGTAGGTCGGAGATTTTCATGGTCAGGGGTATTAAATATTTTTGAAAAACTAACTTGTAATAATTTCCCCTTTTTTCCCCCTTCGACTCCCCTTTTTTGGAAATATTTTTACACGATCTTGTGTAGAATAAAGTCTTTCGTGTGCTCCTCAAATTCTGATTGAAATCCGTCGATAAATAACGCTACAGCAAACTTAACCCTTTTCTCCCATATTTTCCCCCCAATCAAAAATCACAGACAGACAGCCGGACAAAAGCATTTTTGCCCAATCTCGAAACTGAGACGCTTCACTCGCTCGGTCATAAGATTTTTTACCTGATGTACAGTCGGCTACAAATCAACCTATCCACTGTTTGAACTTTGAACCATAATAATTTGTATGTTGCGAATCAGAGGGGCGAGTATGAGTTTACAGTGTGCAATACGTCTGACGCCAACCACACCGGTGTGCGCTGCTTGGTATGGAAACACTGAGCAGAAGCTTGACGAGACCAAGCTTCTCAAAAAATCCGCTCAGTGTTTCCATACCAAGCAGCGCACACCGGTGTGGTTGGCGTCAGACGTATTGCACACTGTAAACTCGTACTCGCCCCTCAGGAATCGCAATAGGTGTAGGCGCGTGGCGCACAAGCAGCGAGTCTCACATAAAAACATAATAATTATCGTCCCTTTCGCATGATTCGCAACATTCAAATTATAATAGTTCATAGATTGAACCGTTGATAGGTTGATGAATATTAATAAGTATGTAAATTAGAATATTGAGTAGGTAGATTACTAAAGAATATAAAAATGTTATTTAAAATTATGTAAGTAATATGGTTTAAAATACCTAGTAACAATTTTTAAATGGTCGTGCCCTACCTACCTGGGCTCATGTTGGTAGCATTAATACATTTAAGACCTTTATAGACAACATGAACGCAATAAAATATTGAGTATTGATGTGTAGCCGACTGTAGGTACATTACATACATCGGTTTAGCCTAGTTACTCATAAATTACATACCGCCCGGGCTAATATTTTTTAGCTATTATTTATAGCAAAATTATTAAAAATATCTGGCAACAATTTTCCTTATTGCCAGTGTTACTATTTTATTTACCTATATTTTCAAAAGTAATAAAACGCGCTCGCTCGATATCCCTGTTTATTTTATTGACCACTCGCCAGATGTTTGCGCATTGTTTTTCAGTGCGCAGTAGATTCTCTGTCGTGAAATCGGGATTCTGTTTTAGTATTATATCTATTCTGCCATTTTGAAAATAGTGGCGTGTATGGATTAGATCTAGTGTTTTTTATGTGACAAATATGTCCGGGAGCAATGATAAAGTGTCGACTACGCAGCGTATGATCCAAAGTGTCGCTTTCCCTCCCAGCCACAAGCTCACAGTATCGGAAGTATTCGATGAAAAAGCTGGAAAGCCACTACCAGAAGTATTGAAGCAACATTTTATCCTAGAAGGTCGGATTGAGGAAAATGCGGCTTTACGAATCATCCAAGATGGTGCCACCCTATTACGATCAGAAAAAACTATGATTGAGATCGATTCTCCGGTGACAGTATGCGGAGACGTCCATGGTCAATTTTACGACTTGATGAAACTGTTCGAGGTTGGAGGCTCGCCTGCTTGTACCAAGTATTTGTTCTTAGGTGATTATGTCGATCGAGGTTATTTCAGTATAGAATGTGTGCTTTACCTTTGGGCTTTGAAGTTGTGCTACCCGAAGACATTATTCCTATTGCGCGGTAATCATGAATGCCGACACTTGACAGAGTATTTCACCTTCAAGCAAGAATGCAAAATCAAATATTCAGAGAAGGTTTATGATGCTTGCATGGATGCGTTCGACTGCTTACCTCTAGCTGCTCTTATGAACCAGCAGTTCCTATGTGTGCACGGCGGACTATCGCCCGAGATCAACAACTTAGATGATATTCGTAAACTAGATAGATTCAAAGAACCACCTGCATTTGGGGCAATGTGTGATCTCCTCTGGTCAGATCCACTTGAAGATTTTGGCAATGAAAAAAATGCAGAACATTTTTCGCACAACTCAGTGAGAGGTTGTTCATATTTTTACAGCTATGCAGCTTGTTGTGATTTTCTACAAAGAAACAATCTCCTGTCAATCATAAGAGCACATGAAGCTCAAGATGCTGGTTATCGAATGTATCGTAAAAGCCAAACTACTGGCTTCCCGAGTCTCATTACCATTTTCTCTGCTCCCAACTACTTGGACGTCTATAATAATAAAGCTGCTGTCTTAAAATATGAGAACAATGTGATGAATATCAGGCAATTCAATTGCTCCCCGCATCCTTACTGGTTGCCTAATTTCATGGATGTTTTCACATGGTCCCTGCCATTTGTTGGAGAGAAGGTCACTGAAATGCTAGTGAATGTGCTGAATATCTGCTCAGATGATGAACTGATGACTGAGGGAGAGGATGCTTTGGAGGAAGCTAATCTCAGAAAGGAAGTCATTCGTAACAAAATCCGTGCTATTGGAAAAATGGCGCATGTATTTTCAGTGCTTCGTGAGGAGAGTGAATCTGTTCTGCAGCTCAAAGGGCTCACTCCGACTGGCGCTCTTCCTTTGGGCGCTCTCTCAGGCGGCAAAACGTCGCTTAAAAATGCTCTGCAAGGTTTCTCTCCAAATCATAAAATTACTTCCTTTGCTGAAGCTAAAGGGTTGGATGCTATCAATGAGCGTATGCCGCCAAGGCGTGATGGACAACGCACTCCAGATCCCCAAGAAAAGAAACCGCATGTGAATAGTAATGCACACTCGTGAAGTGTTAGCTTCTTTTTCTCTTCGATCCTTACTTTTTGATCCACGTTTATAGTGGTAGTGAAATATGTGTGAAGGAGACTCGGCTTTGGAATGATATTTCACATTCATAATAACTAGGTGGATTTGAAGGGAATTGTCGTAATAAATACAAAATATTTTTAAATTTGGATTAAACTTTTTTTCAATAGTTGAAGTTAAAAATTTCTCTTAAGATATTACCTCTCGATATTTAAATAATCAGATCTGCAGGCAACAAATTTATTTAGTCAATTAAATGTTAAGGTATGCACATTTATTTATAATGCGCTGCACTGTTTAATTTTTGGTAAAGTAATTTTAAATTTTCATATGAAAAGACATGATATTGTAATGTAAATTGATAGTTCAGATTGTCTACTTATACTCTAACTAAATTGTTATCTACATTAGTGAAAATTAGACATGTCTTTAATTTTCAAAGCATAATTAGCTGTGATATTAAGCGATGATCAATGTATTATTTAATAGCGAATTGCTAGTGGTACAGGCATGTTCATTGGCTAATCATGCATTGAAATGTGTAAAGTGAGTGGAGAAGTCTCAGCTTGGGCGTGTCTTTATATTCTATTTAAGTAATAAAATTAATTATGTACCATAATGTGCAGCACCTGGTGTTGTTGCCATGCAGTATGTGTGTCTGTGTAAATATGCCCTGTGCGTACACACACGTTATTGCAGCTTTAACACTTCAGATATAATTACTCTCTTTAAATATCTTTGCTACAAGTTGTACTTAATTGTATTTTATTGTACAAAATATATTAAATTAACTATCTATGAACTATTACTTAAAAATAATTTATATTTGGGTGTATGCTGGCCCCTTGTTGCCTGCATGCAGCTGAACTTGTATGCTGGAACATCACTTATTAAAGTTTCTTAGCCATAATGTTTCGGTATATAAGGTGTAGTAGTGGCTAGTCTAATTGCAGATTTTCTTACAGCTTCTATTCCAATTTTCACTTATATTATAAATAAGGTTAAACTAATATATGCACTGTTGGAAAATCTCTTTTGGTCTGCCAAATAATCATTAATCAATGCAATAAGTTCATATTGTGAATACTAAAAAAAGTGGCTTACATCATTTTCAAATTACTAAGTATTTTATCTCAATTCAGTGTGTAGTCCTTCATATGTTCTGTACTTTTAAATAAATTTTATCTATGTAAAAACTAACAATATATTTAATTTTATTTTGTACTACTAATCATGGGAAGTGTTGTTTTATCCTTACAAAATATATTAACATTGAGCTCCATAATAATATGGTTTCAATAATATTGTCCTCGTGAAACAGGAAGGTAAGTGTTAGGGTAATATGCACAATGAATTACATTTACATTCCATGCATTTTTAGAAGATGCATACCTACTGTTAGATCTGTAGGACATAAAGTTGATCCATGGTCTCTGGCAAACAAAACAGTTTGAAAGGTGGTACCTACCTAGTTGTTCTTCTACTACTATCCCTGAAAGAACAACATAATAATATAGATACCTCCGTTGCTGGATCGCCGCTGCCACCGTACTCTTACCTACCGTTTCTCAACGCGCGGCGAAGAGTACCTATGGTCCTATACCGTTTATAAAAGGGGATGTATATTGATGTTGATCGATACATTACTACCTTGGTAGATCGATCAACTAGGTATATGACCGGCCGTAAATAATTTCTCAGAATTTCATAGCACTAACCAACTAATTAGAGACGTAGGTAGAGGTGCCTACATATTAAAAAGAGGTAGGAAAAGAATGATTTTCGGTTATTCAAGTACTTTTATTAAAATATAGCGTTCTACAAACAAACCTTATATCTAAATCATGCAAAAGAGGGACGGTACTCTCTTCGCAATCAGGTACCTCATTATAATTATTTAAGTTACATTTGTTGTCACATATACAAATACAGGACACTGCTGAATCTTTTCGTTTTATCACTTTTTTAGCTTTGTAATGTGTTGATGGGTCAACTACTGTATTGATACTATTTATGTTTGAAGTCAAAATCATATTTGAACTAGGATAGATAAAAAATGCAAACATTGTTAGAGCTACAAGACATTGAATAGGGATGGCTGTTGACCAATATTTTTGAGGGTAGTAATAAATGTTGAACATGTGTAAATAATAATCAGGTGTAAACGCCCATATACAGTATACCAACAGAATCGTTTTACTAAATAGATACAAGAAGAAGCCATACAAGGACCTTGCGGGAGTAGGCGCTGGAGTATGTTCAGGCATATTGATGTTATTTCAGCTTTTGAATTGTTCAATGGTTTTTGCTATTAGTAGAATATTCTTCAAGACTGCGTTGACCGCGACTCGTAGCCTCTTTAGTTCAGTACCATGAAAGGTTCTGCAAAGAAAATGAAATAAGTAGCTAAAAGGTAGGTCTGCTCAAGAACCTTTGAGAATGTAGTAGAGAGATAGTCTGAAGTCCAAACCAAATTATAGCATATGCCCACATTTTGCTGTAGTTTCAAAAATACGTTTCAGTACCCTGGTATTTTATATAAAAATAGGTACATTTTTCACGAGTGAACATGTAGCTTGTTGTGGTAGGTGGAAACCTACCTAGTAGAGATAATTTTTTAACAATAGTCTACCGCCCCGGCCGACGCGCGCCGTCGTCGAGGCGGCGGCATTGATTTTATTGGAATTTTCATTTAAATAATATAGGTATTATAATGTAAATAGGTACCTAAATGTACCTACATGTTTTCTATGAATATGACAGAGCATATTACTACTTTAGTGTATATTTATCTGTGATAGGTATTACATAAAGAATAGCATTATTCTCGACACTCAATTCCAATCGTTATTTTGGATAATAATGACAAGGCAGGACAAACACCTCATAGGCAGAGGCACTAATCTTAGAGAAGTGTTATGTATGACTTATGAATGAATCCACTTGGGTATTCAACACACTCATAGAAATGTGCTTTATTCATACCCTATCTATAGGTACCTTTAGTTCACTTTCAGACTTGTCTTGACACTACATACTTATTTGAACACCCTGTAGAACAGACTTGTTGCCTTTTTATAATGAGACTTCTCTGAAGTATTTAGTAGGTACTAGCCTAGGTAGGTAATATGTAATATTATACCTACATTTCTAGATTTGTTCCTTCTGCAGTTATTTCTCTGCGAACTTCACTCCTCTTGAACTCCTTGTCAACACTCAGAACATCATAAGCCAAGGCAGCTGATTCAGGAGTTGGAAACGGCAAGGTCAAGCATCTGAATTAAAATGTTTTAGTCAGTATTGTATTTGATATGATAACAGTTACAACCAATTCAATTATCTAAATAGTTGGCACTCCGCCAACTGGTTTAAATGTGTCACCTATTCAATGGGCATGTGGGACATTGGTGTAGGTATTTGATATTAATAGATTAGTTTTGTCTCGTCTTCCCTAGACGCATTTCCATCTAGAATACCTACCATGGTTTCATTCACTTTATGGCCAAAGGTATCAGGTTAAAAGCTAAGAACATTTTGTATCTATTATTTGCAACTTTTTTTCATGTAATTAGTATATCTAAGTATTTATAGACTAGAGGTAGGTTACTTGAATAGCAAGTAGTCATAGTGTACATAATACAAGTACAGATTGGACCAAATAGTGACATCCAAAGTAAAGACTTGTAATTTCATGCATAAAATAACTTACGTAGGTAACTAACATTAGCTATGCAGTGATCTTGGCAATGACAGCCAGTTATGTACCTACCACCTGGCCTTCGGGCAGAATAGGTGCCTATCCAGTGGGTATGGTTTTGGTCACTGGATTATTATTGTATTGTACCTACCATTCCTACAGTATTACAGTATAAGAAATAATTTAATAGTACTAGGCAGGGGTAATACTCTGTTATAAACTTCATGTAGGTACCTTACTGCTAGAATTTGGGTGCACTATATAAGTAGGTAGGTAACTAAGTACATATAATAATATTCTTTGAGTTATTTTGTTCTACTCAGTAGGTAGGTAGGTACTCACACACTTCGCTCAGCCATCATTCCAGTCACGGAGGAACCTACTTATTGCAAATCTATATAGGTATACAATTCGTAGGTCTTCCCTTGCTTGATTGATGCTGTGATGCTGAAAGAAAGACGGTAGAGAAAAGAAATAAATAACCAACCAAAATAGTTTCTTTTTGCAAAACTAGGTTGTAATGTTTAAGTGAGAAAAGAAAAGGAACTTTACTCCAAAATCATCAAAGAAATCATAACTTGACAAGCAACAAACAAAACAAACTTGCAATTTTGCAAAAAGCCAGCCCCTCATAAATAAACTACTATTTGCTACTATTTATTTACCCGAGCCGCCCCACCCCACCCCGCCCGCTGACAGTGACAAGTGACAATAATGATGAACTGACAGAGAGTACAGACTATCGAAGAGAAAAAAGGAACAAATCAAACAGCAAGCAAGCAGAATTATACAGTACCTACACCTAGGTGTACATAAATGCGTTTTCTTTTTAACCAACTTCAAAAAAGAAAGAGGTTCTCAATTCGGTTGTATTTTTTTATGTGTGTTACCTCAGAACTCCGTAATTTATGAACCGATTTCAAAAATTATTTTTTTATCTGAAAAGATGTACTTCCAGGTTGGTCCCATTTAATTTTCATAAAAATCGGTTCAGTAGTTTGGCTTAAAAATAGAAATGACTGGAAAAAAATATGCCATGACGCTGGTAGAAAATGTCCCGGACGATTGACGATTGCCATAAAAAAAAATAGTTTTTGAAACATAAAATTATTAGTCTTACGTCTTCGTGTCGATTGTTCCCTCCCTTGCACCCGTCACCGTAGGGGGAGCTTGCACAGACTAATGTTCCCCTGGGTGAGCCGTAAAACGCACGCAGTGTATACAGATTGTCGGCAACCGGTAAGGTAACACATATACTTAGGTAGATTGGATTTTGTTTGTATTTTAGAGATTTATTATTTTCGCATAACTTGGACACAGGTTCCTGATGTTAAGTGGTTACCTCTGCCTATAACAGCATTGCCTCACTGAACATGTCCACTAAAGACGTGACTTGTGATGCATTGCACTGGGCCAGGGGTTGGCAACCTGAGGCTCTTGGATGTGAAGCTGCGGCTCTTTAGTTCCATACGCAAATACTATTTATCTTACAAAAAAAAACCATTTATAATCGTTCTGAATCGATTATCGAAAACATTACATAAATATGAATAAATAGATTAGTATTTTATCAAAAAACTTTATTACTACTATAGTGTTTGCAAGAAAAAATTTTGTGGCTCTTTAACTTTGAAATTTTTTACTCTTCCGACTCAAAAGGTTGCCGACCCCTGCACTGGGCCTATCACTCCGAGACCTATGTCTCGTGCCTGTAATTTTTCGCCAGCACCCATACCCTTGAGCAACCAGGGCAAATGCAAGCATCACTGCTTGGTGGCAGAAATAGGTACGATGGTAGTACTTCCTCGGACGAGCTCTTTCACAAGAAGCTCTACTACTACTACTACTGTCTGCAAATAATATAGTTTTATTATTTTGTAAAAGTTTTTATTAATACATAATATGTTCAAACACAATTTCCTATGTACAATACAAATTACTTTGTAAAAATATTCATTTTTGTCTTATATTTTATTGATTTATTAATTAATTAATCGTAGGCAACACTAAAAATTATAGAAAATCAATTATTATTATGAAAATAGAAACTTCATTTTATTATAAGTACACAGAATCAGTATAATTTATTGTGCATTCCAAAAAGGATGCTTGAATAATATATAATATTGTATAATAATAACTAATAGCACATTGCTATAAATACGAAAATTAACAACACCCTATCCCCATCACTTAATAAATGTAAAAAAAAACAACAGAATAGTCGACGAGTCAAAATATCTATCAGCCCATACAATTAAATAATTAATTTTCATATAGGTAGACAACTCAATCCAGTACATTATATTCACTGGAATCGTAAATACGTATTTGTAAAACAACAGATTTTCACTACATTATTATGACCGTTATAATAATTCGATTAATAATCCGGGCGAGCCATGATTAATTTAGACATGGAATACATAGGTTAGATACGGAACATGATTACAGTATTGGTAAACTATTGATGCGCGATTGTTTTGTTTAGCGGCGGGGTCCCCATGCGGCGGAGGGTGCAGCCGGGGCAGGGGCGGGGGCCGGGGCGGGCTGCGCGCGCGCTCCGCCCATAGTCGGGAACTCGTGTGTGGACGCGGTGTCGGGCGCGCGCTGCTCCCACGGCCCGCCCTTCACCACGAAGCCAGGCGCCGGGGGGCCGCCCGCGGCAGCAGCGGTGCCGTTCTCGGTAGCGGTGGTCGCCACGGCGAGAGCCTCACCAAAGTCCGCAAGAGACGGACCCGACGGACGCTGGTAGCGGTCGGCGACATCTTGCAACTGTTGAAAATAATTAACGAATTAAAATATAGGTTAACTTCCAAAAAGTCAGGAGGGGATGTCTACCATACCTGGGAATTACTTGTGCTTATAAAATTGAACTTAATAACTGCCATTATTTATTAATGAGAAGGTTACTAAAAAAACTCCTTATAAAAACACTGTAAAACCCTTAGCAGGTTTGTCTCAGTGCCTGCAGACACTCGATCAGAGGTTCTATCTAAGCGCCAAGTTTCGTCTTATTTGTTTGAATTCTTACATATTCCTCTGCCAAATTGAGTAGATGGTCTTTAGCGTCAAGCACGTTGTCCTCCTCGCCGGCGATGACGACAGTGCTGTCCTCGTTGTTCTTCGGGAAGCGGATGTCGACGCGGTAGTCGTCCATGATACGTTTGATGTTCTTGCCGCGGAGGCCGATCAGGCGGCGGTGCACGCGGGGGTCAATATCCACTTCCTCGCGGTATTGGCTGTCCTGCAACCAAGACAAGTCGTAAATGTATTCCCATGCTGGTCATGAGTAAAACCTGAAGTATGGACTCCAGCATGCCTAGTGTGTACTACAGAGTTCACGAAAACTATATTTGGTATAGATTTAAGCAGCGCCCCTAGCGGGACGTTTACATAACTGATGATTCTACTACATAGTTTACGTGAACTTTGTAGTATAGGTAAGGTACGTAAAACGCACAGACTAGGGGCGCAGATCGTAAAATCTGAGTGCTTTTGTAACCAACCCTAAAAAACTGGGGTTCAGAGCTGATGAACATCCTCATAACTCAATTACGAACTATTTACTCTAACTGCCTCTCTTCGTGTAAAACAACTTATTGTTGCATCGTTACAAAACTTACTTGTTGACGAACAATCGCCATGATAGCGTCCTTGGCCTGGTAAGCCTTTTCCTCGTAACCTTGGATGGTGATGACGTCATCGTCGATCTCACCGCGTTTCGGCAGGTTGATCTGAACACCGAAGTCAGTGCGGATCTTTGTGATGACGGTGCCGCCTTTGCCGATCACCAGTGGGTGGTATTCAGGGTCCACTTGGAATTTCAGCTCGAATGACCTATGAAACAGTAAGTAAGTCATTTTGTATGTCGGTTATACGCAGCAAATATTTTAATATACCTACTCAATCCCTGGTTTTAAAAACCTTTTGAGGGAAACATTGGTACTATTGGTACTCATTTGAATCTGTTTATAATGGAGTGGATTTTTGTACAATACCTACTTAGAAGTTTCGGTTAGGCCACAGTGCGGTGTTCTATAATACAATATGGCTTAGGTACTATGTGGACGGAGAGATTCCCTTCCTATTGAGTTTAGTGGGCTAGGTGGTGCTGTGCGAATCACGTGTAATATTTATAAGATACTAGCAGTTACCCGCAACTTCGTACGCGAGTACCGTTTTCCTGTACATTATATTATCTGTGCGTGTACCGAGCGGATACTTTGAGAAACTTGACATTACACCGAACCCGTACTCGAATGTCAAACTGACATGACATAACATCATTCTCGGCGCTGCTAATCCCGTTCGTTAATTTTATCCTGTAGATTCTGTTAATTATTCGGGATAAAAAGTAGCCTATGTGTCATTCCAGGTTACGAACTATGTATATTCCAAGTTTCATCCAAATCGGACCAGTAGTTACCTGAGAGCTCTGTCTTCTTTCTCTTTTTCCATCTCGACGATCTTCTCGGCGATCGCTTCTTTAGCTTTCTCGACACTCGTAGGTGTTCCGGTAACCTATAGAAAGAAACAAAATATTTACATATCGATAAAGGCATATATGGCAATGAATAAGCGTTGGCTGAGTAGATAGATAGAAATATCGCACTATACCTTGACGGAGTCAGTGTCGTCATCGTTAGGAGGCAACAAGATGTGTACGTCATAGGTCTGCATCAGTTCGCGCCGCTTCTGTCCGGCGAGGAGACGGTGCAACTCGTGTGGAACTTCCACTTCAATGGTCACTGGCACCTGACAACAAAACATACATTTATAAGTTTACAAGACTAGGAAAAGCGACTTCCATTTCACACTACCTTCCGGTTTCATCATAAAATGACGATAATAATGGCAGTTCATTGGAAATGTTCTAGTGGCCATAAACACCACTAATAAAAAGTCACAGGAAAGCCAAATACGCAATTTCGTGTATGTGGATGGCATATTTTGCCAAGTATTTCGATTTAAATGACAAATTACTGAACCAATTTTGATGAAATTACGAGACTCATCCTTTCAGACCTGGCTGTAGGAATGATATACATTAGAATTGTAACGCCATGAACATACCTGTTCGAGAAGAGCTTTCTTCGCAGCCTCGCAGTTCTCCGGGCGGCCCGTGATCCTGATGACGTCATTAGCACCGGGTTCGCCATTCTCTTCGCTCTCCCGAATCGGTACGTCAGCGCCCTCCGTGTTGTCGCGTTCCGGAAATTTGATCTGCACGTCGAATTCAGCAGTGATATCCTTGACTTTAGCGCCGCGAGCGCCCATCACGGTGCGGTGGTGCCTCTGTGCGATTACGCACTCCACTGTCACCTGATGAGATGAAGGAGTTTATTGACACACCAGTCACACCACACAAGACCTTACTAACCTTAACTTTTCTCTAAAACAAAGTTTTTTTGATAGAAACCTGTTACAAAATAAAATCATGATCACGAGTTATGGCCTCTACAACGGCAAGTGCATTAGACCACAGAGCACCTCTATCGTTAGAGAATGTGGGCTTTTGCAGATCTTCGAGAGAGTATGTAGACTCTGCAAAAGCTAAGTATGTTGTGTCTGGAATCCTACATCTAAAGTAAAATCATTTACGAGACTTACCTAGGAGTACGAAACAAAAATCAGCAGCACTGATGCAGCACACGGTCAGATTTTAACTACTTGTCTCGGGAAGGATATTTGTACTCCGCCGCACTCGTCAGCAATACTTTGACACTTTTAGCTAACAGCGGGTAAAACATACCTTAGCTTCCAAATCTTCGATGATATCAGCGATGCGCAGTTTAGCCGCTTCGATGCAATCCTTAGGCCCCTTGAGCACCACACGGTCAGAGTTGACTCCTTGCCTCGGGAAGGATATCTGCACTCCGCCGCACTCGTCAGCAATGCGGCGCAGCACTTCGCCGCGGCGTGCGACAAAGTGTCGGTGATGGCGCGGTGCCACGGCCATCTCGCCTTCGGAAACGTTACTGATTTCGGCAACGGCTGTTTCGAGCTGTTTTTTAGCTGCTGCTACTTGCTCTTCGCGACCTGTTATAATTTTCATGTTAGAGCCTCGTGTAACGCGTGAAATTTATAATTACCGCATAGTATTCTTAGTTTTTTTGTTAAAAAAATGTTTAAATGATGTTTAAACTTGAGTTTCGGTGCGCTGTTTTGTCTATAGTTGGCTTACGTCATATAATATTGATAAAGTTTGAAACGTTAGCAAGTTAGTTTTAAGTAAAATTTAACTGAACTGAAATATAAGTTGTATTTTATTGAATCTTTTTGGAGAAAATATAGCTAGATGAATTAACTTAAAAACAGTTTGATCTACAATGTTGACACTGGCCATCTTCTTTCCTACTCAACTTTCAAGCCTAATCAATCAATAACATTACTTACCAATAATGAAAATAGCTTCCTTATCCTCATCCTTCTCCGTAGGGAAGATAATGCGAGCGCCAGTCTGCTCTCGAATTTTCTTAATGTTAGCCCCGTTCTTTCCAATAAGGAACTTGTGATGGTCGGATTTTGCCCGCACTTGAGCCGTGTGGGACGTCAGTTCTCGCTCGTTGGCGTGAGCTAACAGCTGTTGCTTGGCTTTTTCCACGTCCTCAGCCGGGCCTTTGATTAGAACCTTGTCGCTGTCGCTTTCTGCTGGCGGGAACTTGATGAGTACTCCCCCACACTCTTCCATTATGGAGTGGATAAGTTTGCCGCCCGCGCCGATCAGAGAGTTGTAGTACTTGGGAGATATCTTCACCTCCTCGGTGACGACGTTCGCCTTCTCGTTGTGGATCTGCTGAATCTTCTTGACAGCTTCCTCGACGTGCTCGCGCTTGCCTCGCACTGTGATGACGTCACTGTCGTCGCCCTCCGCCGGCAGATCGATCACGGTCTGGGTCTCATCTCTGATCTTCCGCAAGTTAGCGCCCCCCTTACCGATTATAAACTTGTGGAATTGCTTGAAAATTGGCACTTCTTGGACGTATGACGATTCCGCGATTTCCTTTAGCAGCTTGTAAAGGAACTTTTCACACTTCTCGATCTCGTCCTGGGGACCTCTTAACTTAATAGGGCTCCTCTTCTGCCCTTGATCTGGGAGACTAATTTGCACATTTTCGAACTTATCGCGTATTTCTTTGATTTTCTCTCCTCTTACACCGATTAGGGACTTGATGTATCTATGATCTACGTACACCTCCTTCGTTCTTTCGTTTTCTAGTTTCGAGACCATTTCTGTCAATTCCTTTTCTGCGTCGGCGACACCGGTATGGCTGCCTTCAATACGAATAATATTGTTGCCCTCGCTTTCGATTATATTAATTACTACACCAGTCTCAACCTTCAGTCTATTAACTGAAAAGAAGGAAAAGCACTTGTGAACAAAACATCCTACACAATAACAAATCATGTTGTATATTTTACTTAGGCTAGGTACTTACTGTTTGCCCCACCCTTGCCGATAATGTGCTTGTAAAACTTAGGATCGACGGATAGTTCGACGTAGGTGAGTGTAGCGAGCAGGTTCTTGACGAAGCTGTCGAGTTCCACCTGCGCCCGCTCCACCTCCTCGGGCGGCCCGTCAATCTTCACCTTGTCCTCCGAGTGCGTTATATCAACGTGTACCTGGAAATATGTCGTCATTAATAATTCGACCGTTTTCGGAGGAGCACTCTCAAATAAGGGTCTCGGAATATAGGCATATAATGTTGAAATACAAAATGCTTTTTGGTGTTTTCAAAAGAAGACTCGAGAGTTGGACTCGTAAAGACGCATGATTATAGAACCAAATGGCGATATGGCGCAGTGCGGAGAAGGTAATTGTAGACTGTAGAGACACGCACGCTTGCATACTAGTTTTTCCTTGACGTTTATATTCAAAATCCAAATTCAATTCGAATATTTGTCTGAAAGAAACATATCCATACAAGTCCATACTACTTGTATCTATTTACCTTTGAGAAGTCCTGAGTAATCTTTTTAATGTTAGAGCCGTTCTTTCCAATGATGTACTTATGGATCCAAGTTGGTGCATCTACAGTGGCCGTTTTCACAGAGTTTGCTTTTTCGCACACCTTTGAGAGAGCTGGAAAATACGAATGACATTTTATTTTTAAAAATCTATATTAGTATGAATGATACTGTGAAACGAAAGGATAGAAAGATTACAAACCTAAGCCAATCTTGTTATGAGGTCCATGGAGAGTGATAGTGCCAGTGGTCGAGTCGGGTGGAGGCATGTCAACGGACACGCCGGTTTCCTTCAAAATCTCCTGAATAGTTGTTCCGCGGGCGCCAATCACATACTTATGTTGGGATTTAGGCACTTCAACCATCACCGTTGAGCATTTCTTGACCTGCGAAAGATGATTAGAATACCGTCGTTACTTTATTTATAGCGTGTATTCGAGGTGAAACTATTTTGAACAGGCTGCTTCCTAATTTGAGAGCAATGATACTGTGCACATTCTGAAAGCGCAAGGATCAATTCACATCAAGATGGCAGCGCAGTTTCAGATATAAAGCATTTTAATTTTGATCTTCATTAAAGTACTCTAGCTCAACCTCAAGACCCAAGTGTTCATAAATAAATAGATAAATAAATAAATAATATTCATGGACTTTACACACAACGCCCTCTAGTCCCAAACTAAGCAAAGCTTGTAATATGGGAACTAGATGCTGATACAATACTTATATACTTTTTTGTTTTTGTAAATACATAGTAACACCCAGACATAGAACAAACATCTATGTTTCCCACGCACAAACGTTTGTTCTCAGTGGGAATCGAACCCACGACCCACAGCACGGAAGGCAGAGCCATTACCGACTGAGCTGTGACATACATTTTAGCAATGAAGAAACATGAACTGATACTTTAATTTGTGTGCTATTATGATGGATAGCGTATGAAAAAACATATTTTTACCCGACTACGCAGAGTACAGGGAGGGTTACACGTTTAACAGTTTTTATAACGTACCATTTCCTCATGTATAGCTTCAATCTGCGCCTTAGCAGCGAGCACGCCATTCTTCTCGCCCGCGATAACGATCTCGTTGCTCTGGGTGGACTGCGGCGGGATATGGATCCTCGCGCCGGTCTCTGCGCTAATAGCCGCAGCTCTCTCGCCGTAGGGCCCTTGGATGAATGGGTGATAGATCTTCGGAACTGTAACTCGCTCCAGCGCCTTCCGCGACTGAAACAATAATGTGGTTAAGGAATGTCGGGAATGGAGATTGAAGGTTTAATATTTAAGGTCATCGTCATCACACCGTGTAGTGGGTCTTTGGTCACAATAATGCCGATTCGTGCGATACGTAATTAACAAACATTTGGATACATAAAAACGCGCATACAATTACTCTTGAAATAACTCTGCTTCGAAAAATTACATTAAAACATTTAAAGTTATTCTTAGCTATTTTTACCTGTTCCTCTGAGCAGATCCTGATCTCATGTTCGGCCTTCTCGATTCCCTCCTTGGTGCCGGTGATGGTGATGGTCTCGCTATTGTCTGCGATGCTCGGGACGCTGATCTTAGTCGCGGTCACCTTTTCGAGATCCTTCAACTTCTGCCCAAGCTTGCCGAGAATCCAACGGTGGTGCTCTTTGGGAATGTTCACTTGCTTACTAGCCTAAAAATAAAACATTAACTAAATGTAATAAATATAAAACTTTATAAACAGGGCGAACATTCGTACAATCTGCCTAATTGTTTCATCTAGCATTTGCCGAAAAGATGTCAATGATGGTGCGCCGTGAAAATAATATTTTTTGTTTTGTGATTACCTACAACCACATGTTTTATATACTATGTAATTATGTTATGACGTCAAAGTTTCAGTAGGTACGAAGAAAGCATCTTGCGAGCGAACACACTCCCATAAACACTTCTTGAATAGAACGATAGGGCGTGTTAGTAAATACCTGTTGTTGGAAATGGGTCAGAATGAGACGCCTAGCATCGAGCACAGCGCTGTGCTTGCCAGTTATCAGGAAAGTAAGACTTCCATCCTTGCTCGTAGAGATTTCAATATGGGCGCCGGTGTCCTTGGTGATCGACTGGCAAGTTCTGAGGGATTCACCCTCGCCGAAAGTGTTCGCATTGTCGAGTTTCCTTTCTTCATATGGCACATGGAAAACCTTTAAAAAAGCATAGGGAAATAAATTATGGTCCAAATGAACTTTGCAATTCTATGTAGACTTTTGTGTCTTTGTGACTTTTGTACCTTCTCACTCTACTAAGCTGACAGTACAGTAGGTATTTGGTATGATATGTACCTATTAAAACATAGATACAATTTTATTCATACGATTTGACCGAACCATGATAACGCAGAGTATGAAATAAGAGAAAATAATCACAGTAATTGCAATACATGATTACATAAGTCTGCTAGCGCGCACTGGTAGAATGCTACTCTTATCAAAGAATTTAACAAAACACATTATCAGAGCCATTATCATTTACTCTTTGCCTTTTACATTGATTATTTAACAACTAAAATGTAGGCTACTATTACTTCATACTACAATGGCAGTGTGAAATTTTTCGTAGAGGTCTCTAGTAAATTAAATGATAGGGGCCGTACCTCTATAACTATCAATCGTTATTTTGTAACCGTTGTCAGTAATGTTACATTTTAAAGAGATAATGATATTATGCTAAATTAACTATTCAAATAATCTCTTGACCTCAATACCACATGTTGCTAAAAATGTGGCGAGTAATAAGGTATAGGCATCTGAACCATTTATTCTTGACGATAACGGCAGTCAGTATGCGTAGAATATAGCTTAGTCGGTATGGGTGCTGCGTGATTGAACTACTTAACGTTCACATAAACACCTACATTACATATTATTTGTCGTAAATGTGGGATGTGGTGATAGCAAAACTACTTACTACGTCAATGAGTATGCAAAATAGAAGTTTAAGCTTGTTGGTAGTACTTCGTAGGTACGCTGGTACCTACGAAGTTACAGTTACAGTACGCTAAACGGATCTTTATCCCTCTGAAGTTAGGTGGATAAGCTTTCCTCCAATTAGACCCAAAAATGGGTTCTGCGCAGATACTTCAGAGGGACAAATATTCGTTGTGACTACTATACCTGAGTATGAAAGCAAAGTAGTACTTGTTTAAGTATGCAAAGTAGATCCAACTCTATGTCTATTTGTATATTCTGTAGCTAGAGACCTACAAAGTAATTTGTAACTGGAACGAAAAGTGTCGCTGTGTAACACTTGGGCGCAGCTTCTTCTATATCTGTAGGTGCTTGAATTAGTTATCAACATGACATGGAATGAGATCAAAGCAGTAGTTCATTTCCAGCCACTTCACAGTACTGTTGATCTTTCATCATCATCACATCAGACTGTAGAAGCTGGACATAGGCCTCCCCCATATTTTATGCAGAAATAATAATGCTATTTAATTGGTATTCTTCGTCTTGCGTGTCAATGGTATGAAAAATACACTAGACGAAGTTCGATGGTAGTAAATAGTAAGAAGTACTCACCTGAGTATGCAAAGTAGATCCAACTCTAAGCTTGTTGGTAGCTTGTTGGATGTTGCGCTGCACGGGCGGGGCGGAATGCGGCAACGCCGGGAACAAGTCATCGTACGCATAAGAGCCGCTGTTGCCGGTATCATATCCAACATTGTTCACGCTGTTCATATCGTTTGTTTCAACATGCACGGGTATTTCAGAATGTACGGGAATCATGTCTCCAACCATCATGGATTGCTGATGCATCATTTTCTACTCCTACAGCAGTCCTTGTCCGCGCCAAGTCGTTACAGTACTGTGTACATTGTAAATGTTATTCGGAGAACAAAGGGACAAGATTGTTGACTGGCGGAATGGCCTTTGCTCAATAATGTTGATTTGTCCACGTTGACACTAAGATCTTTGCTTGTAATATGGAAAATGAATGTTGTGAAGATTTACTCCCTCTTGTTTGCATCATGTAAATGAGGGAATAGTTCTAATGTTTAAAATTAATTGGTTCAATACAGGCATGTCCCTAGGTGTCTCACAGAACAGCAAAAGCTTGTGTGCATTGCTAATGCAGACTTGTTGAAAATATTGTTGGCAATGTGAATTGTGTACCAAACAAATCAACAAGACTTTGGTCTCAACAGCAAGTTGTTAAACCTCTAGTTGTGACCTCAAAGGAGTCAAGAAGCCAGTTATCTACCAAAATTGTCTACACTAGCTTTATAAAACCTATCTACCTAAGAAACATCACTGATAGCACCCATTTTTGTAGGTAGAATCCTTAATTGTTTCGTCTTTATTTGAACAGTTTGTTTTAAACATTACT
Source organism: Gandaritis pyraliata (assembly GCA_947859175.1). Taxonomy (NCBI): domain Eukaryota; kingdom Metazoa; phylum Arthropoda; class Insecta; order Lepidoptera; family Geometridae; genus Gandaritis; species Gandaritis pyraliata. Next base: position 6,355,815 of record OX401853.1, on the reverse strand, counting down.
CAAAGTAATTTTAATCAATTCTGATGAAATCATTGTTTTACATTACAAATGAAGGACACTGAATAATGAAGCAATTGTATGAAGTTAATAGGGGAGACCTATAGGATAGATCTTGTGCATACAAACTAATGAGGGCCTTTGTACCCAGGAGTGATGAAGTCAGGCTGTGATGATGATGAAATGAAGTTAATGAATATTATAATTTACATTATACGGATAGGTTAAGTTTTACTGGTAAGGTTATGAATATTGACATCATTACTTAGGGCGTCTTGCACCAGAATCACTAAACGTATTTAACAGCTAAATCGATTTAAATCTGACGTATTTGTATGACTTGACAACTCGTTAAATACTATTTAAGAGGTAAACGCGTTTAGCGATTCTGGTGCAAGCCGCCCTTAGTGAAAGGAAATATTATGGGCTTATTTTACTAAAGTGAAAGTGACTAACTGTTAAGGTATGTTCTCAAATGGTTATTTTTGTCTTATATTTAATCCTGTATAAAATATTTATGTGATTGATTAGGTTTGTTTTGAACATAGTCAATGACCTAGAGGATGAGCTAAGTATATAGATACCGCTTTTTGATTTATTCTCGCTGAAGTCTGCTACTTTTTATAGACTATTTAAAATATTATGTCTACTCTACAAAACTTTTTCTGAAATGTGAGCAGCCAAAAAGATAATATTTTGTATCCTGACTCGACTTGAATACAATGACATTTTGTTTAAAACCTAACCCATAAGAATCTGGGTATTAATACAACCATAAGCATCTGAATGAAATGTCTACACTCCAGTAAGATGGTAGGTAATCAATAAAAATAAAGTTCTGATTGGGAATAATTGGTAGCAACACGTTCAACCAGTAATGTCGCACAAATATGTCTTATCAATTTGATTGTGCAGTTTCCACTCACTGTACAGTACAGTGGAGCCAAGTAATTTGTAGGTGTAGTGGTTGTGGTGTAGGTACATTTAATTGGAATTGGATGATAAGTTCTTTTAGAAATTGTAAGACGCATACTTTTCTGAATAAACATGTGCTAAAACGAATTAAGCGGTTATTAGACTATGCAATCTCAAGTCAGACTTACTGATAGAGATGTAACGTGATGAGTTGAGTTATTTCGAACTCAAGTTATTTGAATTTACTCGCATCGAGGATTTGCATGCATATAAAGTCATACAAGTGAAAATCTAGCACTAATTTCTCTAACCACTTACGTTGCATACGGACCTAGTTGAGTCAACCCAATTGGCGGCTTGAATCAAGGTTCAGTTTAACTAAAATAATTCGAGTTCGAAATAATTCAACTCATCACGTTACATCTCTATCAGTAAGTCTGACTTGAGATTGCACAATCTAATAAGCGCTTTACTTGCATTAGCATCTTGCTTTTGATAATACGTGTCACCTTCCAGCACATTTGACGTGGAACCAGTCTTCTAGCATTTTATCAACACTTACCCAAAGTACTGTAGCAAATCCAACTGGAAGATTATCCTTAGGACGCCAGGATCGCTTTTTTTTCCTCCTGTAGGATAAACAATGAACTTGGTATCATTTATTACCAAAAAGGGAATAATTAATAATTCCCGAGCAAAAATACACGTACCCAGCAGCCAAAGGCGAGAGAAAGATGGCCACAGATAAAACAAAAATTACAAAATTCAGTAAACTGTCATTGCCACTGACATAAAAAAAAAATCAAATTTTTCTGGGCCTGGATTCTGGTTCTTTTGCCATGGTCTGTTTGCATTGCAGTGCTGCCCGCTAAATCTTTTTCGTTTGCCTTTGCTTGCTTGAGTTGAGTTATCTTTAGTTGCTTGCTTGCTTTGCTTGCTTGATTGATTTGATTATTTGATTGTATTCTACTTAGCGTGCACGTAAAAATAAATAATAAAATTACTAAAGAGAAAGTGAAGAAATATAATCTAAATAAAGCTCGAAGTCTTATTAATTTATCCTCCAATGTTATTTTGGTGAAATATGGATAAAATTCCTCGAACTCATGAAGGTAAGATTTGGTAGAGCCAGCCATTTTTGTGAGGTTCCTCTGATGTGTATGATTTTAGCGAACTAACTTCACACTTTCTCCAGCGAGCCTAGGATTACTCACAGTTTTTGAGCACTTACTATAAATAATACATAAATATGTCCTAGTAGTAAATAATTGTTGGTTGGCCATGTCTGTAGAGCCTACTGATTGCACAGATTACCACCAATATTCTAACCCAATTCTCCTCACAACGATTTCTATCCAACCTATCAATAAACCTAGAAATTATATAGCTATTTATATTATGGAACACTACAGCACATCACACATGTGATGAGTGGGAGTTTGAAGATATTTGTGGTGTGCTTCACATCTTCATAACCTGCTAGTCTTATGAAATAGCATCTTGAAGATTTTTTTGTGTCATTATATGCAATTTATTTTTTCAGCCATAGAGGCCCAAATTCGTGAGATACAATCAAAGAAAAGTGAGCTGCCAGAAAATGGAAATTCAAATAAACAGGGTGTGTCTCTGGCAGACACGTATTATGACAGTGATATCTATGACAATGCTGGCAAGGGTGGGAAGTCCCGATATGAGGGATATGTGACCTCTATTGCTGCCAATGATGAGGTTGAAGATGATGATGTGGAAAATGTGCCGATTTCTCAGAAAAGATCAGGATACACTGCGCCTGCCTCACTGCTGAATGATGTCGCTCAGGTTTACACTACTTTGATTAAGTTTTTATTACCTCGGTTTTTATTAACATTTTTATTCTTCTTTTACTTATTACTCTCTTTATGCTAAGATTTTTTTTTCTCTTTCTAGGTGGTCATGCAAACATTTACATGATCCTGATTGTTTTGCAGTCTGTATGTGCTTTGTTGCCCATCTGACTTACTGTACCATACTTTCATGTATAATGCACATGGAGTTGATTGCATCTTGTGTCGAATGGACCACTTTAGAGCCTATTTTCAGATATGAGAATCAAGAATGTATAAATATGTATAGTAGTTGTAAAAGTATTTATTCTAACTTGTATCTTTCAGAGTGACAAAGATTATGATCCATTTGCTGACAAAAGACGGCCAACCATTGCTGACAGAGAAGATGAATATCGTCAAAAAAGGCGTAGGATGATTATATCTCCTGAACGTTCCGATCCGTTCGCTGAAGGTAAACTTGCTTAATATAAATATATGTACGTAAAAAGTATGTTTGAATCATATTATTGTTATTTAATGACAATTTTTTTGCAGGAGGGAAAACTCCAGATGTTGGATCCAGAACCTACACTGAAATTATGAAGGAACAATACCTCCGAGCAGAAGAAACTGAAGTAAGTTTTTTATTTAAATATTTAATTAAACATGATTATGTATTTTCTTAAATATGAATAGTAACTAGTGTTGATCTTTGCAGTTGAGGAAAAAACTGTTGGAAAGGGCTAGAGAAGGTACTTTGAAGCCAGTGCAGCAATCAAATGGTGATGCACCAAAGCAAGCACCGGCCAAGCGTAAGGGTCGCTGGGACATGAGCTCTGAGGACACTCCACAAGTGAAGAAGATAGTCGCTACTACACCTACTTCACAGTCAACACCATCTTGGGATACAGAGGTAAGGATCAATCTTATTTGCTTAATATGAGTACATCTGAAACATTTTGTTATTTTTGTTTGAAATTGAAAAAAAAATTGAACATTCAAACAAGATTCTTTGAATAAATAACTGTTATGTGTTAGGCTCATCTTTCATTCATACCATTCACGTCACAAACAATAATATAAACCTGGTTTCAGAGAGGAGCATGGGAAGAAACACCGGGTGGCACAGGCCGAGGAGGCGAGACGCCGGGTGCAACACCCTCAGCTCGGGTTTGGGACGCCACACCCGGACACCTCACGCCGGGACACGCCACGCCCGGCCGCGAGACTCCCGCGCAAGCCGCCTCCAGGCGCAACCGTTGGGACGAGACACCCAAAACTGATCGAGGTTAGTCAGTATTATTTTTAGAATAGTATAAAGATTTCAGGTTATACTGCGCGTCAACTCGGTAACAACGCTCCGTGCTGCTCACAACGTAAAAAACGTATTGCCGTGCAGTATACCTAACTTCAAATCTCAATTATTATAAACAACCAAAAATAATGAAGCCTCGCCTCTCAGTTATCCAGAGAGATCTTAAACCACCTACAACTAATAGCTCAAAGACACTTTTATGGGGTCACTGAGAGACTCTTTTTCTGCACTTTCCAGCAGTTCGTCAGGATAGTATTGCTTAGATATGCGGCGACAACACCGGGCGCTACTACACTGAGGTCATCAACATGTTTAATTTAACATTCACAGAGACGCCCGGCCACAACAGCGGATGGGCGGAAACCCCTCGCACGGACCGCGGCACCGGCGTCGACACTATCCAAGAGACACCGACACCCGGTACTAAGCGTCGCTCGCGATGGGACGAGACGCCTGGTGCGACGCCGTCAGCTGCTGCCACGCCGACGCCGTCGCACGTCACGCCGTCGCACGCGACGCCGTCGCATGCCACGCCGACGCACGGCACGCCTTCCACACCACACACGCCGATCTTCACTCCCGGTGGTGTAAGTCATCATCTTCCTGCCTTTATCCCACTTTATTTGAGGTTTATAGTCGGATGGTAGAGGGAAATGTAGAACGTTTCCTTCCATCATCAGCCGTATTGCAGTACTAGGATTTCCTTTATCATGGGTACAAGAAACTAAAATTGTCACGATACTGGGATCCTGGCCTGACTATTGACAAATCAAAGCCCACCATCTCCCCACTGCGTGAGTTCAGGAAGCAGTCTACTCTAAAGCATATATCATTTTGCAGTCCACACCAGTGGGAGTGAAGGCTATGGCGATGGCCACGCCCACTCCCGGCCACGTCGCCGCCATGACACCGGAACAGCTCCAAGCCTACCGCTGGGAAAAGGAAATAGACGAGCGCAACCGACCTTACACCGATGAAGAACTAGATGCCATGTTCCCAGCCGGGTACAAGGTTTTGCCGCCCCCTGCCGGTTCGTACTCATCCTATTCCGAATGCCAATGCCATGTTTTTCTTATAAAATAAGTTTGCGGTTCTTTTCTTAAGTATCTAAGGTAAACACATAGTCAATAATCAAAACTTTAGTTTCAGGAATTTTTTTATGAAAGCCATCACCGTTCGCTTCGTCTTCGTAACGTCTCCACAAATCACAAACTGAACTAGTATAATAATTACCGCTCCATTTCTCTTTCAGATTTGATGACAATGGCTTACAGTTACAGTCTCATGCCGTGGAACGCCGTCGCTTATATTTTAAATTGCTGAATGTGATTAAGGCATGCGCGTCGTTGGGTTGTTGTTAATCGGTTATGTTGTTGGACAGGTTATGTTCCGATTCGGACGCCGGCTAGAAAGCTGACCGCTACCCCTACTCCCTTGGGCGGTACCCCAATCGGCTTTTTCATGCAGACGGAGGAGGCGGGCGGGTCGGCGGCGGCGGCCGCGCGCCTCTTGGACCCGCAGCCGAAGGGAGGTGCGCAGCAGTTGCCGTTTATGAAGCCCGAGGACGCGCAGTACTTCGACAAACTGCTCATTGACGTCGACGAAGACGCGCTCTCGCCTGACGAACTCAAGGAGAGGAAGATCATGAAGCTTTTGTTGAAAATTAAGGTAACATTTTAAGAACCTTTTCCATAACACAATCTAGGTCCAAACTAAGCCAAGGTATTATGAGAACCGCCCGATGAACTCAAAGGACAAGGATGATCATGAAGCTTTTGATGCTACCTAGTCCCAAATTAAGCCTTAATTAATTATTAATTAGAGTTCAAATTTTGAGTGATTGTGCCGTTTTAAATTCCAATCCCACTTTGCACTTATTGTTGCGAGGTCACACACCTTTATTCATTTTATACATGCAGAGTAGAAGTTCTGATGTCTGACTGACATGTTTGTATTACAATCGTGGTTATTATATTAATAAAATAAAAATAAATATAAAAAAGCCTTTATTAATCCTTAAAAATAAAATAAGTAGGTACTTTGTCATGGTTTTAAATTACTTTGGTAATGGTTATTATATTACATATTCCCTATTTCTGATATCTAAGCTCTATTTTAGAATGGAACTCCGCCGATGTGCAAAGCAGCCTTGCGTCAGATCACGGATAAAGCCCGCGAGTTTGGTGCGGGTCCACTCTTCAACCAGATTCTGCCGCTGCTGATGAGCCCAACTCTTGAGGATCAGGAGCGCCATTTGCTTGTGAAAGTCATTGATCGGATTCTGTATAAGTTGGACGATTTGGTGCGACCGTACGTTCACAAGGTATGTATTCATTTACAGATTAAAACATTTATAGGTAATCTCCATGCTATCTCCGAGAATCTCTCGGTTTAGAAACCAAGGTTCACATGCTCACATTTTTGGCACTCGTTAGTATTCCATACATGGCAGGGTACCATCGCCTCTGCTATAATGTGATTATTTATTTATTAATTTCATGTAACATAACCAATTGAATAGGAGTAGTGGTATCAAGTCCAAACATAGTATTTGAGCTATAAGATGGCTAATGATGTGATTTTTTCCAGATATTGGTCGTAATAGAACCTCTACTGATTGATGAAGATTACTACGCGCGTGTAGAAGGTCGTGAGATCATTTCCAATTTAGCTAAGGCCGCCGGCTTAGCTACCATGATCTCGACCATGAGACCGGATATCGACAACATCGATGAATACGTGCGAAATACCACCGCCAGAGCTTTTGCCGTGGTCGCGTCTGCTTTAGGTATGTTTTTTTTATTTCTTGTTTGTATATCTGATTTTTTTGTGATAAAAAAATTGGCATAAAACGATGGCCCACCAGAAGAGAATCAATAATATGAGCCTTTATTTCAGGTATTCCATCTCTACTGCCGTTCTTAAAAGCTGTTTGTCGTTCAAAGAAGTCTTGGCAAGCTCGCCACACTGGTATCAAAATTGTGCAACAGATTGCCATTCTGATGGGATGCGCTATACTACCCCATCTCAAGTCACTTGTGGAAATTATTGAACATGGTAAGTAAACAATTTCGTCACATGAATTTTATTCTTCCTTTGGAACCCTTTTCATTTATGCCTTTACACCTATTCAAGATGTAACACGGGAGCAGTTTATACACCACACCACACCATACCTAATTATGAGCCCAGTATTTAATTTCATGTTCCATATTTTAGTCTTGGTCAATTTATCCTTGAATAACTTTTCTAGTACTGTGTTACCAACAAACCCTGCGTGAGCTCGGAACAGTCGTATGGATTTTTCTTATCTTGCAATGTAATTTGTAACTGTGCTTATCAATACATGAGACCATCCAAAGTATATTCCGAGTTGTGACAGAGTTTATTGAGGACACGGCTTGAGTGTAACAATATCGCCCGACAGGTTTGGTGGACGAACAGCAGAAAGTGCGTACAATAACCGCGTTGGCAAGCGCTGCATTAGCCGAAGCCGCCACGCCCTACGGTATCGAATCGTTCGATTCCGTTCTCAAACCTCTCTGGAAGGGTATTAGAACCCACCGCGGTAAAGGTCTCGCCGCTTTCCTAAAGGCTATTGGGTACCTAATCCCGCTTATGGACGCTGAGTATGCGAACTACTATACGCGGGAGGTGATGCTTATCCTCATTCGTGAGTTCCAGTCCCCCGATGAGGAAATGAAGAAGATTGTTTTGAAGGTGCGTACAGTTTCTATAAACTGCCATTATAAAAAAACTAAGCTCATTTATGAAGTCCGTTTCACTATGTTTGTGGATATACACATCGTACGCTAACTCTCTTTCAACTTGCGCACGCAATCTTACTCAAACGGTCTTCGTGAAATAGAAACCTTGATAAAAGCAAGAACTAAATATTCGAGCATACATGGTACATTACATAATGGTAACTGACTAAACTATAATGATGATTCTTGTGTATTTTTGTAGGTAGTGAAACAATGTTGCGGCACAGACGGTGTGGAACCCCAGTACATTATGGATGAGATCTTACCCCACTTTTTCAAGCATTTCTGGAACCACCGGATGGCGCTCGACAGGCGAAATTACCGACAACTTGTAGACACCACTGTTGAAATTGCAAACAAGGTAACTGACTGATTCATTTGTTACTAATTACCTGTTCGCCGGCGTTTTTACGTAAAATTGATCTATTTCTGGTTTGTTTTAAAAGTGATCTGTGATGATAAAATAAATCGAATTACTTTGAATCGGTCATACAATAAGCTTGATTATATATTTTTAGGTCGGAGCTTCTGAAATCATAAACAGGATTGTCGACGATCTCAAAGACGACAATGAACAGTATAGAAAAATGGTGATGGAGTCCATTGAGAAAATCCTCGCTAATTTGGGTGCTGCAGATATCGATTCTAAGCTCGAAGAAGCTCTTATTGACGGAATCCTATACGCTTTCCAAGAACAGACTACTGAGGTGAGTATGACTATAACTGATTTTCATGATTTGACATCATTAATCTGCCTTTCATTTGCGGCCATGAATATGACCCAATTTTCTTAATAATTATTTACATAATGCTGTTGGACATTATTTTGGCAGCTTAGTCAGCTATCAATAATCATAATTGCTATTTGATGATGTGCCTGAATCATTGCTAGTAACAAATCTTTGTTAGATGTAGTCTTTATTAAAATTGATGAAAATATCATGAACGTTCTTGTTTTAGGATGTGGTAATGTTGAATGGTTTCGGTACAATAGTAAACCAACTGGGAAAGCGCGTGAAGCCATATCTACCGCAGATCTGCGGTATTATTCTGTGGCGAATGAACAACAAGTCTGCCAAAGTCCGTCAACAAGCCGCCGATCTCATTTCTCGCATTGCTGTGGTCATGAAGACTTGTCAAGAGGTAGGTTTTTAACCAGTTACTGAAATGCGTGTTGAGGAACAATGTTTTACAGTTTTCCGCATACATTATATTATTATGAAGATCTCATGTTGAGGAAGCATCTAACATCCTTTACTTACAGGGTTGTGATTTTTTCTTTGAAAACATCTATATTATTTTCAACCAATGCTGTAATTTGGCAATCATACCCCACTGAACTCCTTCCTAATAAAATAAAAATTAACTCTATAAAATTAAGAAGAAGATACCTTCATCTTGTTTTGTACTGGTACATCTGAGGGTAGATTTCACAAGAGTTTTCATGTGTTTCCTGGTTCCTTCAATTTGTAACCTAAACATGATTTCAGGAAAAGCTGATGGGTCATCTTGGCGTTGTGCTTTACGAATACTTGGGTGAAGAATATCCTGAAGTACTGGGTTCTATTCTCGGTGCACTGAAAGCTATTGTCAACGTTATCGGTATGACTAAAATGACGCCGCCCATCAAAGACCTTCTGCCCAGATTGACACCTATTTTGAAGAATCGGTAAGTCAAATATCAAATATTTAATTCAGTAGGTACTTCGTAGGTAATATCGCTCCAACTAAACAAATAGCATAAGGGACGAAAAAGTTGCCAACATTTTGAATTATCTTATCACCCAAACGAACTTACGTTTCGTTTTCGCTTTCTCAAGTGGGTCGCATATCACGTGTGTTTTTGTCCACGAAACTAATGGGCTGTTGCTTTCCAGGCACGAAAAAGTACAAGAAAACTGCATAGATTTGGTTGGTCGTATCGCCGATCGAGGACCCGAGTTCGTATCCGCCCGGGAATGGATGAGGATTTGTTTCGAACTGTTGGAACTTTTGAAGGCGCACAAGAAGGCTATTAGAAGAGCTACTGTCAACACGTTCGGTTATATTGCGAAAGCTATCGGTCCTCATGATGTTTTGGCGACGTTGCTCAACAATTTGAAAGTACAAGAGAGACAGAACAGGTAATTCATGAATGTAATGATCTTTGTACCGGACTATGAGCGTTATGTATGTTCGACCTCATAACTTCTGAACTATTTTATCATAATTTGACAAATGAGGTATCGATAAGCGTCTTGATCAAGTCAACGACTACTGAAAAAATTACGCTCTATAGAGTACTAGTAGTTACCCGCGACTTCGTACGCGTCTACAGTTTCCGTGTACCTACATTATATTATCTGTGCGTGTACCGAGCGGATACTTCTTTGAGAAACTTGACATTACACCTCATTACACCGAACTCGTACCTACTGGAATGTCAAACGCTAGTCGTTAGACCAAAGAGGTAGTACTACGTCCTGTCAAACTGACGTGACATGACATGACAATGAAATCCTTTTGCCAATTGGCGCTGCTAATCCTTTTCGTTCATTGTATCCTGTAGATCTTGTTAATTATTCGAGATAAAAAGTAGCCTATGTGTCAATCCAGGTTACAAACTAAATATATGCCAAGTTTCATCCAAGTTGGTTCAGTAGTTTAGACGTGATTGAAACACAAACATCCAAACATCTAAACTTTCGCATTTATAATATTAGTAGGATAGGATAGGATAGGATGGAACAAGAAAATATTCTCTGAACATCACCCACCACGTTTACTCGGTATTGCCATGGTAGTTATTGATTTTTTATTATTAAATTTTCAGAGTCTGTACAACAGTCGCCATCGCTATCGTAGCAGAAACATGTTCGCCATTCACAGTATTACCGGCTCTCATGAACGAATACAGAGTGCCCGAGCTCAATGTGCAAAACGGTGTGCTGAAGTCACTCTCATTCTTGTTCGAATATATCGGAGAGATGGGAAAAGATTACATATACGCCGTATGCCCGTTGCTTGAAGACGCTTTGATGGATCGGTAGGTACTTCCGTAGTTAAGGAAATATGTATTTTGTGTAAATTAAGTTAACCACGTGAAAATCCATTGCTTCGGTGCAGTTATTTTATCTTTTTTCGGTTTATAAAATCGGGGATGTGGTGAATGCTCTAATAAATCTAAGTTAATGGGTCGTTATTTTGTTGATGGAACTTTATTTGGGTTTATTATGTATCGACCGAAACTGTGAATGTAATGTTTTCGTTTACAGAGACCTCGTCCATCGTCAAACAGCATGCGCCGCTATAAAACACATGGCGCTCGGCGTCTACGGATTTGGGTGTGAAGACGCACTCGTACATTTATTGAATCACGTGTGGCCGAATATATTCGAGACTTCGCCGCATTTGGTGCAAGCTTTCATGGATGCCGTGGAAGGCATGCGAGTCGCACTTGGACCTGTCAAAATATTGCAATACGCTCTGCAGGTAATTTATTTACTACGAATACTACTATCTGACCCACCCGCAACTTCGTATGCGTTTTTCCGACTTGATTTACAAATACCTACTTATGCGCATCGCAATCTTAAAATCCTTTTTTATCTACATCTTCTACAGATCTTCTTTATCTACATAAACTTAACCCATGGTATTCAGGAATAATGTAGGTAACTAACTATCTTATCATCGAAAGTATTTTAGAATCGGACTTGTAACTACAAGATATTTTTGGAGCTCCAAAAATATATTTTTTGTTTACTATAAGCCAAAATCTGGACAGCGTACTGTGTTCTGTAAGTATAATAAAACTTATTGTTTCAGGGTTTGTTCCACCCTGCGCGAAAAGTTCGCGATGTATACTGGAAGATTTATAACACCCTGTACATCGGGGGACAGGATGCTTTGGTCGCCGGGTACCCGCGAATACAGAACGAAAACAACAACCATTTCCTCAGATATGAATTAGATTACTTGCTGTAAATTAATGTAGGTACCTAATAATAATTTAATGTAGTGTTTGGGGGTATATTTTTGCTCTAAGATGACGCTAGATGTTGTAGGAAACACTATTTTATTTATTATGATCGGAAGTACTATCAACTACATAATTAGTTGTTTTTCTCTGTAACGTTCTAAGGCCCGTGTTAACACATTAATTTCGTGACACGGTGAAAAAAGTCATAAAATCTATGCCTATGAGCATTGTTTCATAATACGGCCCTCAGAAAGTTTGTTGACTTAGGCTGGACTCTACCAACTCCGAAAAACGCTGTTCGTCAGTTCAAATGCTATCCATATTTTCCAAGCTTAGGTAGAAAGGGATAACGTACAGAAACATTTTAATCTAAAGAATAGCGTTATTTGGAGATGGTCGAATCGAGCCTAAAGTTGCTTTCACTTGTTTATCGAACATAATTTACTTTTCAATAAAAACTTTTTCCAAAGAATAATATTTGGCAAACTGTAGCTGCTACTGCCTCAATATGCAATAATAATGTGAGGTGGTACTGTACACAAAGATACAACTTAATAAATACTATATACAGTTGCGATGATAAAATAATAAATTATTATTTATGTTTGTCAAGCATCGTAAACAATAAACATAGATTTAATGAATATTTTGCCTCTCGTTTCCGGACTCCAGTCGACATCCAATATGCTGTTTTTGAATACTTTTCCACGTAGTCTGACCACGCTAAGTATGCAGCACTAAAATATGCCCGAATTTGAAACTGAGTTACCTATAGTTGTTGGGAAAGAAAGTGTCGCCAAAACGATTTGACAAAATCATGTTGTCTTTATTCCATTGCAAGCTTAGCGTGGTCAGACTCTAGTCTTCTGCATTACAGTGCCGCCTTTTATCTGTTCAACAAAAAAAAGGAAGACGCCATATTTTTATGTCTTTGCTAACTCTTGTTTCACAATTTTTGAGTGATCATCGTATGTTGACTCATCGAAAAATTTCTAAGATTCAAAATACATTATGATGTAAATCATAATCTAATCTAACCAACGTGCACTCTCCAAGCGCATCACCAAGTCAAGTGGGCGGGCGTCGGCTTCAACAAATGTTAACTGCAAACAATGTTGAACAAAAAAATTAATTGCTAAATGTTCTCAACTAAATAATAATATAAATAAAACTCGGTTCATCAGTACAATATTGTTTTATTTAATCTTTTAGGGCGTCTTGCACCAGAATCACTAAACGTGTTTAACAGCTAAATCGATTTAAATCTGACGTATTTGTATGACTTGACAACTCGCTAAATACTATTTAAGAGTTAAACGCGTTTAGCGATTCTGGTGCAAGCCGCCCTTAGAGTATGTAAAGCTTAAGCTAATTTTAAAATCTTTCTGCTGCTAAATCACGACACAAGGCCGGATTTCAAAATAGGAATGTACAGTACACTGGGCAATGACTAGATAAAACTTTGTGGCATTCGTTTTTACCTCAAAACATAATAAATTACAAATACCTACAATAAATACTAATATTCAATAAAATATGAGCAACAGCTAAAGTTTCACAGTCTAAAAGGGCAAATTAGACTTGGCATAAACGCCAAGATAATTTAGGACAAAATAATACTTGGCTATAAGCTTACATTGGCATTAGAAAAATAAGAGATCATTTTTTTTAGTTTTCAATTCAGAATCATTATGAAGATCTACCCCTAGCGGTAACGTGAACGAGCGCGCCATTCATTATGCTCTGCCAGGTCGTGCCGACGACATTATCCGCGGTGACGCCTTGTCGACGCTGCAGACTCCCGTCTGAGCAAACTGCCCATACTTCTTGGTCCATGCTCGATACGTGTTTGAATGTCATTTCCTCTGAAATAGTAACCGAAGGTGTCATTATTAATCTTATCCTACTAATATTATAAATGCGAAAGTTTAGATGTTTGGATGTTTGCGTTTCAATCACGTCGAAACTACTGAACCAACTTTGATGAATCTTGGCATATATATATGTATATATAGGCTACTTGTTATCCCGAATAATTAACAGGATCTACAGGATAAAATGAAGGGGATTAGCAGCGCCAATTGGCAAGAGGATGTAATATCATGTCAGTTTGACAGGGCGTAGTATTACCTCTGGTCTAACGACTAACGTTTGACATTCGAGTACGGGTTTGGTGTAATGTCAAGTTTCTTAAAGTATCCGCTCGGTACACGCACAGATAATATAATGTACACGGAAACGGTACTAGCATACGAAGTCACGGGTAACTGCTAGTTCATAATATTCTTTGTTGAACACGAAATATTTACACAAGTTCTACCGCATTTTTGTGTTATTTCATCTTAGGCATGGCGAAGGTGCTCGCTCTGGTCAAACACAATAAGTAGGTTATACTGTGTTTCTCAATGAAAAATTTTCGCTGAGGTAAGTATGAAATGTACTGGATGATATTTTCTTAGTAGGTAGTATCTATGTAGTAAAATATTTACCTGATAAATATTTCCATTCTTTGCCTTCTTGCAGCTCTGTGGAAACACAAGTTCTCACAGCCATAGAACCAGTGGACAGAATTACCCAGGCTGCATTTTTGGTCAGCGACACCATCTTTATGTGTACTGATTTATGAGTGTTGGGGTATCCTAATTTGGGCTGTTCAATCAGTTTCCAATTAGATCCTCCAGGGTTTTCTTTGGTAACATCTTCTCTGTAATAGAGCTCCCCTCTGCGTCCTACTGCCCAGACTATGTTGTTGCAAGTGCTTATTGCGATCAATGACTGAGGACTGTTTACGTGTTCCCAATGCAATCCCTGAAATATAAATTGAATTAGAATAGTGCCATCGAACAATGATTTGCAACGCAACTCCCTCACAAAATATGCAGTTTTATTAACTAGGTACTATATTTATTCAAAACTAGATGAAATTTTCGATTGTCACTTGTCTAAGGTGCTAAAAAGTAAATATCAATCGAAAACGATGACTTGCAAGTCTTGCAGCGCAATTTTATGACCCATACCAGTTTAGCGTGCGATTTTCGATTGCTACTTGTCTAGGTGAATATTAAAAAGGTTTTTTACCGCTGACGTAGAAGCTGTTACTCCGGTCCGATAGATGGCGTCGCCGCCGACAGTGATGGCCCAAACAGACGCTTCTTTTTCATTGTCCTGAAATTAAATTGATTAAATGACTAAACTATTAGGTACTAAACATTCTGCATATCTATCATTTACATGAAGTTCAGTTTTGGTTAGTTTTTAGTATGTTATTTATGCACGACTGCTGGCATAACCATTATGCCCTTCGAAGCGCTCAGAATAAAATGACTGCAGCAGTCGCCCAACCAAATAATGGTTACCCCACTAAACTTAGTTTGCCATAGTTGAGGTTGAAGGCTTACCCATATCGAGATATCCAACAGAGCAGTGCTCCCGACGCGTACCCAGGGCCCTTCCGTATTTATTTGTGCCTTGCGGTACCATCTGCGCCGTCGCACGCAGTCTGTGAATATCTTCTTGCCATGGTAAGGAGCGGGGAAATCTGTGGCGTACTGCCATCCGTCGCTGTCGACGCCTCCAGGTGTGTTGTAGTCGATCATCCACTCTGATATCTGAAAGTAATTTAGACAAGAATGTAGGTACCTATCATCGTGCCACATACCAAAATAGGAATCTTTTCGAATTTAAAGTCGGGGCTTTGATGATGTATTGTATAACCTACATAGGCTACTTAGGTATACTTATCCACATACCTACCTATGTTATGTACCTACCGTAAGGTGCTTGAATGTTCGTGTCTCTGGATGATGTTGTTGCTTTTTATTTTAACCGGCAGCGGCGCGTTTAGATTGCAAGTTTTCAATAACTCACCCAGTGCCAATGACGACTGAGTAGTTTGGTGTGTTCTCGAGTCCTTTTATGTTTGCCGGTAACATCGCTCCACATGTAACGGTCAGTGGGTAGCCCAGTCGATGTGTACCCAGAAAGAGGATTCCATCGTTGGTTTTCATATACGCAATAGGTTTGAGTATCTGTCATAGCATGAATACCATCCTTACTTCCAATCCCTGTAAAATATTCATTTCTGTAAAAAATATCAACGTAGGTACACACGGCTATATAAATAAGTACTTCAGGTTAGACAGACACCCAAAATAACCTTAACTACGCTGTATATAAGGCAGATAATCGTTGGAAAGGGAGCGCAATAGGCGTAGGGGCTCGGCGCGGGCGCAAGGCGTCCCACAAAAAAACATACCACCCCTCTCACACGTTTCGTAACGTACATAATATAGTTCAAAAGTCCACGGTCTAGGTCGAGGTCTCACCGTATTTTTGTGCCTAGTTTTTTTACACACCTTTTAAAATGCCACCTCCCCATCCTCCTGTGTACACCCAAACGCGATGATCATGCGATATTCCCCAAACTATCCCGTTTTGGGAACACTCCACTCGACGCAAATAGCCCCCGATCGTTCTCCAAAACATTTCTTCAGCACCTATGATCAAGCTTGTGGTAGAATACTCCATAGTGTAAAGTTTTAATGCACCTTTTACTGACACTGATGTTATACTTTCCGGGCTTAATCTGTGTTCATAAAGGCAGTAATGTTTGCCATTTACCCTTACTTTAAAAACTTGTACATCACAAATTATTTCAATGCTAAATTCTTGTCCTCTAGCAACAGGTAGGTCATGTCGCTGTTCTACTCCCCAGCTCCCAAACACCTTAGTGTTGCACACAACAGCATTCTCATCAAATCTTACATTGAAATGGAAAGGTATATCAGTTACTTCTGTTTCAACCTTATGTCTTTGCTTTTTTATTTCAGGACCTTCTAGATTTATATGAAATCTTCTTATTTCATCGAATAAGCTGCCTGTTATTTTTATTTTACTACCAGCAGGAAAGTTATTGTTTAGATTTGTTGTAATACCAGATATAATATCTTTGCCAAACACTTGGAATTCCTTGGTAAAAGTGTCATTTTGCCCTGTATTGAGACATGCAGGCATTGGATCCCAATTCAATACATCTCCTGAGTTTGTAACTGCCCAGACTGAATTAGCAGATGGTTTACCAGAGAGTCCATTGATTTGTGATGTGATGTCTACTAAAACACTTAGCCACTCCTCTTGTTCCATTTCAGACATGAACTGAACTTTAATGGTGCCCTTCTTTTGACGAGGAACGGATAAACATATTCTGGGGTTGCCTGGTTCTGATATGGAAAACACATTGGCTACTTCACACAAATTCAGTATGAATTGTATAGTACCATCTGGCTGAAACACAGATAATGTTCCTGTATTTTCTAAGTCATTCCAGTACAAAGATAATATACAATCTTCCATAGAATTATTTGCATTGACTAATCTGGCTTCACAGCTTCGTGTCCAACCTTTTTCTTCAACTGCTACACCATAGTTGCTAAGATCTATTGTGCGATTATTATTTCTGTTTTTAAGACTGTCTAAAATGTCAAGTCTCCACTTAGCTGATAAATCAGTATTATGTTCATTATGGGAGTCTGAAAACCAGTGAGGCACTTGGACAGTGTCAACACAGCAAGCACTGGCTTCTACAAAGGCCCATGTGGTGTCACATGTTCCCCACGCTGTTTGGCTAACTTCATCATCAAAGTACATTCCAGAGTCCACATCGAACACACTACTGTCACTGTCAGGTTGCGCTTCCATTCCTACAACTGAGCCTACACTTCTGACAGGGCTCCAAGCTCGGGGGTTCTTCAATGTAGTTTCATAACTTTTCCCAGTCAGATCTATGCTTTCAATGTTGACATTTCCTTTTGGTCTTGTCTCTTTAGGATTTTTAATAGGCATTGTGTGTTCTATAGGTGCAGAGTGAGATTCCTCCCATGAATTTCGTAAATTAATTTTAGTCTTGCGCTCTGGAGTTGCCTCGTTTAATGTAGTTAAACTATGATGTTTTGCATTGGAAACAGAAGAAACTACACTAGCTGAGCTTGATGTTCGGCTCAGTTGCATGTTGGCTTGCAGCATTCTCCATCTTTTTCCAGTCAATTCTGCTGGTGTGATTCCACTTCTCCAATAAATACTTTTGTCAGTTTCTCCTATTGCAAAAACTTGGTCATTTATTCCAACAGAAACTTGTATCATGTTTCCTGTAATTTCGAGCCATCCACTACCAGTAGCAGAAGATTCAGAAGTCCCAGCACTGTTCCCATCTATTCCTTTTCTAAACCATACTCTGGTGTCAGAGCTCACAGCCCAAGCCACATTGAAGCCAACGGAGATTGACAATATTTTGGTTTCATTTGGTGATTTAACTTCCAGCCAGGACTCACCAGTGTTGCAGTCCTTAGTAATACCTTTTCTAATGATAACTCTGCCTGTCCAGAGTAAAGCCCATACTAATCCTGTAGGACCCACAGTGATCTGCTTGATATCACAGTTGGGTGGTATACTAATGTTGATCCACTTCAGGCCTTCTGGAGATGTAGTGCTAACTCCTGCTCGATACATTACTCGGCCATGTGCTGTGATTGCCCAGACTGAAAGAGTGCCAGGAGCTGCATAAGGCATTTGATTGCCACCAATACTTACATCAATAAATGGTTCTTGGGTAGGGTCTTTGTGCAAAGGAGCAATGGCACACCATGAGTTCATAGCACTAAATTTTCTATAACGAATCCATTTCCTTCTCCTCACACAAGATTTCCATTGTTTTGAAGGACCAAATTGTGCAGGAAAATCTACTGCATAACTCCAACCATCATGGTCTAAAGGCTGTCCATCAAGAGTAAGCTCCAACTGCCAATCACCTTCCCACTGCCATGCCATTGATGGCAGTCGAATACAATCTATTGACCTGTCTTTTGTGCCATCATGAGATGAAAAGTGATATCTATCTGTAGGTAAGAGTCTACCACTAAACCCATCAAGAGGCAACCATCTCTCGTTCTCGAAGGATTCTTCTTTGACTCGAATAGGGATTTCTAAGCCGTGAACGTGAAGATACATTTGTCGGTCACCTCCAACGGCCCATAGGAAATGTGGTACCGCAGAGAGGGTCTTGAACTCCAAACCCAGATACATGAATTCTCTCCAACATGAGCCACTGGTTGATAGGGCATAAACTTTACCTTCATTGTTGATCGAAAATAGTAACGAGTTATTAGACATAGCAGCGGTGTCGTCGTGCGAGATCCACGTATTATTAGTTAGGCTGATTTCGACTGAATTAAAACAGACACCTAACACAGAACATCTTCATTCACTGATTTCTTCAATAGAATATGTAGAGGTAAGCTGCTAGAACAACTTTGTTTTTGTTGTATTGTAGAATAGATAAAGAAAAACCTCAGAACAATTATTCCGAGAGAAAAACACTTCAATAAAATTGTTCATTCTTCTTCTTCATCTCTTCATTCATTTAATTTTGTTTTGGCGCTGGATACTAGTCTTTTTGCCAAGTCCTATTTGTTTTTTCACCATTAAGCGCGAGATCTGACATGCGGGATAGGAATTAGGATCAGTAGGTAGGTAGGGTTAGGAATATAACACTAGGTAATAATATTTACAGGTTGATATGTACAAAATAAAATCACAATGTTATTAATGTATATAAAATAACCGAACAATGTTATATACAAGGATCAAGGGAAGTGAGAAGAATATCGATTGCTTTGTTTTATGGTTCTGTTCTGGCACGGGCTCTAGTTATTCCGCCAAGGAGGAATACTATCCCAGCCTATCTTCCAATTAACTCAACTAATTTGGTCCTGTCTGTCTGATGGTGGCTCTTTAGAAAACCGGTCGATTTTTAAATTTCAAATTCAAATCTATATAATAAGTTCATTGATTTATCGTGAGTTCACCTTGCACCTTGCCACCATCATCATCGGCATCTTGCTACCTCTACCTCTTCTTCTTCTCTTAATTCTGGCTGTTCGATGGCTAGGGCTGCCACGAATTTGCCAATGTCAGTGTTTATTGGCGTTTATTAGTTTACTAGATCTTTTAGCAAATGGCGGAGATCTGAGTAGGTGATGAAAATGATCGGTGAAGAAGGGAGTCTCCGGTTTGATAAACGAGTGAATGATGACGTAAGTAGTATCACTGAAAGCCTTATTACACTATGCAATCTCAAGTCAGGCTTACTGATAGTGATGTAACGTGATGAGTTGAGTTATTTCGAACTCAAGTCATTTGAATTGACTCGCATCGAGGATTTGCATGCTTATAAAGTCATACAAGTGAAAATCTAGCACCAATTTCTCTAACCACTTACGTTGCATACGGACCTAGTTGAGTTAACCCAATTGGCGGCTCGAGTCAAGGTTCAGTTTAACTAAAATAATTCGAGTTCGAAATAATTCAACTCGTCACGTCACATCACTGTCAGTAAGACTGACTTGAGATTGAATAGTGTAATAAGGCTTTAACAAAACGCGGAAAATGTTATCTAGCCCCGAAGGTCGCATTGAAAGACTCCTACGCATCGCATCACATCGTCATACGTGAACTACACACACACTACCAATATTTCACTTGCTACGTACGTCTATTCAATATCATTTTATTTGCATGTGTGTTTAGGTGTTACAGTTCCGCGTGCACAGTAGTACTATTTTCAATTCAACTTGACGTTGCTGTGTGGTTGGCGAAATTCCAGCGAAAAAGTTTGCGCATGACATTTTTCATTTCGTTTCCTTGAGTAAAACTCGTTTCTCATAATAATATATTTTAAAATGACTCAAATAATAGTACTCTTATATAACTACAGTGTCATTTAAATTTTACCTATAATTCATGTAGGTACCTATCTATGCCTAAAATCAGCTATTACCTAAATAGGTAACTCCTAGTGACTTCAAAATGAGTGTTTTCAGCAGATATGTTATTAGACCATTTAAAAAATATCCCCTTATTCGGGGCATGGCTTCATATGCTGTTATTTGGCCATTATCTAGTCTTATACAACAGTCATTTGAAGGAAGAAATATTGGTATGTACCTATCTAAATATTAATCGCTGGTGTTCTAATAAAGGTACAGTCAGCACCGTAAATTATGGTTTTTTTGGAAACTAAGACAATGTTTTATTTTAGAAGCCAAGTACCTACCTAATAGTTTAGAATATTTTGGAATATACCTAATAATATAAAATGATTAGCATACCAAATGTAGGTTACCTATACTAATTTCAATTTTAGAATTAAAACACTAGGTATCTATCTACTGCAGTAGGTAAGCTTCGAATTCTGTGTCTATGTACAAAGCCATTATCATAAGTACCTAACATAAAGAAACGTAGGTACATTAGATGTGTTAAGGTAGCTACCTAACCTACCCAATTTATAAACTTAAAAGTCAAATTACATTCATTTGCAGATGATTATGACTGGTGGAGGTGTGCTCGATATGGTATATATGGGTCCTGTTATGTAGCCCCTACACTTTACACGTGGCTAACAATAGCTAATAATGTATGGCCTGGGAAATCCATACGTTTAGGTTTGATCAAGGTAAATAACAACGTATACTAAAAATTATAACGCAACTTAGGTAAATAATAATAAATAACTCTTTATTTCGGATATACAGGGTGTAACATTTAAATCGGTCAATATGGGAAAGTTTGAAACTATAAGACATGCCAAGATCTGTTCTTAGGAATCATGTCATCGATTTTAGTAACAAGAAAAACTGCATTCATACATTTAAAAAAAACTTGTACTTAGCTCAGGAATCGAACCCGCACGTTTTAAAAATAAAACTAACACTATTTTTATTTAGATAGGACATAAACAGAAGAGTTTTCTTCCAAACAACAAGAATTTGTTATTATTCATATTTTATTTCGTTTATTTCCAGACCTTTGTAGAAACCATAACCTATACTCCATTTGCGATGTGCAGCTTTTATTTTGGTATGAGCTTATTAGAATCAAAATCATTTGACGAAGCTGTGGCTGAAGTAAAAGTAAAATTTTGGCCAACATACAAAGTAAGTGAATCTTTTTTGCTAGTTATATAAGTACTTTAAAGAAAATTTATATATTAAGGTTCTGATATATTATAATATACTTATATAATATAATATTTATGTACGTTTTGATTTAATATAAGTACTATATAATAACCTTTATTATTATATTTAGCCCTCTGTGTCCCACTGCTGAGCAAAGGCCTCCCCCCATTCTCTCCACACACTCCGATCCTGGGCTATACTTTGCCAATCTGATAAATAACGGTCAAGCTCGTCGCGCCACCTTCTTTTTGGTCTGCCGCGTCGCTTTCTTGCTGGGTCAGGATGCCATTCAGTGGCAATCCTTCCCCACAGCTCACCTGGCATACGGCAGACATGACCAGCCCCATATAATAACCTATTTAACTAACTTATGTACCATCGGCAAAATTTCCGCCTTACCAGTTTTGAAACTGTTTCGCTTGCAAGCAGTTAGCTACCTGACCTCGCCTTTTTCTTTTGTCTTCTTATTTTGACCAACCAGAGACCTAAACATCTATTTATTTTTATGACGGCCCATTGTTTTCATAACTTTTACACCCGAAATAATTTGCTTCTATTGGTATTCAAAAATGAACGGCTAGTCGGTTTACAGAAAAAGCACCCTTAAGGTGGTAAGGTAGAACTTTTGCTGATAGTACCTACCTAGGTAAATAGTTTATTAGATTTTTAAATTATCCTGGGGTTTAAGTACTTTAGGCTTTATAATATTTTCAGATCGGAGCTTCGGTTTGGCCAGCGGTAGCAATGTTCAACTTTTGTGTCATCCCTCCAAGAAATAGAGTTCCCTTTATCAGTGGTTGTAGTCTTGTGTGGACATGTTTTTTAGCTTATATGAAGCATCTTGATAAGGAAAAAGTACCTACTAAAGGAAATCCTATGAAACTTCTTAAGATTAGTTGATGTTGCTAAAATGTGTAGGTAGATACAATATAGAAAATGCATTCGTGCCACATGATTATACTAAAGCCATATAATAATATATTCAGTATTAGAAAGTATTTACACAATATGTATATATATGTAACTGTTGTATTAATTTACAGCAATATGATTTGTGATATTACAATTATAGTATAGCAGTACTGGTCACACCATTTTTTATTTTTTAACAAAGCTTAGATTAAGTTAAAATAAATGTTACTGAAGAGAAAGCCTTATTTCACTATGCAATCTTAAGTCAGGCTTACTGATAGTGATGTAACGTGACGAGTTGAGTTATTTTGAACTCAATTTATTTGAATTGACTCGCATCGAGGACTTGCATGCATATAAAGTCATACAAGTGAAAATCTAGCACCAATTTCTCTAACCACTTACGTTGCATACGGACCTAGTTGAGTTAACCCAATTGGCGGCTCGAGTCAAGGTTCAGTTAAACTAAAATAATTCGAGTTCGAAATAATTCAACTCGTCACGTCAAATCACTGTCAGTAAGCCTGCAGCAGACAGTCGCAAAAGCCATCAAATCAAGAAGTAGAAGTTGAAACCATAAAAAAAAATTAAGAAACGGAAACGTGACATGTGTGTGACATTGCCGAAATTGCGGGCAACACTTCAAAGGCCATATAAAATATTACGAAACGACGTGTTTGTTGGTGAATATAAATTGTATAATATAACGAATAAACTACAATATGCTAATCTATTGGTCTGTGACTGTGACTACAATGTAAAATGGCAAATATGCACAAAACATGCGACGACGCAAACGCCGAAAAAAAAACAAACCAAGAAGTTGAAGTTGAAAAACAAACAAGTTGATACCAGTTGATACATACCTTTACCTTCTAAGTACCTACCTATTTCATATTTTAGTTCAATTTTACAATTTTTTTTAGTTTCTCATCTTTATTTTGATTTGATTGATACGTAGCATCTATTAGTTGGTGATTTGATTTATTTGATTTATTTGATAGAGCTAGACTAGCTTGGAATATTGGAATCATATCGTTCAAAAATACGGAATGCCGACATACGAATGGTTTGTTAATTGTGTATAACATCAGCGAACTGCAAGTGGATAAATGTTCAGTGGCGAACTATTTATTTTATCTTGTGCTATTAGACTCAGTCAGCACAAGATAGTATAAAAGCCAAGCCCAGCTCTAATAAAATTCTAATCATTGGAGCGATACACAGGCTAAGCTGGCTTTTTTACTTTAAGAGTCATTAAAGTAAACTATACTATACGCACAAAGTGGTACCTTACCTAGACAAAGGAGGCCTAAACCCAGTACCTACGCTAGTACTGTGAATACTGGCCTCTAACTTCTAGAGACGGATGCTTAACCCTGTCAGTTAAATGATTACTCGCTGGCCTGTAAGCAACACACTTATGTCATTAGATTTCTAGTTTTGCTACCTACACTTAAGTTTTATTATTTAATACCTTTTATTGAGTTACAGTTCTATTTTGGCGTTTTTATTTCAGGACTGCTTGCAAAAGAAAAAAATCTATAAACCAACATTTGCCTTCTTTTGAGGTTTCAAATCATCCACTCAAAACAACAGTGGTATTGATGGTAAACTACCTATTATACTTTTATATTTATCATCCTATGTTATACCTAATTTTTTATTTAATATTTCATTCTCTTTTATAGAAGGAGAGTCCTGGTAAATCATTTATGGATCAGTTGAATAAATGGAGTTCAAACTTTGAAGAAGTTGATCCCTTGTTGAAGTTCGAGCAAATGCATTTAGAAGAGGTACATATAAAAGTACCTAATTAGGTGCATTACACACTGTGTCACCAGGATGTTAAGGAAAAAATATATTTTTGCATAAATACTGGCTGGCACTGCACTATAAGGGTGGCTCCAGATGGAGCCACCTTTAAGAGTTAGTTTATTTGAAAAAAAAAAATTTATCGCCTTAACATACAATATTCTGTATTCATACATAAGTATCCTTACAGCAGGATATAATTTCTTTGGAACCGGTTGATGAAGTCACAAATTATTTGAACTCATGGAACAGCAAACGTACCAACATACTTAATAAATACACAACTGGAGAAAAGCTGACCATAGTCAGTAGTTTCTTACCTGGTGGTGAGAAAAGTAAGTTGGTAGTATTTACTTCTCATCTTAGAGTGCTTACACACATCTTTTTTTTTGTGACACATACTTTGAAGCATGCAGGTTTCCAGTTTGCAGATATACAGAGTACATAAAATATAGGATGGTTCAAAGAAAAAAACGAAATTCCCCACACACGGGAATTAATCTAAATACTTTTCCATGCATACCTATGCACCCCTTTTTTTTTTGAGATAGCATAATATATAAAATGTAATCTTAATTAATACAGATATTTTAAGAAGGCTGGTAGTACTCTTTATTAATGGTTATTTTTTATTTCTTTTTGTTTTTTTAAGTTAGTTCCTTTTCAGCTCTTATTAGACAGGTTTCCAATCTAAATGAAAAAGTAAAGCACAGATTAGAGCAGTTAGATGAGTTTGATGAGAGCTCAGTCAGGAAAACTATGGGTTTGAGTCAGCAAGAATATGTCATGAAAATCAACACACTCAATGAAGAAATCAAAAAGGTGTAGTATTATTTTTGGTAATATTATGTTTTTACTATCCATTTTTGAGTAAGGTTGGGAGTTTAGGAGAGGTTGTTAATTACCATAATTTGATGAATTATACAATTAAGCATGTTTAATATTTTTTTTTAAAGACAAGTTCTCATTACTTCCTACTTTTTTGCAGGCATGGGAAACTGAACAAAGGGTTAAAGCTTTTAAAATTGGCATTCAATGTTCAAAGCTTTTGTCAGATATAAGTGTAATGCAGTTCTATCCCAGCAAGTTTATATTGATTACTGACATACTGGATACTTTTGGGAATTTAGTCTTTGACAGATTGCAAGAAAAAAGTTTTGGGTAAGTTAAAAAAATTATTAAATAAGACTGTGCATGGTGTGCAGTGCATAGCTCTTACTCATATCTGCCCTCTCTTTTTTATTGTGCTACATTACATGGTATGAATCTAGACTACTACTCATAGCCTAGCTAGTGAAATTATTGGCTTATTCCAGAAATCCCTTGCGTGCTCCCCATGTGAAGGAGATTTCTGAACTTTTTGTTGAGTAATCCCCTCAGCGTGCCCGTGACTGCCGGCAGGGGAGTTTTGCATGGTTTTGTGAGCACATAGCATTATTGTTGAAGTTCTGGTTCTTATTCTAGGAAGATGACTATAAAGAACATAATGGACATTGACTCGAAGCTGGTTCCTGAGTCAGCCAAAGAGACTTGTCAAAACTGGATGTACAAAATGGCATCCATTAGGGAACTTATCCCGCGCCTCTACATGGAAATGACACTGTTGAAATGCTATGTGTTCATTTCTAAGGATGAAATAAAGCCAGCTTTAGCGCGACTCACGACAATGATTAGGGGCATCGGGAATCCGCTGGTTGCTACTTACATGCGAATGTACTTGTGCAAAGTAGCTTCTAGACTACTGGGGAAGGATAGTGAAGA
Organism: Gandaritis pyraliata; assembly: GCA_947859175.1. Classification (NCBI taxonomy): domain Eukaryota; kingdom Metazoa; phylum Arthropoda; class Insecta; order Lepidoptera; family Geometridae; genus Gandaritis; species Gandaritis pyraliata. The sequence goes on along the minus strand of OX401853.1, from coordinate 6,329,554 downwards.
GTATTTCTACTACAACTTAAAAGAGTTCCTTGAAGAATATCAGCAGGTAAGTTTAATAGTTTATTTTGAACAGGGTACAGAAGGCATAAATTAAGTTACAAGTTAAAACGATGAAACTGCAAAAGTTATAAACTGTGTGGTTTAATTATATATTCAGCTCCAGCACTTGCGAATGTGGGATGAAAAAAATGTGATTGGACGCCTAACCTTGACAAAATGCGCATCACAACATCACATGCCCAATCCATAATGTGCTGACACAAGTGGCAAAAGAAATTATGCAAAATACTGTGATGTTGTTAGGTCGTGGTAACACAACTGAAAATATTATTTCAGATTTTTCACATAACAATGAGAAAGAAATTCGAAACACAAATGTTGACTTCAGACCGATATTTGAGTTTGTATGTGCCTGCAGTCGATTGGATACTCTATGGCACATTAAATTCGAATAAATGTAAACTGACGCTTTTGGAAGAGTTTCTTCAGCAATGTGACCTAATGGAAAATAAGTTAGTACTACCTTAATCCTTTTATTTAAATAATGAACATAAAAAAAATAACTTCTAATTGTTACCTACTTTAGAATAATAAATGGTCTGCATTTTATTCATAAAAAATAATAGGTAAGTTCTACTAACTACTACACTTTTTTGCATATTAGGAAATTAAGAAATTAATTTTGTTACAGCGAACTATTTCTCTGTTGTGTTATTTCGTCATTTGACTCTGCAAGCGTCATAAAGAAGTCGTCAACGATTTTAGAAATGATATACAAATCTGTTGACAAAATGGGCAAGTATTTTTTTCAGTTTTATGTTCACTTTTACCGTGTCGATTTGAATTTTGAATGCGATTGAATGCGAAAGGCGTAAGGATGTTTCAGGTCTGCACTTGCATCAACTTAATTGGGATGAATATGGCGATCAACTATTTTGTTACCTACTTAATGTTTTTGTTAATGTATTTTGCTTTAAATAGGCTTCCGGTAAGAGCACAGGGGCCCAATCGAGATAATCTTCAACGGTTCAACCGTTACCGTACCACATACGTTATGAGCGTTTTGCGACGATTTCGTATTGACTTTTTAATTTGAGTTACTGGAGTTCGAAAAGTTTATTGACTCAAGGCGATACGAAATCGTGACGAAGGAGACTTGATCTTCGACAAAAGACTTTTCTTTTCAGTGCTGCTAAACGAAATATTGGCATCACTCGGCGAGCACATGTGTGCAGCGGATAGCTACCGGCAGATGTCGTCAGAGTCGCTTATACAAACGTTTTGGAAGATCGCCAGCGGCATGAGAACGACGGCGCATTTCTTGCAAGTTTTAGAGCCTTGGCTACAGTTTGCTTGCACGCATTTATCGGTGAGAATTTAATGGCGGATTGAGGAATGATTTGTTTGCCAACAAGGCTACTGATGAATTGCGTTTGAAAAATTCTGCAAAATAAGAATTTAAAATTAAGGTTTACAAATGCAGCTAAAGGAGAATTCCAACACGTACTTTGAAGGTGGCCCCGTTCATTGAGTACAATTTAGTTCCTAAAATAGTATCATCATAAATCTTCTTTTAAATCGGCAGGATCTCGTCTTAGAAGGTCGAAATAAACTATTAAGTAGACCTTGTTGTATTTTTAAAAAAGGAAAAGGAAGACGGTAAACCGCAAATCAAAATGCAAGATTTTATAAAATCTTACTTCACTTTTTTGAGATGCCTGATATAGGAAATACGTATTTCTTTTTAGTCCCAACACGTGAACATTCTGCTTCGAGGCATGATACGAAACATGATAAAGTGGGGAAGATCCGCCGACGAGTTTTCCGGCAACTTCCTACTCGTAATAAAACGGATGTTGAAATTCATTCCTGATGTTGAAGAAGTTTTCTTGATGGTAAGGTCATGCAACGCTAAATTATACCTCATCCATATCACGAAGTATACTTTTTTAATAGAATGTAGCCCACATTCTACAAATTAAATTAAAGATTCAGTCGGCAAGCCAAAAGCCCATTTGTGTCCTATGTACGATAAAAAATTGTAACCGCAGAACTTATTTTCTACGGCCTTTTAGACGGCCATAGAAATATTCCGGTACGTGGTTAGCCTGCATTCGTATGTTATTGTGCCCGCCGAGAGTAAAGCGACTAGGAATGCAGCTAAAGTCGGATTTAGGACTTAGGTACACTTTTTTTAACCTGCTATACTTAATATTCTGTCTTATGTTTCTGTAATATTTATAACATAATGCCCTCAGGACGCTTTCATGCCTATAATGGAGTTGGCACAAACCCCGAACGCTCGCACGATGCTAGCAAAGACAGTGCTGACGATATTCTTCTCGAGGTACAACTCTGTCCACATCGACGATCACATCGTCATCTCTAGTCTGATGAGGCTGTGCTGTATTATTCACGATTCTATCAAGTAAGTCCTGTTAGACTAAATATAAATGTGAATTTCGACTCCAGTTCAAAATTAACCAAACTTTAAACAGTCGTATCTCAAAAGTTACTTAATGTGGGCTAGATCCTTTTGCGTAATTACCTACGTCTAAATGTAGTGACCTGCCATAATGTAGGACGGTATCTTAAACGATAACAATCATCATCATCATCATTGTTAACCAAAGTGTGGATTGGACCTTTTTTGTGTAACTATGTCCAATTGCAGCATGAAACATTCATCTCAAAGTATTCAGATTTGATGGAGGCTATATTCCAAGGTCTGATGATGACAAGTAATGATGAAGATAATCTAAGGTGGTCAGGAGATTTACAAATTTTGTAAAATTATTGTCAAGTATATTATTTTTTATGATTTTCAGTGCAGTAACAGTGGACGATGAAGTCAAAGTGTGCAGTGAACAGATCAATAAGTTCGTACTAGCCGTCACATATCAAGACGATTTGGAGCAGCAGCTGAATTTTTACGTGGAATGTCGCTCGTCATTCATCAAACTCGATGCTGTACTCGTAACTTTAGTACATGTAAGTAGTCCGTCTATTAGTGTGCCTACTGCTATGTCACAATTTAAAGATCACTTGGGGGACCACTGTTTAAAACATCTTTTAACGGAACAGGCAGTGAACACCCTTTCGACTCGTGCTAACCCGGTTCAAGGACGATGGTTGCACCGCGCATGCGCCGCGTATTGCTACGTCACAGCTCCCTCACTTCGATGTACCCTCGCAAAGGCACAACTTTACTTGCTCTCAGGACAAACGGCTTTGCTCAACAATTGTATTGGACAAGGTATTATGCATTTACTTTTAACAGACAGCTTGAAACGTATGATCGAAACTAATGTGGAGCATATTTCAAGGGTTACGCTCGGTTTCTGCTTCTCAAATCAAGAATTATCTAATATATATGAAAGAATCTAATGACAAATCTCTGGTTTTCTGGAAAAAAGGTTGGGCAAACGCCTCTCAATAATATATTTTTTAAGCAGCTATGATTAGTTAACACTAATCAGAGATTACAATCAAAAGATTCTATGTCAAATCATTATTTGCTCTTTCAGCTAAACTAATTGTTGACAATCATGTTAACACGAGCTGGTTAGTTGGTTGGTTTGATTACCGTACAGGAAGTGAGTAGTAAGTCTCGTCGTTTGCTGTGTTGTGAATGATTACATCTGCATCAACTTTCTACTACATAACACAATTTATGCGGACTCAACGCAAAAGTCTTGCAATTTCAAGTGTTGCTTTTTTCAGCTGAGGCTAATTTCAAAGCTCTGATTGGATTGATACCAGACATCCCCGAATTCATAATGGAAGACGGTCAGAAAAAGCCCACGCATTTCAAAGTGGCTGCCATACTGAGCGACTTCTTATCGACTTTACTAGTTTTACCTGTACGTAAAATAATATCAATAATTTATTTTTAGATATAAAAACTGAACTAACGACGTATTTTCATATCGGCAAACCATGCTCATTATAGTATTTCCTAAGATATTTGGACACAGCTATTTCTCGAACTATGACTAATTGCTTTACGCATGACCATCGAAGCAACATTTCGACTCGAACCAGCCTTTTTTTAGGTTATCTCTTAGAATTCATATTATAGTGTTTAATTATTTTAATGAAATATTAACAGGACAACGTAGACAGCAACTGCAAAGCGTATGTCCTGAGCGGATTTATAAAAACAATGGAGATAATTCACTGGAAGAAAACAGACGTCCTTTACTATACTACACTTTTACGCACATTAGATTTACTTTGCGAGATGACTCAGGAAAACTATGCTCATCATATTGATGGAGGTTAGTTTTATCACCGTTCATAATTAAATCTCTTGGGGCGACTAACGGCTGATTCTTAATATTCGACCAGCGATCTGCGTCAAAGCCATACATTTTTTGACGAAATAAGCTATGTAGCTATAGTAATAATTATATCTAGAGATAAATTGAATATTGGGAATGGGATAAAATATCGCATATCTACGGGCGGTAGTCAGAGCCACGTCTCATCACTACATTTGGTACATTCACACATTGCTTTTGTTTACTGTTACAGTTTTGTCAAACGACAAATTATATGGATCTGAAGAAGAATTCATAGAGATAATAGAAAAATACGCGACAAATATATGCCAAGAACTGTTAATCGTTCTCAAAGCGTTAGGAGATAACAAGGAAACTAAAAAACAGTACAATCTAGCTTTGGAAATTTTCTGGCGGGTGATACGAAAGGGGGATTTACAAACGCGGCCCATGATGAGCTTGGCAGCAAATCTCTGGATGTTATCGCAGAAACTACAGGACTCGAATAATAAGATTTCGGTAAGGACCTATAACTTTTACTGGCCATTGTTACATTTTATACTGCAATTTATGCCCAAGATTCCTCAAAACTGGTTTTCAGAGCTGATGAATCCTACTAATATTATAAATGCGAAAGTTTGGATGTTTGTGTTTCAATCACGTCAAAACTACTGAACCAACTTGGACGAAACTTGGCATATATATATATAGTTTGTAACCTGGATTGACACATAGGCTACTTTTTATCCCGAATAATTAACAGAATCTACAGGATAAAATGACAAAACGGGATTAGCAGCGCCAATTTAGCAAGAGGATGCTGTCATGTCATGTCACGTCAGTTTGACAGGACGTAGTACTACCTCTTTGGTCTAACGACTAACGTTTGACATTCGAGTACGGGTTCGGTGTAATGTCAAGTTTCTCAAAGAAGTATCCGCTCGGTACACGCACAGACAATATACGCAGATTTTATAATTACACAGAAACGGTACCTACTCGCGTACGAAGTCGCGAGTAGGTACCTACTAGTAGGTAACTGCTAGTATTCTCATAACATGGAAATGCTCAACAAATTTTGGCCAGACATAGCTAAAAACCATCCCCGATAAATCACTTTTCTTACAAAAAAAACCGCATTCAAATGGCTCCATTTGGCTACTTTTAGCTACGAGAACACAGACAAACAAACAGACACACAACGTCGTCAAACTTATAACACCACTTACGTTTTTGACAAGCCAATGATAACGTTGCGTAATAATTACGAAAAAAACACAACAGATTGTTTTTTGTTTCAGAAAGCAATAATTTCGTCGTTGCAATCAGCATCAGATCCAGCTAGCCAACAATTATTACAAAAACTTCAAAATGGTTAGCTATTAAAAGTTTTCTTATTTGCATTTTTATGGTTTCATACAGGAAAAACGGAACCTTTATAAAACCACTTACCTAGTTATCCATGTGACTTAGTTTACTAAATATACGTAAGTGGTAAGGTATTAGTCAATAAAGTATGCACTGAACCCTCGGGGTGCGAATCGCTCTTGTCAGTTTTATTGTAGGAGAGATAATTTCAGTTATGAAACATTGCCCTAGTGTAGGTATTATTATTGAAATAGTATACATAAGTTTATATACAACTATTTATATTGTTTGTTTAGATACCTACCTATATTTTATTTAGCCATTATTGATGAATTTATTTTATGATTTAAGTACGTTTCAACTATGGTCTCAAATAAAGTCTGTAATCAATGTAAGTTGTTTTCATGTACGGCATTATTTGCTTAAAAGCTACATCTAAGCATAAAAACAGAGTTAATTATTTTATCTTTAAAGTTAATAAGCAATAAACGAATTAAAGTGCATCTTAAAATATGTAAAGATTTAGCAATTTTAGCAGGTGAGAGGGCCACTCATATTAAAAGGCTTATCACAAGTAAAAGAAACCATCGATTTCTTCGTGTTTACTACTTACTGTGAATAGATCAAAAGCTAAGGTACTTACCTCGTAAGATCGTCCTGTAGGGCGACCGAGCGATGACGGTGCGGTGGAGCAAGCGGACATTGTCCGCTGAGACACGCTTCAGTGGTGCGCGCTCTCGGTTGCACCGATCTTTCACCTGCGCAATATTGACGCCTATAAAACCTTGTCATTTCAATAATGTCACGATACTTTCATCCCAACACAAACTAGAAAACAACTCCACTGGGCGAAGCCGTCGACGCTAAAGGGACGCATTGGGTTGTTACCCATTTTGAAAAATGTCCAAATTAGGGTGCTTGGTAAGCATACCTTTGCTTGTATTTTTTATTCAAGTTATGATAGAGTTCCGAAGCTGATTTTAAGATATTGTTTCAGTTGGTTTTATGGGCGATCTGTGATGGAGTGGTTTTCGGCGAAGAGCAAAAGGGATTCGTGCAGCCTTTGGATTTTGGACCCATATTCAATTATGGTGATTCTGGTGAGTACCTATTTTAACGTTTTAATAAAACCCTGCAATAATGTAGAATGCCTTTGAACAATCTAATGCTTTTGCTTGTTAATATTTTCACAGGGCTCACCTCGTTGGCTTCGAATCCTATTGCCGCAGCCGTGCTTAAAGTAGATAAAAGCCAATACCCTCAGTTGTTCGACACTATCGTTAGTAGTTCTATCGATTCCATACAAGCTCGGGTAGCACCCAGTGAAAGTATATTTTCTGCTGATCACTTTGGATTTAATCCAATAGCAAGTCAAAATTTCCATCCTCCGGGTAAATCAGCTAGACTAGCAATAGCCCCACCGAGGCAACATCTGCAAGCTCATTCTGCACACGATAGTCAGCAACTTGCAACCCCTCTAAGATATGATATACGAACAGTACACGATGCTGATTATAAAGTTTACAAGCCAGAAGAAGACGAACAAGCAGAATCAGATCAGGGAGAAATATTAGCCGCCTTGAAAAAAAACCCTTCTGTCGCTTCGTATTTTAAGCCTGCCCTGCTGACGAACCTTGAAGTGTCTCATCCGCTAAATTACCGCAAGGAAGACGTAAATAATAATGAAAGCCTTGAACTAGAACAGAACTACAAGCCGAATGCTTATATTACAGGACCAGCCCGTATTCGCAGATACACTAGTGGACGTCAGCGTCAAAACGTAAAGAAGAACAGTGACGAAGAAGACCCGTATAGTTACAGACCTAAAGCTTTCGATGGCGAAGCTTACAGCGCTTATAGAGAAGAGAAAGACCAAGATCCCAATAAAGAGTATGATTATCCATACGGCGGTTATGATGCCGGGTACGACCATAAAGCTTACGAAAGAATAAAAGAGCTATCTGAAAAACAAGCAGCCGAAATCAAACAAAATCCAGGAAATTGTAAGGAAGTGAAAAAGGACGGTATGACTTGCACGACTTGTAAAGATCCTAAAACCGGTGGAAACTACGAATCCTGTTCTTACGTTGCAGAACCAAAAAATAATCAATATGCTTACTCAAAAGAAAAAAAGTTTGATAGCAACGACGAGCCCGATGAACTGGAAAGTGAGCAAAAAGCCGAACAACCTAACCGATCAGCAAAATACGAGAGAGAAGACAAAAAAGATTCCCCAAAATACGAAAAACTAACGACTCAATCATCAAAACCTTACAGTAACTACAAAGATGATGACAAAGAGGACGACGATTCACAGGAAAAATACAAGGGTTATTATATTCATACATCTAAACCCACTCCTAGTGAAGCTCTGCGTGCTTCAAGTGAAAATCCCGATGACGAGACTGAATCCGTAGTTCAACCATATAACTACAAAAAAGCATTGCCCGGTTTTTACACTGACAACGAACCAAAAAAAGACGTCGAGCATGTTTTAGCTGAATTCAAAAAAAAAGATAGATCTTCATGCAAGAAAGTTCATAAAAATGGAATGACTTGTTTCCAATGTATCGATAAATCGGGCCTTAAAAACGAAGAATGTATGTATGTTTCCGAATCGGCTCCTAAAAGCAGTCATTTAGCTTACCAAGAAGTTAAAGAATTCACATCAAAACCAACCACTTTAAACAATGAAAGTGCTGAGAGTAATATCGTAACAACTAGTGCACCTCTACTAAAATCTGCTGCCTATGTAGTAGAAAACCCTACATACGGAAAAAAATTAAAACGCAAGAAGGCTCCTCAAACGATTGCTTTGTCTGCCACTAAACCAATAGCCAGTGTTATTCCTGCAGTGCAAGCACCAATAATACAGAGAAACGCACATAGAACTAAAAGAAGCGACGAATCGGAAGCCGAGAAGAAAGCTAACATCAAAGATGAAACTAATATTCCTCCAGCAGAAGAATTTTCCGGAGATAATTCCAAAGGTGCTTTTTGGGCGGAAATTGAGCCACGATACAGTGCAGCTTTAGGTGTTACACTGCCGGAATACATGCTGTCAAGGTCAGAACACGAAGTTTCATTTGACGAAACTGTTGCAGGCGCGTAAGAGTGGGCTTATTAGCCAACCAAGTATTACTAGAGCGTGTCCGTTGTTGCGCGTTAGATAAAGCCTGACCCAACGGACATTAATGTTACGTAATTAAGTAAGTTTCACAGACTTCAAAAAAACTTTGTTTCGAGTCAACAGCGGTTAAACTCAGCTTTAGTTTTAAGTAATTTGGATGTAGCAATGAGCTGCCATGTGGAAAATATTACTTGAAAAAAGTTTACTTGGTGTACTGACTGTTCGTTATTCTGTTATTGTTATCTAGTTTTATATTGTTAAATAAAGTTGAGTTGATTGTCAATCGTTGTTATTTTACCACTGAATGCTCTTTCAGAATTACCTAATAAAAACATTCAGGGTGAATTCGGGTTACGTCACTTCAATTTTCTAGACCGATAATTTCATTGAGTACCGGCGGCACTGAAATGTGTACTCTGCTATATCATGGCTAACCATAGTAGAGCACACATTTCAGTAAACTACGATAGTTGATGAACCTAATGTAAAACGAATGTTGGCATCGTATTCGGTCAGCGTTCTACTTGTCGATACATACTGTTTGAATGTTCTTATTTTAACTGGTAATTGTCCAAGTACAACGTCACTGGGATGGGAACAAACAGACTCGAGGCAATGTACCAGACTCGGAAGAAAGTAATTAAATTCAGTCGCGTTCTAGTCGTACATCGGATCGGAGTTGTTCGTTTATAAATAAAGTTAAACGAGATTATGAGCCAATAATAAATATTAGCAGCGATCTATATTGTGCAAAGCGAAAGTGAAGTTAGTATTGATCAGAGCCGGCGCGCGAGCTGCGTCAACTTTTTGTGAATAATTTCTTACAAAGCAGTACCTACCTACATAGGTAAGTTAGTACCTACCTACAGTATCTTCGTACTTTATTATTGTTTTTCTTAAGGTGTGATAGATTTAAGTAGGTACTTAAGAATTATCGAGTTTAGGATGTGTTTTAAGACTGGACAAAAACAATTCCGATGTTTTCGAATTAACTTTGGTAGACTCTACGCATCGTCACATTATTAAAATAAGTTGACCTAACTAAATCGATCAACAAATTATTCGAACAATGCCAACATGATGCAGTATCGCCGCAGACATTGAAAAAAATGATTTCTTGTCCCGTTGCCAAGCTTTGTTCATAGAATAAAAAAACTGGGGTATCCAATTGCGCAGTGATTTTCTATCTCCAAGTGCTGATTTCTTTGTTTTTTTTGGGAGCTAAACGTTGGTACACTGCAAGGACAGGGCGCTTTCATCAACCTCTCTTACAACTTGCCATTTACAAGAAGTACCTACAACCTGCTTATTTTCGTTTTAGAGAAACTGACACACGTACGAAGCAAATACATTATTAGGTACATGACGGACGCATCTCAAAATTAAACTTTTAAGTAGGGAGATACTTTGTTGTAGCTTTAAAACCTACCGACTCTATATCACAGAATACTGTTACCCAAGAAGAACGTTTACTGCATACAAATATGGCAGGACAAAATTGACCATTTGTTTGGGGGTTCGTAACTAGATGGCGTTATTTTTGGCACCAACTTTTAAAATATTTGGTGGCAGTTTCAATCTATTTTAGCGCTAAATTTCGAACAGACCTGGCAGGGATTAAAATTGTTCAAACAGTTTCTGCTGTTTGGCTTATCTTTTTGTCAAAATGCTGACATAAGATTATTACAGAATGTTAAAATCGTTGCTAGTTTTATCAGGTCAGCATTTGACAAAAAGATAAGCCAAACAGCAGAAACTGTTTATAAGCAATCTATCTTTCTTGGCCTAGCAGTGAAATACGAAAACTAATCAGGTACCTAACAAATTAAAAGTCACAAGTTTATTGATTTTTTTTATTATTTAAGTTTACGAATAAGTTTTCTAGTGGGTCTTGCTGGAGCCTTCTTCTGGCTAGACTTTTTATGTTTTTATGTTTAGTTGTAAGATTTTTCCACACTTGTTCCAATCCGTTAATGGTCCATATCCATCCTTGTTGTGAAGGGGGTGGTGTTCTGCACCCCAAAAACTTCAGTTTTTAAAAAAATTCTTTCATTTGCCCAAATAATTATATATGACGCGTATTGTTTTGGATATTGGTGGCTAACGGCTTTCCTCTTCTTCTGTCTGGCGTATAAGCGTTGGCGCTGTCAAATAGTTCATCCATTTTTTTTAATACTTCTGCCGTCGTTGTCGCTGAAGTCGATAGTTCTCCTGAAATAATAAAAAAATAAGTGAGTAAGATACCTCTTACTATCCCAAATTTCTTACTCCTACTCCTATTATTAACTAAACAAACAACGATAAAACTAGCCAAGTAAGCAAACTCTCAGTACAAAAAAAAATTCAATATATTTATTTATTCCCCACCAAGAACACCATATTAACACCAGAAAGTGTAAAATTAAACACAGAAACTGTCATAAACAATTTACTACCGAACAAATCGTGAGAATAATATCTAAAAGCCTATGATATTTATCTTTCTCATAGAGGGGGATGAAAAGCAGAGTGTGCCTATGTGTAGTATTAATCCTCGCTACATTCAGGATTCTACTCTAATTTTGGTCCCTTATGACACAATCTACTATTTCGTGTGGTAAGCTGGTTGTCTTATTCGACGTAGACAGTATAGTAAGAATAGAATTACTATACCACCATGGCTGGTGGCCATATAGGACCATGTATTTTTCATACCTACATACATTTTTCATACATACATACCAAATTGTAGGTATTTTGTTTGCCATCTTCTGCTGGTTTCTGGGTAATCAGCGATCCTGTAGTTGTACCATCGACATTCATCTGGCTCTGGTTTAATAAGTTAAAATTTTCCATTAAAGGTAGAGTTAAAGATGGACCAGCCACAGGCTCAATCGTAACCAACACAGGGTCTGTCAAAACCTGAAATAAACAAACAAGTAGTGTTAAGAAACTGTGTGCCCTTTTTAACCGACTTTAAAAGAGGGAAAAGGTTCTCAATTCAGTTGTTTTTTTTAATGTGTGTTACCTCAGGACTCCGTCATTTATAAACCGATTTCAAAAATTCTTTTTTTTATCTGAAAGGATGTACTTCCAGGTTGGTCCCATTTAATTTTCATCATAATCGGTTCAGTAGTTTGGCTTATAAATAACTCAGTCAGTTTTTCTAGTTTTTTAACTTATAAATTATATAACTTCGTTGTGTTTTTTTTTCGGGAACATCATATGATCTTAGTTCGGGTGAACAACTAGTTATCATACCAAACGCGAAAGTTTGTAATTATGTATGGATGTTTGTTTCTCTTTCACGCAAAAACTACTGGTCCGATTTGAATGAAACTTGGAATACATAATTTATTCCAAGTTTCATAACTCAATATTGAAAAAAATGTCGCTAGAGTCAAGTCGCCTTTTAACCGTCGATATAGTTCGTAGCCTGGATTTACACATAGGCTACTTTTTATCCCGGAATATCCACAGGATCAAACGGGACGCGGACAAAGTCGCGCGCGGAAGCTAGTATATTATTATAGAAAAAACTCACTAACCTTGTCACATTCAGCATCTGGTACTGCAGCTTTGAATAGCCTAATACCAGCATTATCAATGAACCATTTCCTTTCAAAATGTCTAGTGCACAGCATTCTATGTTCACTGTGAAGTTGGCGATGGAATTCTTGAGAGCTCCAGGAACCATGTGGAAAACAATACTTGGCCCACAACACACATCTGAAATTTATTACATGCATCATTTAGTATTTATTTCATTCCAAAGCAATTTTCATGTCATTATCTTATGAAAATGTTCCGAATAGTTCTTATTGTCTGTTTTTTTTCCTGCTTGTTTTGTGCTGTACCTACCTGTGATTGTGAACTAAATAAATAATTATCTATCTATTATTCTATTTTCTCCTAATTTTATGATATTTAGGGAGTCTTAACGATGGAAGTAACGAAACACAATAGATTTGTAATGTGCTTTGTTATGCCACCCTATATTATCACATGACTGAGATGTCTTTTTCAACATTTACCGTGACTTTGAGGTAAATCTTAAGATTTACCAAGTGAATGGTGGTAAAAGTCCTTATGAACGATGATCATAGAACTATTGGAACTTTTACCCGTACAAATTGGTAAATCTTAAAAGACTTACCGCAGATCGGGCTTTTATACCTAGTAACATTATTATATTCATTTCATAACAATCAGTGTCAGAGTTTTTATGAGAAAAAATATGATGGGAATTCCCATGGAGACAGACACAATCAGGTTGTGTTCAGTAGACTACTTACCGATTAATGTTAGTTGGTCCCGGCTTAGGAAAACGATGTAATATGGTATCAGGGTTTTCACACGGTGAAGCCCCACACTTGACACACTTCCTTTGATTTTCTTTCATATTTGAAAGATAGATCTAATCACAAAGTTCCAATCTAAATACAGAGTCACTGTCTCAACCACGAGTCTCTTATCTACCACAACACACGGACTTCACTCCAGCTAAAATAGAAGGCGAAACCCTTATAACATAGAGTCACTGTCTCAACCAAAAGTCTCGTATCTCCCACAACACAACGCACGGATTTCACTACAGTTAAAATGGAGGGCGAAGCCCTTGCAACTAAATAGAGTCACTGTCTCAACCACGAGTCTCTTATCTCCCACAACACACAGATTTCACTACAGAAAACGGAGGAGCAGATGCTCAACTCAATGTTATTCATAGGAAATCTTTCTTTGACGAAACTTCACGAAAGTAAAAAAAGCCAACACCAATGGACAATGACGGACATGTTTTTCGTTTTTGAAAAGAAAAACATGGAGTTGCAGTGTTACTAACTCACAATTCAATTTTACCCCATTATTTTAACGATTGCTACATTACATTATTCAATCTTTTATCCTCTTGGCAACCTTATCGATCTTGAATCATCCATCTCCTTGGCTATTAATTTGGCTTATCATGCCTTAGAACACTCCAAACTTACTCTTATGTATCTGTAAAAATTGTTTCCATAATGCCCTAGGTCGCATAGTACATCTCCCTCCCCCCCCCCCCGTGACCTGACAGTGCGGAACTTTTTTTGAAGAAGATGGCTTGACAGGTTAAATAAAACCATTTAGGTAGGTAACTAAACATTTTTATTGCTTTATATAACAAAATGGGTAAACCGAGGCGCTAATTTCTTTAGCTAGGCACCCCCCTAAATGCTTAGGTAAATAACTCTGCCTATTCTCTCATATCTGATACTCACTGTACCTGCTAGGTTTCTATGTACCATCAGCAAAAGTTCTGCCTTACCAGCTTAAGGGTGCATTTTCTGTGAACTGACTACCCGTTAATTTTTGAATACCAATAGAAGCAAGTTATTTCGGGTGTAAAAGTTATGAAAACAATGGACCGTCATAAAAATAAATAGATGTTTAGATCTCTGGTTGGTCAAAATAAGAAGACAAAAGACAAAGGCGGGGGCGGGGAAAGGCAGGTAGCTAACTGCTTGCAAGCGAAACAGTTTCAAAAGTGGTAAGGCGGAAATTTTGCCGATAGTACCTTGCATACCCTTTACCTACCTACTGTATGTTTTGCTGGAAATAAAGTTTTTTTTTCATTTTCTTACTAATAGTTAAAAACGGCATCACCACGCTCAAAAATTTTTTTAGCTCAACTAAGTACGAGACATTTGAACCCACCAACTCCAATTTGCGTTGTATTCCGGGCCGCAATAGGTAAATTATTTGCAGTGTCTGGGGCACGCTTCCGATTGGTACTGATTTGGATCAGTTGAGCTATCTATAAATCGTTTGCAACGGTGTGTAGATAGCTCAACTGCTTCATGTGTATTTTGTACATATTATAAATATTGTAAATACCTACTTTATTAGTCATAATTTTCTTTGTGAATAAATTTTATTTTAACCTAAAAAATAAAATTATTTGCCATCTCTGTCAAATCAATGGCATTGCTGTTTAGCTTTCCACATCATTTTTTTTATCTCAAACATCTAAAATGGCGCGGGAGTTTGGCGTGAGTGACAATGATGTTGGCGAATATTAGGTTCGACCAAAATATTTACTCGTATCTCGAAGGGCGAATTTCCCAACTAATACTGGCTGGAAACACTGGACAGTAATTTGATGAGAATTTGGCAAAAGGACTAGTACCTATCCAGCGCCAGAAAAAATTAAAAAAAAAAACAATTGATGAGAAATGCACGCTGTCTAAAAATTATTGCACTAAAATGTTAAATATTCTGATTATTTTTTAAATGGTTTATTTTATTGTGCAGTTTATTTTTACATAAAAATATAATAAATTGTAAAAATAATTAACAATTATTTCACTTAACAAAACTACACAGTTTTAGTGCAGTTTGATGAGGCAACTACTATGAGCGAGATCGAGCTACAGCTATCTCTGTTCTTTGCAGCCCCAAGTAGGTATTGTGGGAGGTACCGCACTCGTCAAACAAAGTCGACCCCACCTGCTCTATATGGAGTCGGAAATCAGTAAATTGTTTTGTCTGGAAATTGCACAACGGGTCCTTCCCGTTTATCCCTCTGAAGTTAGGCGCATCAACGATTGCGCATGTACCTACCTACGAACTGTTGTGCGGAAAAATTAGCTTACCTCCATTTGACCCAAAAATCGGTTCTGCGCAGGCAGATAATTCAGAGGGACAAAGATCCGTTGTGAGTTTGTTGTTGACAAAATAGTTGACATTACACCACAGACTTTGTTTGCTGCAGGCCTCAAACGCAATAGACATGACGTCGTCGGTTGAATTTGATGAGGAGGAGTATGTGGACGTGCGATCATTGCCACTGAAGCCACCACAGCCGCTAGTGATGCCGGGTCGCCCCGTGCGTCGCCCATGGCATCCTGTCATGTGGGACGAGTCTATACTCGGGGTGGTACCACCGGTTGCCACACAGGACGACGAAGAAGAGGTATGTTTACGGAATCGACGGAGATTAGGAAAACGTGCAGCGTTTAAAGAGATGCCTTTTAGTTTGTTATTTGATAGGAAATAAAAGCACAAAAAGGTTTATGATAAATCTTTGAAAGATTATTCCGATTATGCTCAAGAAGAGAATTAAATTAAGCTACGTTTTGTCTGGGGATAACGCGAGAAAATCCACTAGCGCAACGTAGTGATGCCAGTGATGCCGATGAGTTTCATAAAATAAACTGTAAATTAACTTACCATAAGCACCCAGATTCCATAAGACGTTGTCGTAGCTGGATCCTGTTTGCTCGCCAATTCCTCTGGTTTTTATTGTTTTCAGTGGTATGCCAGAACGTTGGTTCTATTTTGGTTCCTTACTATTCCGTTGCTCTGCAAAGGAAATATTAAAAAGTGCATATGCGTCATGAAACGCCGCTTCTTGGAAACAGCGATGATACTCGACTCGTGCCAATTTGAGAACAAAAACATATGCTAATGAACTTTATGTTATGCTTACTATATGTTCCTAAAAAAGGTAGAATTAAACAAATCTCGTTGAAAGCATCTTATGAAATACTTAGAACGGATTCGATCAACTCCGAATAACGCTATTCGTCAGATAAAAATATTTCCAACCTTGTTTTTTGTTTGAGTAACTAAGTATTTCATAGATTAGTAAAATCTCTGTTGTGCGATAAAGAATTATCATAAAAAATATTATTTCAGAATAAAACAGTGTCTCGCGAGTACCCACACAAGCAGCGTATACGGAACCTTAGAAAGCTGATCGCCGATGGAAAAGTCAAACCAACGCAAGAAACCCTCATTTTTTTCCTTTGTAACAAGTTTGCTGTTTCCGATGAGAGGCAGGATAAGGTCAAAAAAGCAAGAGAATAACATTTTGGATAATTCTTGGCCTTTGCAAGGGCTTTAGAATCTAGACAAGCCACTTTCGCAAAATGAAAAGAATCAATCAATGTTACTGAAAATCCTATGAATATTTCGTAGCTTACGATTACGAAAGTATCTTGTCTAGTATTCCAGATTTGCGCTAGATGTATCTGTTAGCTTTTTGTGCATTGAAAGCTATTGTGTATTAATTTGTGTATTGTATATTCCTACTTGAAGCTGAGTTTCCAGTACCTATTAGTTTTTTACACTAATAAACGATTATTTTGTATGACTATTTCGAGTTTGGGTGTGTAAATATTCAAAACAATGGTTTCTATTAAAGATCTAGCCTTGTAACTTTAATTAATTTAGAAATTGCAGTACTCTTCATTATGAACATAAATCTCTATTTTACATAAATCTATTTTATGTATAAAAAATTATGCAGAAGATAATAATTTACACAATTTTGCGATAGGTGCAATTTTCCTATCGATAAATTGACTCATAGAGCTATTCGTCCCGAGACATACGCGCGTTGGTGATTGTAACTTTTTGAAAAACTGAATTCATTAGGTACATATACTTTATATTCTTCATAAAAATTATCTACACACAAGACTTTTAATATAAAAAACAAATCGAGTTTCTCAAATATAACTTATTTATAAAAATGGAAGTTAACCGAAGCGAGAGCTTGCGCTGCGGCGAGGGACGAGGTCGCCTCTATAATGTACACAACGAGACCCGGCGGCGTCTCCCCTCGCTGCGCTCCCATTAATAAATTAATCAATCGTAAAATAAAACATCTGTCAAGCGACGCTTCGTCACCGGTCGGGGTTGTGTCCACGAGCACTGCACTATGAGTTGAGTTAGTTCACTGTGAGTGTTGTTAGGTCGCGGTGAGTGCGCGGCGCTAGGTGGCGGGGGGCGGCGGCGCGGGTGCGGGGGTCGGCGCCTGCGCGGGGGAGGGGACCACCGCCGCACCCCCTCCCCCGGCCCCCGCGCCCGCAGCACCCGCACCCGCACCCGCGCCGCTAGCCTCCTCGTCCTCCTCCTCCTCCGGGTCGAACTTTAACATCAGCTGTTTGAACTGTGGAACAAGGATATCACTTTTGAAACTATCATAACTTATTATTTTATTTTTTATGCTAGCCCGTGTCATCGCCCTGCTATGCAAAGCTTGCCTTCAAAGTTTTTCATTCATGAAATGCCTCCCTAAAACCTTCCTTGAAAATGACCAGACTCTAAACTAAACAAACATTGGCTGTCGCCAATTTCTAAGGTGTTAATAATTTTACTTCAGAATAAACAAACAACAATTATCCATTTGTATGGGAAAAACCCAAATACAAATGCACTGAATTGAATAATAAGTTATTATTCAACATTTTCACTTGACGCGTGCAAAATATTATTAAATATACCTATCGTATTAGAAATTCACGTGGAATAGATGGAGCTTAAAGGTAAAGTTACATATTGTAGTGTGTTATATTCTGTGTTAAGATCTGACCTCTAGATAGTCGTCGACGAGTCGCCGTCGGCTCGGCTCGTCCATCTCGTCGTCCAGGTCCTCCTGGTCGTGGAGCTGCGCGATGGTGGCCTTCGGCTCGAAGATCGGCGCGATCCGGCGCGAGACCGCCTTCTCGTATACCTTCACGCTTTCTGACGGCGAGTATTGCGTTATTTTACTGCAATAAAAACAAAGTTTTAGTAACAATCAATAAATAAATATTCAGGGACATTTCACACAACATCCAAGAAAGACATTTTTTTGAGTCACCCTCGAGTCAAGAATAATTTTTTGCAGCTCAAGAAAACTGAACAAGTAACCTTACCATAATGAGTGGTTACATCTGCCTATAACAATTGTATTACCTCACAGAGCACATCCACCAAAGTCTTGCTCTATGTAGTATTATATCACGTCCACCACTTAGTGAATATCGTGTAGATCAGGAAATAGCGGTGGTAATAGCTTCGTCACCTGCGCTCTTATGGGTTCAGTTGTTACCAGAACAAGCATTTACGTGCAAGTGGCTACTCACGCGTCCGTGAATCCGTAGAGCTGCTTGAGATGTTGCTTCAGTACTAGCAGTAGCAGACAGCCTCGTGCCTGCCGCATGGCGATCCGAAGCGGGCGCATCTCGTCCGGCAGTCGTGTGACAAGTGTCTCTGCTTCTTCGTCGTCTTCTTCTTCGTCAAGTGGCTCTTTCTCCTCAGCTGTGTTTGTTTGTTTGAGACCCTGTAAGTTGTTACTCACAGTCAATTCATTGGAAAGAGTATTATCTGTAACACGATATCCGACGATTCGTATTTGGTAACTTGAGATAACCTGCGCAAGGCAAGACCGGAATACTCCGCGCAGCCCCGTACAGTACATAAGGCATAATGAATATTTTATTTGTCGTTTTGCAGAGTAAAACCCCGATTCATAAAGTACTTTTGGTTTTACGTTGTCATCAACATTTACAAATCAATACTATCTCTTAGTTATAATCATGATATATTATCTCAATTTAGTAAAAACAGTAAGGATACCTCTCGAAAAAGCTGCAGTAGATTTGATCCTGATGTTGAAATGATGATGTCGATGTGGTGTATAATAAAAAGTGGTTCGTCCTGTACTTGAAATGGGAAGTAGCTTAGATTATCTGCTAGGTACAACATTTGATCTATCGGCGCCGACTGAAAACAAACACAAATACTTCTTAGCTTGACAGAAGTTAGGTACAAATACAACACTGATAAGTAAGGATAACTTACGGATACGTCGTCGAATTGTTTGAGTAACGACAGAACTAGCGCTCGCCGTTGTGGCCTCGTATTCCGTAATAATGAGTACAAGAAACCATTCAGTGCTGACGGTAAGTCATCTTGATCTTTTTTCCTGAAATTACAAATAGATCTTATCTTTTATGATAGTACTGAGAAATACTAGACGGTGCAGAGTAAAAAAGATTTAAAAAAAATAATATATTTCTGTTATAGTCCAGTATGCTTACCTAAACCCTCGTATAATGCCTTTGATCGTATCGGCCTGCAATATTTTTTGTAACTGGTAAGACAATTTGATGCCGAGTTGCGCTTTCATGTGGATGAATCCAGGGTACTTCTTATCAATCTCTTGTAAATTCTTGTCGGCTGTGTGAGACACTGTGACTTCTGGGTCTGTGCTCATACAAATGAGGTAGGGAACAATCTGTAAAAACATGTTTTACTTTAGACAACATATTGGACCAAACCAGTAGTTTATGCAAGGACGGAAAATAAGGCGAGGAACAGTTTTCTAACAAACTACACTAAACAAAACAGTGCTATGCCACACGTTATAATGGCATCGTATATATTGGTAGGAGACCAGCATAAGGAACAGGGGATGGCATTTGCCCAGATGTGGGACAAAAACGGTTGAATTAAAAAAATATAGGTGTTTGCATGAACCACCAACCAGACAAAACACAAACTGATTTGTGTCAAGGTTGTAAGAACCTACAGCATGTTATTGAAAGTTAAAAATGGTTTTTCATACCTGAACCGGGTGAACAAGACCCTGCGCCAACACAAGTTGAACTACTTTCATAGCACTGGACCGCACCACCGTGCTCGTGTGAAGAAACGAGCCAAGAATCTCTTTCAAGTATAACTGAATAACAGTCGACGCCATACCGGATGATACGTCACCCATTTCTTTGAGATTCTCATGTTTTGACCGTGTTGACCCTGCAAATGGAGAAAACAATGTGTCCATTGAAATGGTAAGGTATGTTGGATAGGCGCGAAGAGATGAATGAGCATTTTGTACCCGAGTATTTCTGTGTATTTTTTGGCAACAGTTGCGAGTGATGAATTGAGTTGTTAAGTCATAAAACGTTTTTGCTTATCTATCTTGCTCGCACTCGTTAGGCTTACGGAGCGAGCTATTTTTTTTTTATCACCAACCGAAGAACGGAAGGGGTGTTATGAGTTTGAGATACTGGAAAGATAGCTAGTTACTAGGAAAGACATACACTCTTTATCCTGCCTGATCATCCGCTGTTCCTCTTCTTGTAAGTACATTTCTATATTCCTCAATACATCAGCCTTCATATCGATGGGCGCCAGATCTGACGTCAGCAGTTGGTGGTAAAACTCTTTCAATTCCGGCCTCAACATAAACTCGTAATGCCTCACGCATACAGAGCCCAGCGCCTTCAGTGTGTGCGATACGAAGTCTTCATCTTCTAGGCCGACAAAGAACAATAACGTGTTGTACACTTGCTCTTTTATATCAACCTGAAATAAATAATGCAAAAAAAAATTTTTTTTATCGAAATGAAACTGTTTCAACAGAAATCTCTACTTATATCAAACTATGCTCAAAGATCAGAAAATGCATTGTTATTTTCTAAATGAACCTTGTGATTCAATATAAAATTATATTCAAATAGAATATAAAGATTTTGACTTTGATAAGTATTTCCAGTTTTAAAAGGCTTTTGCTAGCTTTTAGAGTTACGTACCGGAAGCCCGTCTATGACTTTAGACTCCGTAAAATCAAAATAGCGTAGCAAGAGGCCTACGATAAACAGCGATCTCCGAAAGTGAGGCCGCGAATGCGATGTTCGGGTCAGTTCTGGATCCCTCTGCCAACTGGTTTTCCAGTACAGGAGTACATCTATAAAGGGTATGGTTTTGTTAAATTCAAACAGAGTTCAGTATGACTAATGCAAACCTAGAAGAGCATAATAACATTTGTTAGTTTTTAGTCCACAACCGGAGGAAAACGAACGCTATAACATTGTATGAGTACCTATAAAAGATTAAAAAAACTTACTGTGATATTTTTGGAAGACATCTCTTATGAGTTTGTAGTTGTGCGTCAGGTTATTGACTATAGCCGCCAGACACGCTATACACGAAGCGATGACTAGCTGCCCTCGTTGAAGGATCAACTTTACAGCATCCTCCTCAAGCTGCGCTAGGAATACCTCACTCGGGTGCTCCATCAAAGGCACTACCAATTCTAAGGTTGAAGCCACAGTGGACATTATCTGCTGTTCGTATTGGTTCTGAAAATAGTCATTTGCTGTAAGTACTTGTTGACTGATTAGAAGGGCATTTTCCACTAGATGTTTTTAATGTTTAATTTTGCTGGGAGCCATAGAAGAGCTTTTCCCTGGGGTCGGGAGGTCCGTGATGTCAACAATACATGCTTCAGTAGATAACCAGCGCTGCAGTGTGGCAACACACCGCAGCATCAAGCTGAGCTGAGGCTGTTTTACCACCGCACAGAGCACAACTTAATTTGGTATTTAGTTAGTTTTTCTAACTTTATTATTTTAGTTTTAAGTTAACTTTTAGCTGTTTTCTTTTCTACACTGTTCAAACCACCACAGGGTGGTTTGAATAAATGGTTCATCTATCTATCACTAGAAACATATTACGCCAGATGACTTTTGATACCTTGTAGGTTACTAGACTATTTGATGATAATAAGAGGTCGTAAGACTTGTTTGGATACTCACTTGACATTTTAAGCTCAGGTACGGTTGTAACGTTAAGGCATGGTTCACTAGCAACTGTGGCCTAATCTTAGCAAATAAATGCAGAGTTGAAAGGCACGCTAATATACGCTGCGATGAGCTAGTACCTGTAAATTAGAACCGAGCATTCTTCAAAGATCTTACTGTGGTAGACTCATAGTTTCTACACATTGATGTACAATCGGATGTTCTGAAATTATCCTTGTACTTATGGAAATAAGTATCTTTTTTCTTTAAAAACTACTAAAATAGTGAGGCGTTCAGAATGCATTTATTTGGTACTCAAAATTTTGTTTCTTGAAAATTGAAATTGGATTTTTTTAGATAAACATGAATGTTTTACCTTCGGCACTACTTTCTTCTAATTGAAGTAAGCTCTCAATTAGACAATCCACAATCTGCTGACACGCAAGCAATAGCGCTTTGGGTGGTTGGTAAATGATTTTCGTTGAATCATCTTTGTCCTCTTTTGGTTTGAATAACTGCAAGCATTAATAATTATCTTTTAATAACATGAGTACCTACCGTATGTTGTATGCTGCATAAAAGTTGGAGCATGGCTAGTAATCGATCAGGAAAACCTGATCTGAACTAAATCACCCATTTACGTTTGTGAAAGTACTTAGTTATTTCAAATGAAGTATCCGAAACCCTCCCAATCCGATTCTTTTAAGTTGGTTTGGCATATTTTGGCTTGAGAGTTGGCACAGATATAATACTTCTTTTAAAATCTATGGGCAATGCAGCTCCGGACAAAAGAGCTTGTAATAAAACAAATATACTCACAGTCATCAACAGCTGTTGAAACCATTCGAGACCAATATCTCTCGACGATATAACGACATCTGTAATGTTGAGAACTTTCCTCGTGAGCGGGTCAGCGGCGGCGGCCGTCATATCCAGCGTCCCGGCCCGTAACGTATTCGCACACGGACTAAACCACATGTTTTGAAACACTTCCATCACTAACTTCCTAATTCCTTCCTCGTCATTCACCCTCCTAATCATTTTTACACATATTTCGGGAATCTTCGGAAATTCCGGGCACTCTATACAAATGTCTTTTAGAATTTTTATCACACGTTTTCGCACTGAAACTCCAGTATCCTGAAAGTAGATAAAATATTGATAAATTAGTGCCCATACTGCCCATTGACAAAATAAGTTACATTCATTATGATTTTGGGAGATTGGGTTTAGTCATCTACCGTCTGATTTAAGTAAAATAAAATAGCACGACAGTGGACACAAAGTGGATCAGGCACACAATGTTGAAAAGTCAGTTTTAGCTTATCACCCACGTACTTCTACATAATAAGGACTGCATAATGAATATGAGACGATTTAAACAATAAATATTCGTTGATTGACAGATAAAAAGATAACTTACCAATATTCTGTTTGAGAGCATTCCATAATACTTGTCAATGAGATCGGGCCGGCTGAGCACGAACTTGCCGACGAGGTCGACGGCCGCCTCGCGCACGGCCGTGGACTGGTCGAGGAAGGAGCGGTTCACGCCGATCTGCATGTCGGGCCGCGCCAGCACCGCCGGGTCGGCCTCCACTATCATCGCGAGACACTTCATCGCCTTCGTCCGAATAGCTATCGTATTCTCGCACAGAATCACAAGGATCTTTCTGAGGTACTTGTCGAAACTTTGCGAGAACGATCTCTTCGAAGCCAGGTACTGCGATATGAGCTCCGCGCCGCCGTAGTCGATGTAGGATTGCATCACCTGCACCTGCGTGCCGCCCTGGTACCTGAACGGGCGGATCTTCTCGAGAAAGAAGTGCTTTCGCCGCTCGATAGTTTTGAATTTCTCCGCCGATACGATAGCGCTGTTGCTTTTCTTCACGCCGCCGTCACTATCGTCGTCGGCTTCAGATTCATCACTGGTCTCATCTTTAAATCGCTTCTTTGTTTTTTTAGTCTTCTTTGTGGGCGAGGTGGTCTTGGGTTGGACCACCATATCTCTGAACCACTGCGTGATGTAAAAATGTCGCGCACAGTTCCAGGCCTGGTCCTTCTGCCCGTTGATGGCGAGGTAGTCGAGCAGCACCCGTTGTAGAAATTCGGTTCTCTCTTCGTCTTCGTCGAGTCCCGATGTTGCATTCTGGAATGAAAACATTCGTGCTCCCTTATACACATAACACAATCACCATGGTTACAGGAGAACGTGAGTACGTGCAAATCTGAACGCCATGCGAGCCAAGGTATGAATGTGAGAGAGCAGGACCTGCGCTAGCGTGCCATCCTTTATCTTCTACGAACATTCCAGAAAAATATCGCATACGTCCAAGAGGCGAGTTTTGCACGCGATTGCACGCTATCTCGCCGTAGCGTCGTTGCTACTAGTTCGTGGTATAAGAGTGAAAGTGAGAGTAGTACCTGGGCAAGAGTGCCGTCCTTTTCCTCTTCAAGGCGAATGTCACGTACGACCGCGTCCATAGTGGCGAGTTTTGCACGCGATTGCACGCTATCTCGCCGCAGCCTGGCTGCTACCAATCCAAGGTATTCTAATGACGCGACCCGCACTGACATTTCCATTGATTTGTCTGACATGTATTTAACCTAAAATACAATACAAGAAGATTGAATTATTAACATCAATTGAAAATCATTCAATGACCACTTACAAAAAATAATTTTGTTTTCGCTATACGAGAAATAAACACTTGATTATACAAGTCACTCACCAACATAGTTCCAAGAAGACTGAGCAGTAGCTCGGTGGCTGGCCACTCGGGCTTGTTCACGGTGGTTAGTAAATCGTGCACGAAATTTTCGAACAGGGGTCTAAAGTCGACATCTTCATTTCGACTTCGGCACTTGTTCAGGAATGACGTGAGGAATGTACCGCCCACACTGATCGCTGCTTCGTACTTGGATATTATCAAGAGATCTTTATCTACATGCTGAAAATAAATACAAGTGCATATTGCAATAAATTGTTACAACAAGCGGGTTTTTGTACGCTGTTCGGTATCTCACAATGTTAATTTAAGTTTGTGCAGTACTACCGACCGAGTACCTAGATAACTATTTGGAAGTGTATAGAGTTGCTAATACCCTATTTCATAGCAGTACATTGTGAACGAAAATAGGTTGTACATTGTTAACGTAAATAGTTGACTGTTGTAACCGCTCTCGATAAAATATCATTACTGCGCGTATATCCAAAGAGAACTTATCTTTATGCGCCAGACTAGTGTCTAGTGATTAACTTATAACCAACCTAAGCTAGACTAGATAAATAAAGTATTATCCTGGTTATACAGAATGAAAAGCAACTTACCTTTTTGGCATCAGATGTTTCAGCCTTGTTCTTATCTTTCTCGTGAGACTTGCATAGAGTTTCGGGCAATGTTACAACACATTGCACCAATTGCAATACAAGGGCTGTCAGCATCTGAATGTGTTGATCGGAGTTCAATTGGAATGAGCGTAGGTTGTGCTTCGAACTCGGTATCCGAGCTATCGATGCTAATATATCTTCCAGAAGTAATCGTCGGTGCTGCTCGTACTTTGTGAATATCTGTAAAAATATGTTTAGCTATTCACATCCGATAGCTCCTAGATTATTGGTTCATTGGCCTAGTCTAATATCGAGAAGTGTAGAAAAAATAAAGTATTTACCCTGCAGCGGTACGAAATAGGCTAAAATAATTTATTGGTCCCGTGTTCATCAACTCAAACACAGGCCACTCTCTCTTGGCCGATTCATATGGAAGTGAAAAGGACCGATAACTGTAAGTGACCATTATTTACTAGACTTAAGACTGGCATAATGTAGTATCGATCGACAATAAAATCATATACTCAAAAGAGTTTAAAAAAAATGTAATATCAAAACGATTTTGATTGATAACAATGTAAAATATGTACCGTTGTAACGAGTTTCAGCGCCGCCAATTGCAGCTCGCTGACATTCTCCACAAAGAACGGCGACACACCAACAGTCGAGGCGTGCAACACTGTGGTGTCAGTCAAGTGGTGCGCGCCCAACAACTCGGAGAGAAGCGTCACAGACTCGTGTGCGTGAGTGTACAGCTCTCGAATGGCGCGCGTTGAACCGGCGCCTCTACGGGTCGCGTTTGTGGCGCCGCCGCCGCGACGTTTGCGACCGTCCACTGTAAGACACAAACATTTAAGGCTTCGCCAAACAGAACGCGTAGGTACCTAGCGCACCACGTCAGAGCTCTTACTATACGTAGCATTGGCGCGTCAAGGCGTAATAGCGCTAGTATGCGACGCTGTTACGCTGACACGTGTCAAAGAACACTTGTTTGAAAAGGCCTTTCATGACGATATAATAAGTTAGTATGATCCAGTGGCCTACTCTGACGGCGTTTTTATGCAGCAGAACCGAACGACTGCAGCCAAAGTAGAGTCTGACAGCGTAAGCGATCCGAAATGTGATTCCGAAGTAATTGCGAATGTTATAATTTTCAATTTGTCGGTGTATGTTAGCAACATCAGTATCGATGTTAAGATTTCCTTTTATTTCCGATATTTAGTCCGAGTTTGTTGATTTGACTACTTCTCACTCATAATTCATGATGATGATAATTTTACATTAGATCTTACCTTTCTTCTTAGATGTCGACTGAATACTATAAACAGGGTCATATACGCAATAAATTGTGTTATTCAGCTGGAATTTTATGAACATAATAATTCTATCTATGACGTCTTCCAGAAAGATGCGCTTCGGCATACTAGGAGATGTCATCACATACAGAGCTGTCAAACACGCATCGGACGCGCACATAACCCTTTCTAAGGCTGACTCCACCCATATTTGCCGCATTTCTTCGCTATCCTCCTGCAGAAATAACCAAATTAACGGTAAATCAAATAACTCTCGAGTTCACTTACTAGTACTTGTATATGTATTGTAATAACTACATGAAATTTTACAAAAAAAAATTTTAATAGTCAACTACTAACCGGATCTCCAACAAGAGACATTTTTTCAGCCGCTCTGATATTTTTCTCTAAAATATTCAGTAATCGAACTAATCTGTCAGAAGGTATGGCTTCCATAGCACCAAGATTTTTTAACTTAGCTGCTTCTGAACACAATTCTTGGAGTTGATAGCGTGGTAGTAACAATTCTTCGGGAATGTCGGTTCCCTCTGAAAATAGTGATGGTTATAGTGACTAATTGACGAAGCAAGCGAAGCGTCTCAGTTTCGAGATTGGACAAAAATGCTTTTGTCTGTCTGTCAGTTCTCGCCTACAGGTCGCATTTATCAACCGATTTCGACAAAAATCGGCACACAAGTTCCTTGATTTATTTAAATTGTTTAGTCGACCGCGATTTTTGATCGAGGGGAAAATAGGGGAGAAAAGAAGAAAAGTTTGCTGTAGCGTTATTTATCGACGGATTTCAATCAAATTCGAGAAGCACACTAAAGACTTCATTCTACACAAGATGGTGTAAAAAAAAATCCAAAAGGAAAGTGGAAGGGGAAAAAGAGGGAAAATTAATTATTTTTTTTTTTCCCGAAAATTTACGCCTACATATATCAGTTAGATTACATAGTCCTCTCCGCCTTTACGAGACAAATCCTTAGACACCAGATTCGACCTCCTAGGACCAAGGGAACGCAAGTAATCGCTAAAACTTATACACCAATATTGCTCAAAAGTCTACATAGGCCTTATTGGAAAATTCAAGCACCTGAAATTCGGTTTAGCCAGGGGAAAGGGGAAAGTGTCTGTTATTGCATGGTTATAAAGGTTCGCGAGGTCTATTGTTCTCACAGAACTAGCAATAAATAGTTCGAAAATGAATGTAACAAAAATGTTCTCTTGCTTACCCATTTCCTCCGTTATAAGCACGTCATCATCAATGGCATCAAACACGGACTCAATCAATTTGTTGAATCGTTGATATGTGTTTGTCTCCATCAATTCATCTACAGACAGCATTTCAAGAACGGGCACTAGTCTCCTTTCCACTTTTCGCAGCTTAGGTCGTACTGAAAATGCAAAATAGTATAAAATACATAAACCCTTTATGCAACGAAGAAACGGAATTGGAATCAATGAGTTACCAATAGTCGTTTCAGACTCTTCTTTTTTGCTGGCCTCTTCATGTTTTCGCTTGACTGCTTCCCAATTCTTTTCTCTAGCTATATCTATTGCTTCTTTTTCTTTATCTACAGCTGGTGCATTAATACTAGTTTTCGTTTTAAGTGGTACATTGTCATCTGAATCTGATTCAATAGCACTACTTTTCCTTGTTCTGTCATCATTTACATATTCATGTTTTTTCAGTACTCCCTCCTGATAAAAACAAACAAATGAAGTTATTATTAATTTCACACTGTTTCATATCGAAAGCGGCTTTCGTTTGGATTTTTTTTATTTATAGTTTACGGCGCAGTCATAAGATTTAAATGCGTTTTAAGCCCCGCCTCTATTTCTGGGTGGAGCTTATCAAAGGTTTAGGTCATTTTAAGATCCTACTTTAGCCCATCACCCGAACTGAAAACTAGTGAAAATACTTACCGAAAGTCTTCCCAGTTTGACAACAGGGAATCTAATAATGCTTTTATTAGCATCAGATTTTTCTTGTACGGGAGCATACGGTGCACCCATGGAAGGCTGAGGCACTTGAGGTTCTTGACGCAGCGGCGATGGGGCTACGCTGGCCTGGGCTGGGGACTGCCCTGTCATTGCATTACCACCATCTGTAAGTTAGCACAGGCCTAAAGTTAAGGATACTTTACGTACAGTACAATGATTAAAGTTATAAGCCACGGCAATTTTCATATTTCCGAACTATGGGTAACATGTAACCAATACCCTGACAGCCCGCGCGTTCGGTTTAGTCACTAAGGCCGCTCGCCCACGGCTTTTTGCAGCGATGTTGTAGCGCGTTTGGTAAACGCGCGACGGCATCGCTACTATCGCGCGTCAGTTACGAGGGTAAAGGTACACAGCCAGCGACAGAATCGACTGTATCGATGCGAACGCGCGTCAGCATCGCTGCAAAGTCGTCGTGGGCGAGCGCTCTAAGAAGCTTCACTAAAGGCCGTAGCATGTGCGTTCAAGTATTTGGAATTGTAATAGTTGTCAGTCCCTCCTTTTATAGCAGTACATCATTTACGTATATAGTCGGCTCTAGATTAAAGGAAACAATCACGCGTTCACGTTTCTTCCAAGGAAGAATGATTTAGAGACCTTCTCCATACACCGACTTTCCGTCGGTTACAATTTACAATACATTTACTGGTCTCTGATTCTATCATTTTGATTGTAATTAATTAAGATCAAAATAGTTTAGCAAATCAGTAACCAGTGAACTGACATTCTAATTGTGGTTTATCGGATTCTCATGGTATCAAAAGATAGACAATCAAGGGGCAGGTCTATCGGGTGGGGGTGGTCACAAAAAACCAAACATATTTGTTTAATATTCTTGCAAGAAATTATAATGATGCACAAAATACCTTGTTCAAAGGTCTTCTCTTGAGATTGCATTGTCATTGGCTCATCAGTCTGATTCCTTGGTGACATGGCTAAGGGGTCTCTGTCTTCCAAATTGGTACCAAAACTTCTGTTTTCTTGAACCAAACTGTTGTAGAACCCCCCATTTTGTGAATTCGGACACGCTGTATTTGATAGTGGGCTTGTGTAGACATTTGAAGAGTTTGCACTGGTCCAAATAGGAGAAACATTGTTTTGTGCTGAGATGTTGACTTGACTGCCAGGTCTAGCTTGCGAGGGCGGGGAGCCCATGTTCACGTGAGGCGACGACTGAGATGGCGCAGCCAGTAACTGCTGATTTGGAATGGATGCCGATTGTACTGCCGGCCCAACCGGTGACGGAACTGCGTTGTGCGAGTAATTAAATGAAGGGGCAGGCGAAATCCCATTAAATTTTGAAGTGTTCAGATGGTTACTGTAATAAGCTCTCTGTTGTTCGTCAAATACATTAGGGTTCACATTCAAGATTGCTTTTAACAGTTCAGGTGTAGCTGGTTGGGGGGCTGGGCTCACAGCATTTGGTATGGTTTCATCTTTCAAATCACTGTAAAAAAACCACATCAAAATAGTTGAAATAAACATGAACTGTCAAAACATTACATTATACCAATCAATTGAGGCCTGAATCTAAAAAAATCATAATATAGAATTAAATACTTACATGTGATGAACTGATGTTTGCATCAGAGATTGGAGCAGTAGGGTAACTAGGCTGTCATCACGAGTTGCTAGAAGAATAGCAGCCTCCTCAGCAACACGGGGGTGAAACAGTTGTGACTTGTTATTTAATGTGGATGGTAAAGGTGTTGGTAGGGGTAACACTGGTAACACTGAAGAGAAATATAAACTTCTATGTATAATACAATTAAACCTCAATCGGTAATACAATGTACACAATTAGGCCGCAAGCAGGCCCCTTTAGCGTGATCCTAGACATGTTGTAACTAAAATGTTTTTTGGTGCAAGCTCAGTCTCAACATAAATCTTGCAACATGTTGATGTTTGTTTACCAATTTAGTTGGACAACACACAACTCTTAATTTTTAATGGATTGCCAAATTTTTAGTGGTAACTAAAGGAACAGCAGTGGGAACGTCAATTTTGACAAAACAATTTGTGCGAATAGTTGAATGTTGATGCTTAATGTTTTTTGGAGGAAACCCACAGTAATGGACCATATTGCTACCAATAAGTGTGATCCAAGACTGTTAAATATATTCACAGAAATGTATGGGTTAACCCATTTTTACTCCGATCAGGCTACCTTATAATTTGGAGCTCAAGTCGACATGAATAAAACAATTACATGTCACCTAACTCAGGACCGAGGGTCGCACAGGGTTTGTAATTCTACAAAGCTTAAACATAATTATGGACATTCCACAATAATATAAATAACTAGTTATTTGTCTTGGTGGTGCTAATCATAGTCATAATTTCTTTATTTAATAAAGTCACAAGGATCATTAAAATCATCATATTATATGTATAACTAGGTGATTTTAAGTGCCAGTTCCATGCGACCAGAGCCTAGAAAAATAGACAATAAACTACGGCCTGGTTCCTAGTGTTATTTGGTATTATCCTTTTTACAAAGATATATATGAAATATGACTATTTGTAATTGACTTGCAGTTTGAGAATAGACTGCAAAATAAAAATCAATACAGATGAAACCAGCAGACATTCATTCATAGAGACTAAAAACTTAAATTAACTTAAACTATTATAATGATTCTGATTTCTGAATTACATATACCACACCACATCTTTAGATTTAGTAGGTATTAGAGAAGAAAGTGTTTCATTTGCATCAAAGCTACTGTCACAATAATTTTACATTCACTGTTTGTGATACTTACAGTCTGTGAGGCTAGCTACACCTGCTAATGTTGTAATTGGGACACTTGGTACATCCCTCTCATTCATCTTGATGTTTTCACTTATTTCGCCAGGTTCACTTTTACGTTCCTAGAAGTAAAAAGAAAGTATTTTCCTGCTTGCTTCAGCAACGAGCAACAAACGATTTGTTTGCGTGAATGAAGTCTTCCACATTTCACACACGTAACACTTTTCATGATGTTTAGTTCCTGTATTATTTCCAACACTTTATATGTATTATTGGTATTACTCTTGCTGTTATTTTATTCCAAACACTGTTGTGTAAATGGGGCAGCCGTCAATTTGATGCTTTGTTGTGCGTTGTGCATCAAAACGAAGGTCAGCGCATCTGTGCGACACTCCCATCACAAACTGGAAATCTATTGAATACAAGCTGCTTGGTACTCATTGGGATTATAATAGGAATACTCACTGAAACATTATGCTATTCTTTAGTTTTATCCAGGACAAAATAAACTCATTCCCGACATCAAGGGACCAAGAAAGTGTTGCCAAATGTTTGAAATTTTCACCACATGACGCCATTATTTTTCTCCACAGACTAGTTTTACCCACAACAACCACAGATTACAGATCGTAGCCCGAAGTCGGATGGATAATTATGGCATGGCGGTGGCATACATCAGCCTAGCGCTACTCTCAGGACCAAAACCAATGTTTGAATATGAAACACCAGTGCTGTTGGCTAATGAAATGATACACGTCCTAATAATTTCAGCTTAGAAAATGTTTGGATGACGTCGCGGGGCCATAGAATATTAATCTATGAGTGTCAAGTCAATCAATGAGACAGTCAACCAACTTGACACTGACAAGCTTTTTCTTTATTTTGTTGTTTCGTGTTTCCCCTCAACCAATAAATAGCACTTGGAAAAAGGATTAGTATTCAGCGACAGAACAAAATTTTAACAGTAAAAGTAAAAACAGACACTACACTAGCCGAATTTGTGACATGACAACCTATATAAAATTTTGAAGGGAAAAATCCACCATTTTGTCTTCAAACCAAATGACTTGACGTATGACTCGACTTGACTAAACTTCTAAACTTAATTCAAATAATTCACTGAATTCACTTGACACTGGCAAAATTGTCTGGACAGACAGAAGCCATATAAACCAAGAAGTTGAAAATTATAAATTTTTAGCATTCATTCACTGCAATTCACACACACATTTTCTGCGAATCAAGCTGATTCGAGATTACCTACTGTTGTCGACTGTATTTCAAAATGAGAACATATTCCAACTTAGATGCCTCATGGTACCTGAAATACATTGGTGCACCTCTGACGTTTGGATTTACCATGTATGGCTTGCTAAACCACTTATCTAGAATAAGGCGAAGGGCAGCATTGCAAGGAAAGGCAAGTTTGGCAAAGTATACAGATTGTAGACAGATTTATTTTGAATTAATAAATGTGGTGGTTCTCTAGGTGGTGGTAATTACTGGTGCCAGTTCAGGCATAGGAGAAGCCCTTGCACATGCCTTCTATGAGATTGGATGCAAAGTAGTTCTAGCAGCTCGCCGGAAATCTGAATTGGAGAGAGTAAAACAGGACCTTATCTCCATGAATTTTGTAAGTTCTAATACCTTTAGACAGTAGATTTATGAAAAGATTTATATCGAGAAATATAATTTTCAGCCTGGTGCTCAAGAGCCAGTTGTCTTGGTGTTGAATCTTGCTGATCTGGAAAATTTGGATACTTTTGTTCAACAAGTTTATGATCAATGTGGCAATATTGACATACTTATAAATAATGGTGGAATCTCCTATCGAGGTTCTATAATAGAAACTAAGATTGAAGTTGACAAAGAAATTATGACTGTTAATTACTTTGGATCAGTTGCTTTGACAAAAGGTACATTTGGTTTTCTTAGCCAAACATTACATATTGTACATAATTATTGTCATATCACTAATATTTGTTTTCCTTACATTGTGTATTGAGACTTTATTTAAAGTTCTTCTTTATTTTAGCTGTCTTGCCGAAAATGGTAAAAGAAAGGAGTGGCCACATTGTCTTTGTAAGTTCAGTGCAAGGACTAATTGCTATACCAGACCGTGCAGCATATGCGGCTTCTAAACATGCTCTTCAAGCATTTGGTGATTGTTTACGATCAGAAATGCACCAACATAATATTAATGTAACTGTGATCAGCCCAGGGTATATCCAAACAAATATATCTATTAATGCCCTCACTGGTTCTGGTAGCAATCACGGAGGTTAGTACTCTTCTTGTTTTTTTTTTATTTAAATGTGAAGGTGAAAAGTAAAAATTATCAGGTATTCTGTGGTGGTTTTTCATTTTGTTCAGTGGCTAAACTGGCAATTTGGGAATTACTGCATAAACTTTTAAGTTGTTTTGAATATTGTGAAGAATAATTTTAGGTTACACTGAGGGTGGCTTGCACCAGAATCACTAAACATGTTTAACAGCTAAATAGATTTAAATCTGACGTTTTTATATGACTTGACAACTCGCTAAATACTATCTAATAGTTAAACGCGTTTAGCGATTCTGGTGCAAGCTGCCTTAATTATAGTACTTACAGAATAACTTGTCAAATATTGAGTAGCAGATTCAACTAAGAATATAATTTATTATATTACACCTAGGGTGGCTTGCACCAGAATCGCTAAACGCGTTTAACTCTTAAATAGTATTTAGCGAGTTGTCAAGTCATACAAATACGTCAGATTTAAATCGATTTAGCTGTTAAAAACGTTTAGTGATTCTGGTGCAAGACGCCCCTAAGATCTTTTGAACAACACAAACGCAATAAAATATTGAGTAGGTACTTATTGAATAAAATTTATATACCTACCTACCTAAAAACTAAATAATTTTTTTTTGTTATTTACAGTAATGGATTCTAGCACTGCAGCTGGATTCACACCATCATATACTGCAAGCAAAATACTTGATGCCATTGTTGACAAGAAGAATGAATTGTTGATAAGCCAGTTTTTGCCTTGCTTGGCTATATTTTTTAGGCAGACTGCCCCAAGTTTATACTTTTGGCTTATGTATAAAAGAGCTAACAAAACATCAGTTGAGAAATTGACTTAAAAATTCTAAGCAGAATCAACTGAAAGTTAAAGCTGGCTCGAGCATATTATCATAATCAGAAATAATTGATAAAACAAATTATGTCTTGGTGTGGGCAAGATTAATGTGTTTAAGTAATATTATAAAGAACATTCCATTTAATATCCTTATTATATGTAGTATAAGTACACTAGGTACAAAGTTACCGAGATTCATATTAGTATTTAGTAAACTAATAACTATAGAAATATCTCTTATTTTAACCTTCAAAGCATTACCAACAATTCACGTTACCATGGGCCACGACCAATTTAGACCATAATTTCAGAAGTTAGGGTTGATTTTAATGACATCTTTATACTCTGGACTTCAGGGTAAGAAAAAATTTTTGAATTGTCAAACCTATCTAGATGTTTTTTTTTCAAGCAGTTCAAACTTGAAATATCTAATAAGTATTTTCTTCTCGAGGGAGAATTATTGGATTTGCGCAATCACAAAAAAATTAGATATTTTACGATAATATTTTATTTCTTATAAGCAGTGACTATTTGAATCCTACTGGTCACTGACAACAGCTATTTAACAGAATACTCTACTGCTAAAACTAACACACTTGATTAACTAAAAAACTCCACATAATAAAATATTTTTTGTACAAAGTTTTATTAACTAAATTCTACTATAATAACATTTTTTACATTGACTATGTTCTACAGCAAATTATAATAATTATACATACTTTTGACTCTTAGAGATAAAAACAAGTAATTCATAAGTTTCTATCTATATCAGTAACATGCAAAAATAATGTATCTTCCAGATATAGCATAATTATGCCTAAAAATCAAGCAATGTTTATTTAAAGATCTTATAGACTCTCCATAAACAAATTGCGGCAGCTGCAATGGAGACAGTGTTGTGAAGGTATATTTTTCTTTTATTGTCTGTATGAACGAGTACCACAGGAGAGGCAGTTGTGAGGTCACTCAACATTGGCAGAGTGGATAGATGCCGGCGATCTTTTTCTTCTTGATATTTACAGCAAGGATCCCATTGCCATGACACTGTGTAGCATCCTGCACACAATATCGAGACTATTCCAAATGGAGTACATACCAATGAACTCCATGCAATAGCTGAAATGGGATACAAATTCAAATAACTGTTTCAAAATGCAGGAGTTGTGGGTGACTATTGATAGGACTCCTGTTTCTGCATTAAGGCTCAAAATTTGGCCCATTATGCGTGGAGGACTGGAGGAGTTGTGGTTGGCACAAGCAAATACAGGTTAATACCCAGGAGGGTAAGGTAGGCAAAATGATGGTTGATGATCATTGGCAGTTCAGGGACTGGTAATTTTACATGCAACAGGCTTAGATTTAATCAATATTGGCTGATAGAACTTGGGGTTTGAATAAATTATTGGATGGGGTCGTGATGCAGAAATACTATTGGATAGGTAGGTACCACAGATGTCTAGTGCAAGAGCCTGTAGATTATATTATTATGTGCAATTTAGAATAAGTACTTTTAGGTATCAGGGCTAGTACTGGCTTACCTGAAGCAACACTGCAGAGTCCACTGTAAACAGACACCTTATGCAAGAGGTTTCCCACGTAAATCCATCGAGCTGTTTCTTCACCCAGTGGCTCTGGCTCTATAACGATAACACTAACGCCAGCCTCAAGTGCTCTTTCCAATTCCATTTCAAATTTGATGTGGGCATTTTCACTGTCGTATACTTCTCTTATGATTGCTACACTGGAAGGCTTTAGGTCGCTGAAAGAGATATTGCAGTTCTGTTTTTGAAATGGTTTCGCTTATAGAAATCATTTTTGCATTACCGTGTTTACAGAAAATGAAAATTATCAAAATTTTTGATCTCTTGCTATTTACAAACCTGTCACTTTCGTCACCGGCCATCTTTTTATTTTACTATAGACAATTTTGATCAGAATGACAGATAAAATCCGTCATTCCATTCATTCTTTCAAAGATCTGTATAATTGTAGGTACTTACAGCCATACTCTTAAACGCAAGTTTTTATTAGTTTATTTAATTATTATTATATAAATTGGGTATAAAATTATACCCATCTTTTGTCTTTGACAAGTCTAAAGTAAAGACAGAGAGATATTTATAACTGATGGACATCATATGATGGTGAAATAGGCACTTAGATTTTTTGTCGTAAAGTTTTACTTTGTGGTTAGCTGTATTGATCGTGTGAATTCATGTGGCTGACCTCAATCAATATGATTTTTTACTCTGTGTCCTCAAATCAAATCTTTGAATCAAAATGTCAAATTACTTACGCTACCCACCAACAGATGGCATTTGACGTGAAAAATAAATAAATAAGCTGAGTGTAAGTACCTACCTACCTCGGATTAATATTCTAAGGTAGGTTGGTACACAGAACATCTGTTCTGTGGAGGTGCCTACCACAGAAAAAGATACCTCTAATTTGATAATCTGAGGTACCTTACTCACCTATTCATTTCAGGAGTTGGGGGTACCTACCTACACTACCTACCTACCTAGATAGCTGCACAAATTATATTGCGTTCATGTTGTACAAAAGATGCTTCAACATGAGCCCAGTTAGGGTACGCCAATTTCCGCTAATAAAATAATATCCCCTGTTTCCAACTATCTTAGTGCTTACTAAGATTGTTGCCTTTGAGTAAAACTAAGGTTGCAATTTGGTACAATCAAAGTTTATACCTATTATCATTACACCTAGCGGTCAGACCGCGCGGGTCCAAAACTTGGAAAACGGTTGACCATAAAACTTAAAATTAAATGACTTAAATTAAATAACTTAAATTAAACTTTAGATTTAATTAATTCTGTAAACTCAATTGTTATGAATAAATTGAAATTGAATTATTTGCATAGGTTTAAATTAACCACTGTGGTACCCTGTGGTGGTACCTACTTAATACCAGGTTAAATTGGCTTTATATTATTTTGTTCAAAATCCCTAAATATATTCCAGCCGGCCGTTATTAAATAAGTTACCTATATAGGAACCCTGTACTTATTAAGCGAAATAATTAAATGTTTTCTCTCCTCATACTGTCGTCGCCCACCATTGCCGTTCTAAAATCCGCTTGCCTATTTAGGCAAAGGTGAATGTTGCAAACCTGGCTCTGAGTAAAGTATATTAAGAAAAAACTCGACAATCAGCCAAGCGAATACAGTCTCAATGCACCTGTCATTTGATATAAAATGGTTTGTTAATGCTTTGTTGCTTTAGTCGTTGGTCTACGTGAACTTAGTTAGCGCTAAGTTCGAGTTACTTACTTAAAAGGTATGTGTGGGTGCAAGGTTGACCTTATAGGCTCTACCCACAAGCTTTGCTAAACATTTGTATGATTTCTCAGCAGTGCGACCTACGCATAAGAGCATGCTTAATATTTTATTACCATACATAAAAAAATCCTTTGCCTGACTCAAGCAAGATTAATATTGAATACAGCTAGGCGACCCCACCCATTCTACCGAACAACCTAGTCTGTCTGCCTTATTCATAGATATAAAGTTGCGAAATTGCGAGTTGCTTTTAGCTGGTAATCCGTAAACACAAATAAAAAACCAAAAGTAAAAATAGGTAGGAAATATCTACATACCTACAGAAAATTCATTATTATTTCCAACCGCTGCTGACGAAGCGCGTGCGATTATTTCGACGATCTATGCCCACAGTTTGAAATTGCACGCCTGACGTGCTAATTTTCACTATTTCACTAGCCGGCACCCAAACCCTTCAAGCCAAGATGCCATAGACCCCATAATACAGCAATGTGAGCATTACCTACTTACTGCTTGGCGGCAGAAATAGGTACGGTGGTACTTCCCCGGACGAGCTCTTTCACAAGAAAGAAGTTCATGTTGGAACCTATCAATACAAATCCACTTGTGCTAACAAAGTCAGGAAATTTGTGCCAAATAAATATTACAGTGTTAAGTAAAGAAATTTTAACCATTTCAGTCTGACATGCAAATAGAAAGTAAGAATATTTTGTCTAAGTAAATAACCCAATTCTCTCGTACTTAGGTAAGCGGGCGAATAAAATTAGCTAAGCAGCTACATAGTTGAGCGAGAGAAGCGAGCGAAGCGTCTCAGTTTCGAGATTGGCCAAAAATGCTTTTGTCCGGCTGTCTGCCTGTCTCTCTGTAAGTAATCGCCTACAGGTCGCATTTATCAACCGATTTGGACGGAAACCGGCACACAAGTTGATTTATTAAAAAAAAATTCTTGACCGCGATTTTTGATTGGGGGGAAAATAGGGGAGAAACAGGGAAAGTTTGCTGTAGCGTTGTTTATCGCCGGATTTTAATAAAATTTGAGAAAAACACTAAAGACTTCATTCTACATAAGATGGTGTTAAAATATTTCCAAAAAAAAGGAGGGGAAGGGGGAAAGGAGGGGAAATTAATTTTTAATTTTTTTCTTGAAAATTTACTCCTACCAATGAGACTACACAGTCCTCTCCGCCTTTACCAGACAAATCCGTAGACATTAAATTTGAACTCCTAGGACCAAGGGAACGCGAGTACCTAATCGCTAAA
This sequence comes from Gandaritis pyraliata, assembly GCA_947859175.1. Classification (NCBI taxonomy): domain Eukaryota; kingdom Metazoa; phylum Arthropoda; class Insecta; order Lepidoptera; family Geometridae; genus Gandaritis; species Gandaritis pyraliata. The sequence continues at coordinate 6,290,385 of OX401853.1, read as the reverse complement.
ACTTATACCCCTGTTTTGCTCAAAAGTCTACATAGGTAGGGCTTATTGGAAAATACAAGCACCTGAAATTCGATTTAGCCAGGGGAACAGGGAAAGTGTCGGTTATTGCATGGTTATAATATAAAGGCTTGCGTGGTCTATGTTCTCATAGGACAACTAGTATGTAGGTATGTACCTATGTAGTACATACGGTATAAAACTCCCAGGAAAAAACAATAGGTATGCAATATTTTTACTCCACACTACCAACTTAGCACTGCATTCAATTCAAAAAACAATGTCGCTTCGCTATATAAGTAATGGTAGTTTACCTACCAGTTCAGTTCACTTGTAAGCCCCTATTGTGGATGGCCCGCGATCAAACGGGCTCGGGTATTGAACCCGAGACAGTCCACGGGATTCTTGAGCGAGGCAGCGTGTACTAACTATTATTTAATTCATGGCAGCGACGACGTCGAAGCCGCCGCCGCCGCGCTCTCGGCGCGCTTCCGCCACCATGCCTGATGCTCACGAACTTCTAAACCTGGGAAAATTCTTTGGACATATTTAATTGGTTCTACGACAACAGCAACAACCCACTAAACAGTAAAACAGGAGAGCATACCGTTTGGCATAAACTCAAATGTCATGGCATAATAAGCTTGGCATAATGTGTTTTCGCATATTGCTCTGTTAGAATGTTTTATTGGGCCTAATTTACTTTGTCGTTTATGCATGATATTGTTTGTCATAATTATCTTGGAAAAAAACTCTTTTGAATACAGTTTTATTTAGAAAATAAGCCGATTTGAGTTTTGAAAAAAATATATGTCATTTGACACTCTTTCATCATTAGATCCCCCCCGTTCGATACACGATTACTTATATTTTGCTGCATTCAAAAATATTGCAAAGATAGGTCCAAATTTAGATGATAAAACAGTTTTATTTGAGAAATATCAGGTTTTGTACAATAAAACTTATACCATACTTAATAAACCTTGTAAAAAATGTGATTTTAATCCCCCCGCCACAAAGTATTTTTATATAAATCCTTCCCTCCAATTAAAGTGATAATAATAAATATTCATGGACATTTCACACGACGCCCTCTAGTCCCAAACTAAGCAAAGCTTGTAATATGGGAACTAGATGCTGATAGTACCTACCTAGCTTGTGGCTAAACTATTTTCTATCAATTTGTTTTACATACAATACAACTACTAGAATAGGTAGCTAAGCTAGGAGCGCAGCGACGAGTACCAGAATTGGCACGCACATTTTTCACTCGTTATTTAGGTTAGGTACATAGGAAATATCGAACAAACTACTATTTGTGTTTGACAGGCGTCACAGTCACAGCTCAGTCGGTAATGGATCTGCCTTCCGTGCTGTGGGTCGTGGGTTCGATCGCTACCAAGAACAAACATTTGTGTGTGGCAAAAACATAGATGTTTGTTCTATGTCTGGGTGTTACTATGTATTATAAGTATGTATTTACAAAAAAAAAGTATATAAGTATTCTATCAGCATCTAGTTACCATATTACAAGCTTTGCTTAGTTTGGGACTAGAGAGCGTCGTGTGAAATGTCCATGAATATTTATTTATTTATTTAATATTCTTTGAAAATAACTAAGTAGTATCTAGTTTCAGAACACTCCGAAAAATGCTAAAATTTAATAAAACTGCCGAATGTAACACGGAAGTGGGGCAATAACGAGGTTTGAAAACGAATAAGTATCTTTTTGTTGGCCTGGCTATAATTGGCATAAAGCATAATCGCTGATGAGTGGTTGAGCTGTCTGATGCTATTTCCTGGTTTGCTATGTTTTTATTAACAGCGCCTTCCTCCCGATGTGTAATCAAATCAGCATTCTAGCGGCGTAGCGTCGATTTCAGACGCCCGCCCGGAGCCATATCTACCTAGCGATTTTTTTATTTTACCAGCGTCAGCGTCGCAAATTACATTATTCATCTATCGCCAGAAATGCTTATAATATCTAGTAACAGCTATAGTAATTATATTTTGGACCTGAAATGTCACCACAAAATTTTATATTTAGGGTAAATTCTACAGTGGCTTCCATTACACAATCAGAAATCTATATCAATCAATAGCACTTGATTAAAAAATAATGACATGTCTTAAAAAAATCTGCAGAGGTTTTTAAGTTCACTGTAGCTATGCTAATATCTTGTAAGGATATAAAGGCGCAAGTTTATAGAGGTGGTTAGGTGGTTACCGTTACAGAAGGCATGTTCATAGAGGCAGCAAGAGCGGAAGTAGCCATATCCTGACCAATGCTATGGCCGGAGTGCCTGTTTGCATATAATCATCCGTGCCGTAATAGGTAGGCCTCTGAGGCTGGTTGTCAATCGACAAGCATCAGCTTGTCGATCTATTTAACGATCACCTAGGTAGGTAGGTGGTAAGTACACGAAATCTTATCAGACCTTTGCAACGGAAATTCTGCACAACCAAGAAGTAGTACCTACTTACTACATGATGTAAATATTTTTTTAATATTTGCCATCCGTGTGGAGTCTGAAGGTAGGTTGGGTGCCTGATACTTAGGCACAGGTACCAAACCTACTCGTAAATCTGATGTAGAATTTGTAATATGTAATAACTTGTTTATTAATTAACAGATTCATAGCTAAGTACCTACATAATATTTATTTATAAGTTAGGTACTCAGAAAAAATCTTAACTAAGTTAAATATTATTAAAATGAACTCTGATTTCGACCTGTTAATAGTTGCAGGTACTTTTAATAATAATATAAATAAACGATCAAAATTAAGGGCGGCTTGCACCAGAATCGCTAAACGCGTTTAACTCTTAAATAGTATTTAGCGAGTTGTCAAGTCATACAAATACGTCAGATTTAAATCGATTTAGCTTTTAAATACGTTTAGTGATTCTGGTGCAAGACGCCCTAAGAGTGTGTAAAATAACAAAATAATATCGTAATCGGTAAGAATTTATTGCTAGCCTAAGGGCGGCTTGCAGCAGAATCGCTTAACGCGTTTAACTCTTAAATAGTATTTAGCGAGTTGTCAAGTCATACAAATACGTCAGATTTAAATCGATTTAGCTGTTATTTACGTTTAGTGATTCTTGTGCAAGCCGCCTTTAGAATATAGATACTTTTCTATAATCTGTTTTGCTAGCGTTATTTTCATCACTTCATCAGTCTCTTCTCATTATACGACGACGACGGTGCCGTGTTGTCATGGCATGCGTCAGTCCAAGCGTCCTCCCCCCACACCCCGCGTGTTCCGCCTCTCCCCGCGAATACCCTCAGCCCGCCACGGTCACCGAGCACTGTGACCTTTCGGTGAACATCCACAGCACAGCTAATATTACGTAATTCACACTACCATCATTCCAGGCAAAAACAATCATGAATAATAAAAAGGCAATCAATGTGCGCATAGCTTTTGCGATGGTAGGTACGAGTAGGTCGTGCGTATACTTAATGCTTTAAACGCTGTGTGTGGATGACCTAGGCATGCACGTTAACCTATCATCCACAGATTAACTTAGGTGCATGTACGCAATCGGATTAGAAACTTAGAAACAGACTGTTACTGATAAGATCTGAAGTAAAAAACGCATTGTAATCTTGAGAAAGATTTATATCATGTTGTTAACTTTCTACCGTGCCGTGTAGTCGCAACAAAGTCGGTAAGTAGTGATGTATGTGATGGGTATTGAAAGAAAAAGTCTTGGATACATAAGTAAATGGAATTATATCAGCATCAAATAAAAACAGATTCTACAGTAGTTATAATAATTTCAATAAATGGAACAAGATAATTAATTATGTAGGTCAATCTTTGCGCGTGATCAATTTCCCCATATAAAAGACTTCAACGCGCTTTCGCGCTGTTTGTTACATTTTATATCTACAGGGTAAAAAGTTTTTTTCAGATTTCCATGCAAAAACTTTTATTCCATTTAGATACTTACATCAAAACAAACCTTAATTTGCCAAGAAGCACGTTATCCACAAACATAAATTCGTGCGAGTTTAAATTTTCTTGCCTTTGGGATAATATAGGTACTATATCTACTATTTATTATATTTTTGGGGCACCAGTATAATATTAAACCAACCAGCTAAACTTTAACGTGAAGGAACCCCCCCAATGACTCTCATCTCATAAACCTTCTAATCTACGAGTAAGTTTGTATTCTAGAAAATGCGCTATCAGAAAATTAATTGTGGTCAAGTGAAAAATGTTCTATTTTGTACTAAAAATAGAGAAGAGCAGCATTTAAACGCTAAAGATGCGCCGAGTAAAAAGAAAACTACAATTTAATGCAATCCGGGTAGGTACAGTGGAATGTTGATTCTCGTTCCTTAGAATCAAAACAGACTCCTACTTTATATACCTAATAGTTGGTTTATAATAGCGCTGTATTTAAATGGAGGCTCCATTTAAATACTTTCAAGACGGAATATTGTATGATATTTGATCCAGTATATTTCTCTACCTTTTATGAATATGTATGAATAGCAGAGAGCTACTATAAAATATAATAAGCGCACATGTTTTCACATGCATTCTCTTGGTAACTAGGTACCTAGTCATAATATAGCGGAATGGCAAGACAACCGTTTGACGATGAGATTTGTAGAAATATACCAATCTACCTAGACACTACGTTACCGCTACGTTTTATTTTTCATAAAGAGCATGTTGTTCTAACTCATCATGTTTATTTCCTTACGTGTAAGGAAATTTCCACTCATAATTTTAACATTACCTATTTATTTATGAACGATGGATCACGAGCCTCACATTTCGGCAACTTTCATAAAGTCAGTATTCATAATAATACATAATAATAATGGTCCCTACCCTACCTATTCTTCGAACTATTTCCAGCTGTGTGACTGGCAGAATAAAGTATGACATGTACCTATATGTGCAGTTTTGCAATAACTAAGTAGCAAACGAGGGAAACAGTAAACGTAAACAGTACTTCACCACCTCTGTCAACCTCAACTCAAGCGAATACTGCGGAGACACCGTCGTTATGGCATCTGCTCAAACAAGCGAACGTTGAACCCTCACTAAAGGTAATGCATTTGGAACTACAAATAGAACTGGTATCTCTATTTTTCTCTTCTATAATTCAATTACTTACTCATAAACAACTCGCACGATGCTTACCTACCGTTTTAACTTTCGGAGAATATTTATAGCGGCGGCGTGGAAATGAAAATTAAGCTTTCTGGTGGGTCGTAAACTGTTCACTACTGGTTTTGTGATGACTACTATAAAACATCTAAGAATGTAAGCTTTGACGATCATTATAATGTGGAATAAATAATGTCCTTTAGGATCTTGTTTAAGGCGGTTAGCTCACCGGAGAGCAAAAAGACAATAAACAAAACTATTTTAATGAACGAGCGTGTGCATAATTTGTTCGTGCTAATTAATTGAATCGCTCCTGTTCACGTAGGTATGCACCGTTCATCTTACCAGCCTTGCCGACGAAATAGAGGCAATTAAAATTTTAAAGGATTTGGTTAAATAAGGGTGAAACTCTATATGAATTATTCTTACACTTTCAATTCAACGGCCATGTTGATCTAAGTTGTATTAATAAAATTCCCGCAAATAACAGGACATATTGTATTAGATTTTGCTAATTTGCTTACTCGTTCAGCCGAGAATAAGTATGCCATCATCAAAGTACCTATAAGGTGATAATTTGTTTGAACTTTATAGGTAAGAATATCAGTAATCAAGCACTGATGACGTTATGAATAGGTACAGTTTAGCTGTGGGACGAGTGCACATTAGACGAATATACTATGAGGTATTTATATCAGTAAAAGCATCAAATAAATTAATAAACGTAATCTATGGTCTCATCACGCGGTTAATAATTACTCCGTATTATTGTCCACCGGGTTATAGATACGCTTGCATGATATTTATATTATCCACATAACACTTTGACACTCCACTATACTTCGAGGTTCGCGCTATTCGCTTTCCAGAGCGGTATCGATAAATGCTCAATGGGTAACTACTACTTACCGCGTGATACCGGAATCCGAAACGATAAGTATACCTAATAAAATAAAATACATTAAAATAATATAAGTGAAAATGTATCTAAATTCTTCGATTTGACCAAATTCTAAATAAATCATACCCAAATTGTTATATTTATGATTGCAATGATTGCGTTTGTTATAAATAATTTAGAAAGTAGAGTGGATAACTAAAGAAAATCGTTTTGAAAAGTGAAAAAGCCAGTTATTTTACATATTCTTCTGAGCTCATGCTCTGCCAGTCTCAGGTCAATTACCTGCTATAGATTCGAATACAAATTCAGGGAGGTTTGTGTCTGTCTGCATTCTTGTGTTTGTAGTTGTTTTCCCTTCAACGGCTGTCAATCTTGTAACTAAGAAAAAATATAATTTACGATAAATACTTACAGCTCTAAAAGCTAGTGCAAATATTTTGCGGGATGTGATGCCTTCTTAAAACAAGGTTTAGATAAGGTAAAATACCGGTATCAGGTACCCTTTTATAATGAGGATATAGCGGTCAAAGTCCTTCGCCCACTGGCACATATGAACGCTGCACAAGCACAAGCGTACATACGTACTTATGTATAACTAGCTTAATAGCTAGAATTTCTTATTATTTTCTCGTTGCATTGGAGTTCCGTCATCGCCTGCTTGGTGATATCACCATTTCAAATACAACGAGAAGTCGTGCAATCGTGGAGCCTGCCATGGTGACATGCTGGTGTTTTATCGCTGACTTTTATTTATCGACTTACCTACTGAAGCTTTGTGCTCATCAGGCGCAATATAAGTAAATTGGTTTTATACCTGGAATATTTTATTTCGAAGTATAAAATTGTACTATTTATTTACATCAAAAAGATCTAGCTGGTCATACATAGTGCAATAAGTAATAGGAACCAGCCCCCGTATGCCAATCTTTTGCTGTCATGTTATATTTCACTGCCCAGTGTAATTTCTTCAGGTCACGTGGTACAATTTTGTGCCACGTGATCATTCTTTTTAGACACTTGACAGCAAAATATGCGCGAAAACACATCAAATGACGTCATAATGTCACTATTTAGTCACAGAATAACTATGAGTTAGTTATGAGTTATAAGTTAACTGACCATGATTTAAAACTTTGCAGTTCAACTTTGCAGTTCAACTTTGATTGGCATAACCCTGCAATTAGAAAAAATATTGTCTAAAGTTAACTATCATATTTTTATCTATGTAGGTAGGTACCTACAAGTAAGTACAATACAGCTTTTAATGTTTTTCAGCCAAAAACATGAGGGTGCTCTGAATGCTCAAGTTACGCATATAGTTGTCACATGCTTCACGCATAATACATAATAATAATAACCTACATGGCATTTTAATTTATTTTGAGGGACATCAGCTAGACCTTTTTGGAGCTGATTGTAAAAAAACAACGTTGAGAAAATGATTAATCTGGCTTTCATACCTGTTTTCATAAGTTGTTCTTGTCTCATTAATCACACAAAATGATTCGGTAATAGTCTCAGATCAGCAAAGTAGGTAGAACCTAATCTAATTCATTTCTAGTCCTCTAACGGAAGAAATTTTACAGCCTTACCAGGTAGCTTAGGGATACAAATTTATACGCCGATCAAAATGTTCCCGATCAAAAATCCTGTTTATTAGCATTAGATAGGTATTACATACAGGAATCAGAATCCAACAGACGAGCAGCAGTCTTGAACCGAAATACAAAAAATGTATAAAGCTGTAGCACTATCTTCGCTTACATTCGCTTCGCTTCGCTAGTAGTTCGTTTATTTTACTTTGTATTCGTACTTTCGTAGTTTTCTACGAATGGGTCTCTGGTTGCGAAGCGAAGGTGCTTGTTTGGTATGCAGATCTGATGCGCTTGATGTGGCCCTGATGCACTAACGAGCCCATTATAATGGTTATTGGCACGTGGATTGAAGGTATTTATTTCGATTTATCTCCTTGTTTTCACGAGGCAAACATCCCACTATTATTTTAATTGATGCCTGCCTAGTTTCCATTTAATTGTCAATTTATGCGTACATAAGAATTCCAGTCAGAAGGACAACAACTTTAAGTTCTAATTCTAACACGACGTAAGAGCGAAATACCTACCTAACACAGAAAAAAAGTTTTTATTAAAACATCTTTGTATCACTAAACATGTTTTAAGGTAAAACAACTTTTCAAACTCAATATATCTAGCTAGCTATTATGTAAATTAAAGCAAGTATAATAATTGAAACAATAATAGTCTTATGAAAATACGTTTTCTGCAGACTGTACCTACTATTATGACCTTGGTAAAAACCTTTTCTTTAAGTTGGGGGCAACGATGCGCGAGGTGTTGTGCTGGGCTGATGTCATACATGCAAACGTTAAAACTAACACGGATCCTTCTTAGAAAATATTAATCGACAAATATTTTCAACCTCACGTTTCATAGATTTGTTTTGTATGGACATGTTGATGATGGTAGAAGTCTGCTTTTATAATGTTTAATTACATCACTATGCTCCTAGGAACAGAGCAGCAAGTAATTATGAGTTGATGATAATAAATTCAAGTCAATTATGATTTTTATATGACCATGTTCTTACTCATACGAGTTGGTGCAGGGCGGATGTTGAAGCTTATTATTCCAGGCATATACCTACATACAGAGTGATGAAATATTATGTACGTAAGTACCTATAGGTACGTTATTGTTGTATGGAACAATGTGGATGCCATCGGCGGCGGTTCGTCCGGTCAGCCCTGTTTTTATTCCTGCCCAACTCCAGACAAAGACGCGCAAAACGGCCTCAGGACCGCCGCTGCCGCCGCCGCCGCCGCCGCCGATACTGAATCTAAATTAAGAAAGTCTGACTTTGAAACGTCCGAAATAACTTTTAGAACAATAGAATAGCATTCGTTATTTATTCACTTAGATTTTATTCATTCCGAGACTCTTGAGTAATAAATAATAGCTAATATCGATAGAGTTATATTACCTGACTTCGATGATTTCATTTAATAATTTCATCTTGAAAGAATCTCGTTATGTTTTATTTTATTTTAATGATGATCGTACGTGATCTCATCACAGATGAACTTGAAACGGGATGTAGAGATAAGTACTTACGCATAACAACGTTAATGCCTTTTCACATGCGCACGGCTGCTTATAGGTATTTGTCTCGTTTCATTGCTGTAACTAGATTTTTCTGTGAAACTTACACCCGGTTTCTGAAGCTGTGATCAAATAAAAAATTAACTAATCTAAGTAATGTGAAATCCCTGGTTATCTAAAAAATGGGTTTCATAAACGCCTGTCAACAAAATTTTTTTCAACATGGAATTTTCTATTGTCGTCTTTCAGCAACCCGAGGTTTTCCGTTGGGTTGATGAAAGGGGAATTAGGACGTCTTTTATTACGCCTAAGGCTCGTGTTGTAAAACTTGCTCCAGTTTGAAATGAAAGATTTTTCTAATAAACTTTCACTGAAACCTGTTAAAAATACCTATATGCTGAGTCTCAATGACATCACACAGTCACACTGGCTGGAGTGAGAGTTTTTTGAGCATAACCACCAAGACTTAGCTTTGCACCAATAACATTTTTAGTAACTAGTTCCACAACAGCCTTAGAATGCTTGTCAACTAATCGGCTTCGATGTCCAGTCTCGTGAGAACTCATCTTGAATACTTAAGATTGAGATAGTTCCCGCACTCTTGCGGATCCTATAGCTACGACTAATTATGAGCAGATTGCCCCGGCCGTTGCTCCCAGTGTGCTCGGCTTATGCATAAATGCAGTCGAGCCCTGCATAAACCGCCGGCGGACATCTCTACACCTTTATTTTATTAAGGATCTGTGCTTGTGTATTGCAGAATATACATTAGCAATTTATTACATTTGGTACTTGAAGTATCAATATTCATACCGTAGCTTAGTGGTCCATTTCATTTGAAAAATAAGATACAATAACAAATCTTTCGTTTTGCGGTTATCTTTGCGATGGGCTGAGCGAGGCTGATGATAATTTAATACCTACATAATGCTCGAAGTGTGGTATTTATTAAGTTTTTAGGAAAAAACACTGAATTAAGAAAAATGTCTTACTTTACTCTTGATTTGCAAAGTTTTACCCTTGATTACTCAAGACTTTTTGATGGGTTTACCTAGTTGAATAATATTAAAATTCTTCTTTATTTATAAAACAGAAGACTGTAAAGAAGTATTTTAATATTATTTCAGTCAAACCCATCAAAAGTCTTGGGTTTTCTCACACTTATTATGAACCTCGTGGACAAGGACAAGAATTTTACGATAATAATTTAATCAAGATTCTATTCTGAGGGCACCTCTCACCCATTTAAAACGGACCTCACGTTTGTTGCTCTGCTCTAGCCTTTGGGTAGTCAGATGTAGGTGCTGTAATGACGCATTGTAGATTTTGCGAAAACCTTGGATATTTATTTAATACTTTCAGTCAACCCACTAACATACTCGTAATATTACACCATCTTTGACTACAAATACCTATGACTAAGTATACTCGTGGGCAGTCTTTATTTTTCTTACTCGGCTACTTTATTTTTCTTACAGCTTAGTGATTATCAATAACTTATTACCAAAACAGCAGTGCATCACATAAATGTTAATAACACCTTTGAGGAAACTAGTAGGTACCTATTGAGACGTGTGTGGCGAATTTGTCAGGCCAAGGCGGGCGATAAACCCAATGCAATTTACTATTACAAAGTATGAGAAATGCTCATTGTTTGACAAACCAATACGTGTCTGGCTGGCTAAGTATGTTACCGGTTCGTCCGAAAAAGTATTGCGTAAGCGGAGATTTCGACAACGCGGCTAGGAGGCGCATATAGCACGGGGCCGCTTGTAGCTCGCGCCTACGAAGCATTATTTGAACAAAGTCGCTCACCACTTGCTAAATGCTGAACAAACGGACTGCGTGCACCAAATATAGATGTCTCACGCTATCTATTGACTCTACCATGTTATTCAGAAAATAATACTAGTTTAAACTTTCGAGGAATGCAGAGGAGTATAAAGTTCCCTGTCGTGTTTATAAAAACCAAAAGCTTGAATTAATTAAATGAACCACATAAATATTTATTTTCATTTAATCGTTACAATATTTACAACGAAGTACCTATCATTTACAATAAATAATTTTCGTTTATTCACTTGATGGCAGAGTTTAAATATCTGCATACGAACATAAGTTGACGTGGTTATAATCAACAAACAATTTGCACAAGACTTTTGGGGTCAGGGTGGCTGTGACATGACAATGAAGCTCTAAGAATTAAACATCTCTACAAACTTCTCTACTAACATCGTATCTACGGTTTGTCTGTATCGAACGTATCTTATATTACTATAAAAAGTATTTTTATTCCCTTTTTTTAAGGATTATTTATGATTGTATTCTGCACTGGTTTCATGAATAGGGTTATAAATTATACTTATTCCCTCAATTGAATTACTCGTAATAGCAGAGGTATCGACGGTTTATGTATCTTTTAAAAAAAAATCAAGTATATAGTCGGTTAGGTGAGAGCCTCTAGGTATAGAATGTAATGTAATGCAGAATCCTCTCGATAGAGTACTTAACTATATCTACTACTAAAAAACTATACTTATCTAAAAATCTTTAGGTTCTCTAAAACGAGTTTGAAATAAACGGGTTGGTATATAGGTAAGTATTATTCTCTATCGAGAAGTTTCTACGCTAAGCAAAAATTTGACTGGAACGAAAATAACATGCAAGTACCTACCAACTTTTACCTCATACGAATAGGTTCGCAACTCATTCTGTTTGCAACTTTTGGGAAAATATTTAAGAATTTAGTAAGTACCTGTGTTAATAATTAGAGATTTTTCCTTTTGTATCCTTTGTTTTATTCAATTTTAGAATGTAATGAATATCAGCTATGTAACAATAAAATAAAATTTTGCTGCTTGTTTTGAACGTTCTTCTTTCAAAGATGGCCGTCAGAGTTGCCAGCTGCATTCCACGACATAGGCGTTAACATCTTGGCCCCGTTGAAAAGCCTTGGTTTTCAACCCTCTAAGTCTTCTGGAGTTGGCAGGGCAACCAGGCGGACTAAAGGGCGGCGTACGCATCCTCTGGTCGTGCTTACGTCAGCGACGCGAGGGATTCCGTCGTCTGGTCCATAGAAAAGTCTGGAGATTCGTCCTAATCTCCAGCAGAGCGGCGGTACGTCGTCTTCTTGTAAAAGAACCAAATCACCCACATTAGGACTTGAGGAGTTGGTCTTCCACTTGTGGCGTTGTTGTAACTCAGCAATATATTCTCGCTGCCAGCGCTTCCAAAAATGTCCATATATTTGCTGCAGTCGAGCGTAACGCTGTAGGTTGTTAGGGTTGCAATCCTCCAAAGCAGGTGAAGGCAGAGCAGTGAGAGCCCGACCAATGAGAAAGTTCCCGGGAGTCAGGCAAAGGAAATCATCGGGAGAGGAAGATAGGGGACATAGAGGACGGCTGTTCAATATGGCCTCTACTTGTGCAAAAAGAGTAGATATTTCTTCGAAAGTTAAATGGGAATTACCCATAACGCGCTTGATGTGAAATTTTGCGGATTTTACTCCAGCCTCAAAGATTCCACCAAAGTGAGGAGCGTAAGTTGGGGAAAATACAAATTTAATTCCGTCTTCACTTGCAAAATCAGATAAAGAATCAGCATTAGCTTTAAAAAATTTATTAATTTCTTTTGCACCTGCTACAAAATTGCGTCCGTTATCACAGAACACTTCAGTCGGCCTGCCTCGACGTGACACGAATCTGCGAAAAGTCATGATAAAAGCGTCTTTTGAGAGATCACTTACGGCCTCAAGATGTACGCATTTATATCGTAAACAAACGAAAAGGCAGAGGTAGCATTTGATGACACTAGCACCGCGTCCTTTTCTGTTGAGAATAAAAAATGGACCGGCAAAATCCAGACCTACAGTTTTGAATGGGAAACTAGTCGTAACGCGTTGGGATGGCAAGTTACCCATCATAGGCTTCATCGTCTTTCCTTGGAGTCGTCTACATTTAAAGCAGTTATGAAACGTGCGTCGAGCTAGGTGCCTACCATTGATGGGCCACACATATTCCCGAACAGTAGCTAGCAGGAGTTGTGGTCCAGCATGTAAATTTCGTTTATGCTCATATTCGAATATAGTTTTAGTAAAATGATGATTAGCGTGCAAAAGTACAGGATGTTTTTTGTCGAAGTTAAAATCAGAGGCATCTAATCGACCACCAACGCGAATAACAAGGTCATCGCTATAAAAAGGAGTCAATGATAAAATGGGAGATTTGGGACTCAATGATTTTTTCCCGGCCAACAAGGCATACTCAATCGCAAATGATTCTTGTTGTGATAAGCGACACAAGCCAATAAATGACTTATTCAATTCTTGAACCGACAAAGAACCGGTGAAACGCGATTTAGGTTTTCTTGTATTATTTATAAAACGTAATATATAAGCAAATACTCGTTTTAATTTAGGTAGGCTAGAATATTTCTGGAATTGTATTATAGGGTCAGTATTAGTTGTTAAGTTAGTTATAGTTGAATTAGTTTTAGTTTCTGGTAAGTTAGTTATATTGATTTTAGTGTTTAAGATAGGCCAAGTACACTCTGGTTGAGATAGATAAGGCGGTCCCGACCACCACAGTGTTGTGCTACTTATTTGATCTGGAGAAATTCCTCTGGAAATAAGATCTGCGGGGTTAGCAGCTGTTGGCACGTATCGCCAAGAAGCATAGTTTGTAAGTTCACAGATTTCTGAAACCCTATTCGCGACAAAGGTTTTCAGGTTTTGGAAGCTGCTTCGAAGCCAGGCTAGCACAATCGTGGAGTCGCACCAATGCACCTGGGATTGTATATCGCACCTTAAAGATTCACGGACGGCCTTACATAGTTTGGCTGCCAATAAAGCGGCACACAGCTCGAGCCGTGGAATTGTTGTTGTTTTGATGGGAGCTACCTTAGATTTGGAACAGAGTAAAGTCACAGTGACTTTATTATCAGAATCTACAGAACGTAAATATATACACGCTCCATATGCATTCTGCGACGCATCACTAAAGGAGTGAAGTTCTATTGCTGTAGGTATGTCGCAGAGTACATATCTGGGTACGCTGAGATCAGAAAGATTAGGTATAGCTGTGGCAAACTTGTTCCAATCCTTTTGAATTTCGTTAGGGATTGGATCGTCCCAGGACAGCTTGTGCAACCACAACTGCTGCAACAAGATTTTAGCTTTAATTACACAAGGACTTAACAATCCCAGAGGATCAAAAATTTTAAATAGAGATGATAAAATTCGTCTTTTGGTTAGGGTATGATCATCTGATGGAGGTGGAATCTTAAATGGAAAATGCAATAGATCAGTAGATGGATTCCAACCTATACCCAACGTGGAAGAAGATTCACTTACTACCAGCTTATCGTTTGAGTTTGAAGATGTTGACTCTAATATAGAAGGTAAATTGGTTTTAAACTTTCTTAGGTTAAAACAGCCTTTCTGCAGAGCTGCAGACACAGATTGATGTATGTATTGTAACTTGCTGTCGCTGTTAGCTCCGGTTATTAGATCGTCAATGTAAAAATCGTGTTGTATTATTTGTTTTATGTTAGGATCCGAGCATTCCTCACCTAATTGCCAGAGGCAGCGCGTACTTAAATAACTAGAACTTGCCATACCGTAAGTAATAGTATTCAGGCGCAAGGTTTTGATAGGTTCTTTCTCATCTTCTCTCCAAAGAATGAGTTGAAGATCTCTGTCCCCCCCACTGTTTATGAGACACTGACGGTACATCTTTTCGACGTCACCAGTAAGGAGGTACTTGTATTGCCGAGCTCTTATGAGAATGGAGAAAAGTGAATCTTGCATATTGGGACCTACCAAAAGGATGTCATTGACAGAATACCCAGATGTGGTTGGAGCCGAGCCATCAAAGACGACTCTAATTTTAGTTGATTCACTACTGTCCTTGAAAACAGCATGATGACATAGGAAATAGGAGTTATCAGGCTTGGCTATCGAAGATTCAGAGAGATGGCCCAGATCAGCATACTCTTGCATGAACTCGACATATTGTGATTTGACTTCAGGTTGTTTTTTAAATCGTCTCTCTAAATTGAGCAATCGTTTCTTGGCTAAATGGTATGATTCCCCGAGACAGTCAGGTGACTCCTTGAGAGGTAGCCCTACAGAGAACCTACCGGAATCGAGACGAGAGGTGTGAGACAAAAAATGAGCTTCACATGCCTTCTCGCTCTCACTTAGTTTGGATTTTAGGGGAACTTCTTCAAGTTCCCAGAACTTTGTTAATTCTTGATGGATATTATCATCCTCATTTGAAATGACGGAATGATTGCATTGAATCGTATTATTGTATGATGTATTATTAGCATGCATATAGATAGGACCTGATATAATCCAACCAAACTGGGAGCTTCTTAATTGTGGACCATTGGGACCGAGAGCATGTTGCTCGCGGCCAAGAATATCCCAGAAAAGATCGGCACCGATGAGTACTTCAGTCGGCGCTGGCTGGTGGAACATGGGGTCTGCTAGCTGAAATTCATTGGATATTTGTAATTGTTTTGTATCGATAGGAAATCTTGGAATGTGACCCGTTAGTTGGGGTAATACTAGGAAACCTGCGGTGACATTGAAACGGCTGACTAATGACCTCAATTGTGCCACACAGGATTCTGTGACCTTGCCGGTTTGTTGGTTACCTATGCCTATAACATTTACCTGGCAGTCGGTGTTGGATGGTAACGACAGCTTCTCCTTGAGGGACTGCGTTATAAACGAGGACTGGCTGCCGCAATCTAATAGGGCACGAACCCTTTCCGTTTGGTTTGTCCGAGGATTAGCCACCTCAATGAAAGCGGTAGACAGCAAGACCTGGTTTGAATTTTGCTTCGAGAAATTTGCTATGGTATTATCGTCAGTGTTATCCGGGACCTCCGTGACAACACTGGAAGTAGAAACATCATTAGTATTGGATGGTTTATGTATCAGAGTATTATGTCTCCCTTTGCACTTGAGACATGGGCCTAAACGGCAAGTTTGTATTCTATGTCCGAGCCTTAAACAATTGGTACATAATTTTAACCTATGTGCTTCAGCGATCCGCTCCTCGATGCTCTTTGCTAAGAAGGTAGGACAGTCATAGATGCGATGCCCTTCATTACAAACAACGCATGTGATATGCGGCGAGGAAGCGGTGCCTTCATCACTGGAACAGGCAAACGATTTTGTAGGTGCTCGGTTATTGTTAGGATTAGTGGACGCAGCCCTTTGATTAGGTTGAGTGGACGCGGTCCTTTGTGTTGATTGAATGGATTTATTGGAATTCCGGTTTATCGATTCGAGAACGTCAGCACGATCAATTAAAAATTTATAGAACTGCTGCAAACTAGGTACCACATCATCCAACGCGCTACGACACTCCTCCCACTTGAGAAGAGTATGGTTATCCAGCTTAGAACTCATAATATGGATTATCAGAACGTCCCATTGTTGGGTGGGCTGCCCGAGGCTGGACAGTGCGCGAAGATTCTTAGTTATGTGATCTACCATGAATCTTAGAGATCTATCAGATTCGCGAGATGCAGGTTGAATACTCAACAATGAATTCAAGTGATGACTTATCAACTGACGCTTGTTATCATAACGATCGCATAATAGTTTCCATGCACTGCTATAGTTGGCGCTGGAAACTTCTAAATTAGAAATAATGCGCGCCGCATCACCCGTTAGATAGGATGTCAAGTAGTGAAACTTGTGTATAGATGCGATGCGCTCACTGTTATGGATTAAAGATAAGAACGTGTCACGGAACTCAAGCCAACGGAAGTACGATCCGTCAAACTTTGCAATTTGTATTTGGGGCAATTTGAATCCCAATAATTCACGATGATCGACATTGCATTGAGCAGAGGATGATTGACTCGAGTTGAGGTCCTTGTAATTACTCTCATCGTGCTTGCTCGAGTTGTATTTTTGAATCATATTTTGGGCCACAGCAATGTTTGTAATGAAAAGCTGCTCAATGTCATCTCGCTCATCGAGTTCATTCGCTAAATTACTAGAATTTGAAACCTCAATCTGACTTTGCAAATCGTCGAAACGATTGGAGAGGGACTCAAACTTACCAAGCTTAAGTGTTAATTCAGCTAGCTCAATTGAGCTTAAAGATGCCTTTGATTGTGATTGAGCTAAAAAGTTTTTAAACTTAGTAATTTGACCCTTTATGGAGCTACGTTTGACACATAATTCAAGTAAATTTTGAGTATCGGTTGAAGTACCAGCCTCACCTCCCATTGCGAATAGATCAAAGTATAGCGAAATTTTGACAAAAACTATTTGAAAATAAAAGTATCGTTTATACAAATGTAGGTCAAGTTGTGTTCACTTACAAAAAATAATAAAATGTTCACGCTAATAGAAGTGAAACTCGGGTACAACAATATCAAGACAAAATTGTAAAAAGTTACGTAGGTGGTAATAAAATTAGCTCACGCTCCTCGACTTAGGTGTAACCTTTGCGGGAATCCAACCGAGCTGCTCCCAGCTGCTGAAGCCCGGCAGCTGCAGGTCTGGAGTTCTATTGCAGTCCGCAAGATTGTACGTGCGAATGCGCAACGTTATAGCCTGGAATATTTGGCGAAATAGCGTGAGTTTATTGCAAAATAAACTAGGAAGTTTTGAGAACAAAATCATGAAATGGATTGAATGTCACATCTATGCGACAAAACTTTTTTATTAACCTTGATTACAATTTTAATTTTTTATGATGCATTTACACCTACAGGGATGAATTTATACTTTGAATGTTATATATTAGCATAGGGTACTAGATGTTTTGAATTTAGAGTACAAAGTTTCTACATAGAATGTTATTTTTGTTCAAAAAATAATGAAGAGGTTAGGAAAAAATTCCAAAGAAAACATTTGTAAAATGAGTTTTGACGATGAATGTAATTCACTGGATTATTGATTTAGGTAAATTAACACCATATAAAGATAATTGGCACAATTAGTAGACCACAAAACTTAGGGAACATGTAAAAAAATGATCGGGAATTTTAGGTTGGAACTTGGAAGTTTGTTTGGTAGGTTACTTATCTGCATTGGCCTGGGCTGCGGCTCGATGCTGATTGCTGATCGATCACCGGCGGTGGCTGCAATGGATAGGCAATGGGTGTGGTGCTCCAAAATCCCAAAATATTGTGTTGTATGGATGAATTGGTGGCAATGGCTTCGGCCACCGGTTTTTTCCGAAGATGTTTTTCAGTCCTGTCACGGTCGCCAGATGTTAATAATTAGAGATTTTTCCTTTTGTATCCTTTGTTTAATTCAATTTTAGAATGTAATGAATATCAGCTATGTAACAAATAAAAAAAATTTCGCTGCTTGTTTTGAACGTTCTTCTTTCAAAGATGGCCGTCAGAGTTGCCAGCTGCATTCCACGACATAGGCGTTAACAACCTGTATATTATTTTTCATGCAGCATGGGGTGATTTTTGAATTGAGCTATTTGAGTGATTTTCAGCTATCTCCTTCCAGCTCCAAGGCACCTATTTAATAAATAAGTAAACCATTTATAGACCTTTCTGGCATTATTAAAATGAAGAAAGATCGTAAATTGAGAATTAAACTTTTATGCCAAGGTCTTATTCATGTGTCGTTTAGGTATAATTTGTTTCCTCGTCTATTTGTTCGCGCGAGGCTATTTCCAAAGATGTATAAAAACATCGGTTTTTCATAACGAATATTTAATAAAAAGTTTTAAACAAGTATCGTGAATCTTCGGGTCGACTACCTAATGTTTTGGAGGTCGGTTATACTTATTCACCAATCGAATAATAAGCAAAACCAGTCGACGCAGTGACATCACCTTCCTGTGCTGCAAGAGCCCGTGTCCTTTGCGGAGTATATTTGCTTCAGATATTATAAATAACAATAACTTGGCTCATGCAGTCTTTTACGCTTATACTTACTTCTTGAGCAAGTAAATATTTTCGCAATCTATTTGAGTAGTGTGTTGGGTTGGGCTGGATAGGGTCAGACATTGCCTCATTTCTAGCGATTCATAGCTAGATTACAATGTAGAAACCATTGTTTTATTTTTTAAGTTTACAACAATGAGCTCTCCGGATGAAGTGCAAGCACTGCCTGCCGTCCATCCATGATGCTGGCAACAAAATTACATTGCTATTTGTGAAGTAAACTTAGTATTTTAAAAATAAAAGTACGTAATACTTAGGATTTACTATTAAGCTATAGAGTTTTTACAATAGTAATGACGAATAATGTTGGCTTAGGCAGTTTCATAACATTAGTAAAAAAGTGTGAACATTGAGTTTACCATAGCGATGTAGCGATGTTTTTTTTGCTATAAATAAAGTTTAAACTGGTTTATTGGAAGAATCTTCATGGAAGATACTTAAACGTTTTACAGAAGTGCGAACCATTAGGCTGTCTAATTTTAATGTAGAATTTCCGACGTCCAGGTTCAACATCTCTACAAAGTTGTTGGCATGGCAACATCGCTGGCCGCTAGGCATTTAAAAGCCGACTTCAGTGTCCTTGCCAAGTTAGAGGTATGTCGCCAGGCATGGCCAAGTGGATCGACAAGATGGCGGTTATGCTTCGGGGACTCCAGGGAGGGACGGGGTGCTCGGGACAGGTCTCGCGGCATCGCTGGCCCTGAGTGAGTCCGACACAAGCTCTATTTTTAGCGCTGTGTCACCGTCCGCTTGCGCCTCACGTTCTCGTATCTACCGCAATTTCAAACGATGCGAATGCTCATGTGTCTTGAACTTATCATGCGCAGGGATTTTTATTTGTAAGTAATCATAAAACAGGAATATGAAATTACTTACTAAGTACCTACCTATGTCTAAGTATAGGTACTAAAATGGTCGTAAAACTACAAAGTTACATGCGCAGTAAAAGCTGCGTAGCAAGTGGGGTAGGTAAAAATAAGTATATGAAATAAGCAAGTTAAGATTAGGTAGTGTTAGCGGCCAGGGTTATACCATTTTCATAAAACAAGACGTCGAAGGTATGACAAAGAACCTTATCTCCCGTAGTTTTCTATTTACCAACACGGACATGGTCCACAAAAAACTGTGTTCCATTTGAAGGAAAGGTCACGTTTCATTTTTTACTTAGATGATAAATTTGGGCTCATGTACCTACTACCTAGCGGTCATTGGGCGTGAGGTGTTATTTTTAATTCGTCTCACGTATTACGGTCTGTGTAACAGTAAGTAACGCGTCATGATGTCATACGCATGTGATGAATTGTGATGGGTTTTGTGCCCTTTTTAAGACTGGCGTTTTCTAAGACCTCAGATTACCTACCAGTTTTATATTGTAAGTACAAGACACTGAGACCTCTATCTGCGTCTACAGTTCGTGTAGTAGCAGGTGTAAACTGTGAGGTATGAGTTTGAATTAATTTTGTTGTTTAGATTCAGAAGAATGATGTTTGCCTTGATGTGTTCCGTGTCAAAGCTATCAAAATGACTTTATAGTGATATTTTGCTTCGCCACCAGTTTGCAACCATAAAACGTGTTCGAGTCCTTGCCTTTTACGCAATAAGACGATTAGTAGGTAAGCGTATCAGGATCCATTGTTTTTTGATCTTGTTCGATTAATTACAATTAACCTAGTCCAACGATAAATTACAGTTATCATCCGCCATCTGCTTTATGAATGAACGCTTTGAAACGGATTGAGCCACAAAAACTGCGCAACGGCATAGTTAAGTAACAGCGGTATTGGCTGGTGATTATGACAAAGTTGATCGTCAAGGAGTTGTCCTATAGTAGGTTTGTGCACACCCACACGGACGTAATTTTTGATGTCAGGTTGTGAGTGGAAGTTCTTGGCGTCCATTCTCCGCGACCCACGCGGCGCGGCTCGGCGCCTTCGAGCCGTTGCGTCGAGGACTCTGCCCACGGCCCTCTCAACATTACGCAATGAGCGAAGCATTTTTACAGCCAAACTGACAATTATTGGTTTCATTAAACAACTCACGCGAACTAAACTAGCAACTTTGCGCATAAATATGTTGTCTTCACAACAAGTTAAAATATATGTATATTGCGCTCCTTGAAGTTTTCGAAAACCTTTTGAAAAAAACTTTTTTGTGTAACCGATATCTTTATTTTCATGTTAGTTAATAAGAGATTTAAAAAAAACAGATTTTACTGCATATTCCGAAACCTTCTGGAAAAGAGCAGATTCAAGCAAGACCGTTCTGCTCATGGTAAGCCTCATTACAGAATGGATTGATTTTCATATCGACTTGTGTGCAGCAGAAACAAGTTTCTATAGTCAAGAAAACAATTGCAAATAGTTACGAACAAGAGCATTTAGCATACAGATGTATACCTAGGTACGAGTACCTACTTTTAGTGATTTCTACAGAATGTTAAAAGTATTAGTAAAGACTAACTTGATATACGTTTCTCACGGTTTCAAACGGTGAATTGTTCGTTTTCATTTCGACATTTATACTATTACACACTGCATGAAAGAGTATTCATTTTAAATTTAATCAAAGTATTCAAAAGCTTACAAGTGTTTCTTGCAAAAACTTTACTCTCCTTTAGAAGTTGTGTCATCAGGTTGACTGACATACTTAAGAATCCCTAATGATCTTTTCATGGCGACCTTGTTTCCTAGGCTAGGTTCGGTAGGTACCTGGCATATTTATTTACCTACTCTTCAATCATCATCATTATTAGATACAATCAATGCCTTTTAACATGCACACGACTATTAAAGTCAAGATGTTTTGCAATACCAAGCTTGCGAATGCGATAAAACTTTGGTTCACGTATTTACGCAGAAACCATCGCATTTGCATGTAAAAATGCTAGATTACTTACAGAAAAGTTACCGAAAGCAGATTTACTTTTTTAATCAATAGGTACCTATAAGGTATAAGTAGGTAGGTACCTATACCTTACTCACTAGATGAAATTCTATTGAGTCATAATAAGCAATGACCATTTTTAACGAGCCTTAATAATATAATACAAAAAGCTTAGATAGTCAAAAGCAATCTACAAGTTTCCTATTTCATAAAACTCCTCCGCATGATCAGAATGATTCACTGGCATTGCCATTTCCAAATAGACGGGTATGAAATCAGAATTAATCTGTGTCCGTGCTATAAAAATTGGCTGAATAGTTGACTACCTTGATATTTGGTGGTTGATCTCTCTAAAATGTCACTGAGTATTACCTACGAGACTGGCTGCGCTTGCGCCGCGCCGTGCCGCGCTGCGCGCTGCAGATGATGTTCACCTCACGTGTTCTTGCAACACTCGGAGAAAGCCAAACTCGTCTGGCGAAATCAAACCGATGTGCCAAATAGTCTACGCGCAGATTACACTCAGTCAGTACGCATATGGCAAGCTTTAAGTAACAGGGCAGTAAAAGTTGTTTCAATACGTAAGCAATCGAACCAACGAGAATAAAGAAGAAAATGATAAACGTTATCATGTTTTATAATAACCGTCTTACTAAACAGCATCGAGGGCTTGTTTAAACAAATACACGGTATTTATTAAAACTAGTAATTTTATTGGATTAACGACGATCTGTTATAATTTAAAACAATATTGGCCAAAAAATACAAAAAAAATTATTTGGGGTATGCGGTCGAACCAAGTGGCCAGAAGCGACAAGTAATTAAATTAAAACTTTAAAAAACCTCCGAATCTTGGGCCGATTTTAATCAAACATAGCTAGGAACACTCCCGACTAATTCACTTTTCAAACCAAAATAAACAAAATCAAAATCAGTTCATCCGTTCGGGAGCTACGTTGCCTCACACACACACATACACACACACACACACACACAGAGACACATCAAACTTATAACACCCCGTCGTTTTTTTTGCGTAAGTGGTTAAAAATACGGGTCGATTAAAAAATATATAGAGAACAAAAACATTTAAAGGAGACTGGGCAAAAGTTGTTAAACTGCTTAAGCAAAAGCAGATGATGTCGTAGCACTTTTTCATAAGAACACATATAGACAAGTAGGTATTTTTCGTATAGACTTCACCAAATCGGACTTAGTTTTGTTTCGTGTCAGGCCATTTTTAGCTTGGTTTATCATCTTCTTGCAATTACAATTGCATATTAATTAAGAGTGATGGACGCAATTCACAGAGCACGTCCTCAATCGACTTTATCTGTGAGGTAATACATTGTTATAAGCAGAGGTAACCGCTTAACCGGTCGTCCAACATGTTGTACTAAGTATTACTTTTTATTTTTATAAAAAAAGAAAAAAGTAAGTAGTAATAAATTACGGTACTCTAATTTGCATCACCGTAGTACCGTAGGTTATGTGAAAGTACAGTACCCGTCTTGTACCATAAACTAGCTTCGAAAACTTGTGGCAATTCAAGGGTCAATTAAAACAAAATCAATACTAAAAGTTGAATAATAACAGAAATAGATGCTCTGAAAATCATAATTATCCTATAATAACGGCATGTTACGTGCGGACACGTATGCGAAGCAACCTTGTGCGATGGCGGGCCATGATTGCGATGACGAGCCGACCGTGACACTGACTGGAGTATGATAATGACGACTATGTGCGGAACTATTGTCGAGATTCGGTGTAAGTAAGGAGTTCGCGTCTGCCCTCCGGAGTACCTACCTCCGTAACCGTTATCCAGTCACCAGTCACCGCTACGCTGTAAGCCACGCTGCTGTGCCATACCATGGAGAATGTTATACTTTATTTTAACCAGGCAGACCGTGTCTTACTGTATTTTTAAACTAAAAGGGTTTAGGTACTATTAGCCATGAAGGATGTACTAAAGGTCAGTTGGAAAAAAATGCTTATTGAGGTCGCTTCTATACGATTTTATTATTGTGTACAATAAATAATTTTCTAATCGAATCTATGCCATCAGTGTGTTTCAATGATTGAAGATTTAGGTGATATCGACCTAGTTATGTAAAGAGTAATATTCACATGTTCATATATATACAATATACATATATCACAGATATACCCACAAGAACAATATTGCCTAGCTATAGGGACAACAGTCTCGGAATTGTTGAAACTGTGTGATCTCTGTTTCAAAATTCACGTAGCTCGTATACACGTATGTAATGGTACGACAGTTAAATGACTCTTGCTGTTTCTTATAAGTATCATTCCTAACCGATACTTCAGTTTACGGTTTTTGCTAGAACCTGTAAATATTCTTGTAAGAAAACATTTTTTCGTAACAGACGCCCGCTAGGGGGAAGTTTTATTGTAAAAAGAAGAGTAGATATTCTTGGAATTGTAAGCTAGGTACATCTAGTTTTGAGGCAATTTGTTGCTGGCTGTCCCATTCACACGAAAGACATGTAAGCGCGAATTTTAGCAACAAATTGCCTCAAAACTAGCCAGGTTAGGAGTGCATTTAGGAGATGAGAGAAAGTTAAGTTTATGTGTCGTATATTTTTTTCAAACGTTGTATTCTAAGGTTGTATTCTACCAGAAATAACTAGTAATTCACTCAGAATTGAGATCTTGTCGCTTGCATATTTTAACATTTTTGAAGATATGCTTCTAGATTTTTTACTTTTTGGACATTTTTGGGTCGCAAAACTTGTTCGGCTCAAAATGATATTTGTGCTGAACCTTTGCATTATTATTCTCTAGCTAGAGCCTGAAGCATTTTGCTGCACATTCAATGATATTACGAGTATCCTACTAATATTATAAATGCGAAAGTTTAGATGTTTGGATGTTTGGATGTTTAGATGTTTGGATGTTTGTGTTTCAATTACGTCAAAACTACTGAACCAACTTGGATTAAACTTGGCATATATATAGTTCGTAACCTGGATTAACATATAGGCTACTTTTTATCCCGAATAATTAACAGGATCTACAGGATAAAATGAACGAAAAGGATTAGCAGCGCCAATTGGCAAGATGATTTCATTGTCATGTCATGTCAGTTTGACAGGGCGTAGTACTACCTCTTTGGTCTAACGACTAGCGTTTGACATTCGAGTAGGTACGAGTTCGGTGTAATGAGGTGTAATGTCAAGTTTCTCAAAGAAGTATCCGCTCGGTACACGTACAGATAATATAATGTAAACGGAAACTAGACGCGTACGAAGTCGCGGGTAACTGCTAGTATCTTATAAAATATTCAAACTAGGTACGAAGGTGCGAGCGAGATGTTGTTTGACGGTTAACTGTCGCCGATGGTACATGACATGACATGACAATTGACAGTGCATGACCACAATCGAACCAGCAACATTGGAATGGATTAAAATAAGGTTCAAATAACACGTAACAGGTAACTTTGAACTTATAGCGCGTTGATGTCTTTTATATGAAGAAAGTGAAAAGGATCAAAATAACACATTACTGCCGAATTTATCGCGCGTTGATGTCTTTTGTATGATGTAAGTAAAATAAGGTTCAAAGAACACATCACAGGTACCTACCATTTAATATAAGTATCGCGCGTTGATGTCTTTTATAGGTAGAAAGTGAAAATGATCAAAATAACACTTTACTGCATGTACCTTAAGGTTCGAATTTATCGCGCGTTGATGTCTTTTGTATGAAAAAAAAGTAAATAAGGTTCAAATAACACATCACATGTAAGTAACATTTAATATATCGGGCGTTGATTTCTTTTACATGAAGGAAGTGAAAAGAATCAAAATAACACGTAAGCTTTGAATTTAGCGCGCGTTGATGTCTTTTATATAAAGAAAACACAGATTATAGAAAAGTACAGATGTACTGTATAGCCATTTTTGTGTCACAGTAAGAAGTGCACCATGATGGAGTACTTTGTGTCATTCAGTCTCTGGCCATTGACACCTCCAATGCCAAACATATTTTTATACAATTATGCCGGCGTGTGTGGTTCCCACTTGCAAAAATTGGCCTGGGTCTAAAAACAAAGTAGATGGGATAACATACATCACATTTGGGTCTCTATTTGATAAGGAATCGTCTTGGAATCATCTATTTAAAGAAAAATTACCATCAATTCAATAATGTTGCAAACAACACCAACATTTTTTTCCCAACAAAATTTATATTAATCTTTATGACTACACATCATTAGGCATAGGTATTTCAATAGGTATTTTTAATCATAGAGCGCTAAATTTGTTATTTTGAAAAAATATTTGTGTAATTTTAGGATTCTTGATGACATACTCAGACGAGAACAATGGACAAAAATCATTCAAAAAAACACGTCAAGAGTCTTTCCTTAATTCTATTAAAATTTATGAATATCTATTTCAGTACCTCCTACTTAGGTACCTAAGCAGCATTTACAAAAAAAAATACCCCAAAAAATTGGGAAATAGTTTTGTAGGTGTAACATTGGGCTGCGCGAACATCATGCGCATGGGAACATTTTTATAGCATTTTGGTGACAAAATCCTTCATACAAATTATGTCAAATGCGGCTTCTACTATATTCTAAGAAAGAAAATAAAAATGATCATAATGATACTTTACAGAGTTTACAAGCAGCTCAGAATGCAAATTCCAGTTTAAAAAATCTTTACTCACATAAACATTCTTAGGTACCTTTTATTTTAATTGCTTATCTTTAAATTCAATAGACGTAGCGTCATCAGTCGGACACAATCGAGCTGTGGAGCCCACAGTGGAGCCCATAATTTGAATAGCTCGATGGAAATAAACGTAATTGGGATGAGAAAAAGAACAACGTTTTACTGAGTTCGGCTTTACATCAGAGACTGCAGTCTGACCGCCAAGTGTAATGGTAATGGAAATTAAAAAAATTGATTGCCAGTTTTACAATTTTAGTGAAAACTACAATATTTTTAACTTGATAAGTTAAACCAGTCGCTAATAACTATATTCTACTTCATTGTGGCAACAAGTCGCAAAAGCCATAAACCAAAAAGTTGAAGTCTAGTTTTATCCAATAGGTGGCTAGATTAGATAGAGCTAGCCGAGCTAGGTACATTATCGCGCTTAGTATGAAATGTTGCAAAATAAGAATATAGAAGATCATTTGCTTATATTTTTTGCAGCGAGCACTACTTACTACTAAATCTGCTCATTGTAGTCATATATATATCACATGCGATTCTCTATTACATAAACACTTTCACTGTTTTGTACCTTCTAGTCTAAAGAGTTTCTTATAGGCGATCAATCAATCAATGACTCGTTCTTTCGTACCAAATGGGTATGGATGGACTCAATAGAATGACGATGACTTGTTTAGAATGAAAGGGTAGAAAGGTTTGCAGTGGGTAATCATTTAGTGACTCGTAGAACGAGTTTTATATTCGTTCGGTCGTCCTTGTAATGCCATTAAGATCATTTTTATAGGTAGAGCAGGGCTGGCAAAAGCTCGGTTAGCCACTGGGAAAATGCATCCGAGGATGAAGTGCAGGCGAGCGGGGCAGGGACGCGGGCGGCAAACAAGGGGGAGGGGCAGATGCGAGGGGGCCCCACAACCTGCGCGAGCGCCGCCGAAGCCTACGATACGATTTCGCCCCGCGCTCAGTCATTGTCCGGCCAACATCTCGGTCGAACATAGAACCGACCGGCGCGCGTTGTCGCTACATTAACTGTTGAGTGAGTGCCCGTTAAACGAACGGTTTACTCCAAAATTTGGAGTGTAGGTGCAGTGCTAAGTGATAGTGTGTTTTTAGCTATACAGTCAAGTGTATCGCTAACAAGTATTACTGTCAGCGGTTTGTGGCGAGTTCCTCGGAGTTGCCTAACGGCTGTTTGCCTCCTAGCGAGGGAAGGCGGATAACTAATACTGGGAGGAATGAGCCCCGTACACCACCGTTCCTGCACTCACCGATGATCTCAAGGTAAACTTTATAAACTCTCTTTTTAAAATCGAGAACACGATATGATCAGTGAAATGTTGCAAGCACCAATTCACACAACACGACCTCACGACCGCGCTCGCTACCTTCACTACATTCATTTTGAGTTCTCTGTTCTTTGATGTCGAGCATTCACCTGGTATATATTAATTAGTTTACTACCTAATTAATTATACCAATTATTATTTCACTATATTCAAATAAATTCATGAATTAGGAAGATAAATCTCAGCTTAATTCTTATTAGAACGTTGATATTTAAAATTATTACAAAACGAGTACTAACAGGCTTCATTACTTTATTTCACTTATGTAAACTGGCATAGGTATACATTTTCCATACATATAGGTACGGCTAAGTAGATTTTCCTTAGAAGTATCCGGTGCCATATAGCTTACCTACACCTGATGATGCAACTATTGCATATGGGTCCATATGGGTGAGTGATGTGATGGGCGCAGTGCAATGCATTACAGGGCATATCTTCATTGGACGTGCTCAGTGAGGCAATGAACCATTGTAGGCAGTGTTTACAACTTAACACCAGGTGGGCTTGTAACATCATTTAGTTATATAAAAAAAACTCAATTGCCTAGACACACGTTGCATTGCAGAAGCCAACACCACTACCTTGAATCACCAAAAAAAGCTTGGAGACTGTTAAGAGCTTTCAAGTGACGTTATTACCAAAGGCTCTTCATTTTCTAAAACCACAACATTATTCTACACGTTATTTTCCGTTTAATCAATCTAGTAAATGATAAAAATAACTACATATTAGCTATGAGTTTCTAAAAACGTTTACAGCAAAGATTAATAAAACTGAACCAACTGTCAAAAAACCCGGCGCAAGAGTCAGGTCGGAAAAATATTGTGCCTATTTGATTTTTTGGTTGGTTTCAATCAAATCGAAATTCAGTTTATTTACTAACTGAAAACTTTCTAAACTGTATTTGTGTTTTTTCACAATGTACCTACTGTTATGTAGGTATTAGGTAGATGGCAGTTTTAGTGGCATCCATCGAGTTAAAGGAACCAGGTGACATTTATAGGGAAAACCTGATATCAAAATATTCCATCCAAGCAAACCTGATTGAAGTCATAAATTTGTTTAAAAAAGCTACTAGGTTAGCTAGCACAATTTTATAAATTATTTTAAATTAACTGGCTTCATTAATATTTTTTCCCCAGTTTTATTGCTTAATTACCTTATTATTACCCAGACATACTACCTAGAGTTAAGTAGTTTTGGTAATAATAAAACTTTAAATAAACTTACGTGTTAGCTTACTATTTACTGGGCTTAAAAGGTGGGAGATAACTGGTAAACGTTGAAATCACTGTGACACGGATGACGTGGTATTCAGCCTTGCTTGGAGTTAACATAAATGAATATTTATTTAACAATGCTTTACTTCAGGCACTTACCTAACTATGTTTTCTCTTCGCTTTTGTATCTTTGTTCAGTTAGTTGAGGAATAATCATACACCTAGGTACTTGAAAATCCTGGCAACTCTGTCTCGAGTGATAAAAAGGAATATGCACAAGTTTTCTTTAAGATATTGCGTAGTTGTAATAATAATAAACTTCACATGAACTTAGTTACATGAAACACTATAGTGTTTCATGTAACCATTCTATTTATCCATTTGTGTCTACGCGCTTATTATAATAAGCGCGTAGACACAAATGGATAGATAACTGCAGATCAGCTTTGAAACATGAGTACCTCCATTTTTTGCCATTGATGATACTGTCAGTACGTAATTGCTGTCTAAAATTAGCAATTTCCGTCTACCTTAACTGCTAAAATATTAACATATTACCACAACGTACATGTTTTCCGTATTATTTTACAAAGCAGTCTGCAATAATTCCGTATATTCGTTAGACACGCTTGAAAAGCTACAACTGTTTTTTTGAAGCTGTAAAGTTGCCTACAATATGACTGTCAAAGATGATGTTAGGTAAGTGAAATAAAAATAAAGTTTAAATACAGCTAAGTAAAAGATTTTTACATTAAACCTACCTTTTGTACCTACTTACCTACCTTTTATGCTAAGGGAAATAAAATATGGATTTAAAACATCTTAGTCAGTATTCATATTATTGTTTACTATTAGGGCGCGGTAACCAGCCCCCTAATTGTCTAAATCCGATAGCATGAGTTTTTTTGATGATATTTGATTCACATGACAGCCACCGCGTAAGTGGTTACCTCTATCAATGGACTACAATCAAGTTTTTAAAACGTGAAGGTGCAAATTATCCTTATAAAACCAATTTTCAATATTATAAGAGCTGCATGGTCGCTATTTCAAAAAATTTACAAATTGATCTAGAAAAAAAACTATGAATTTACATTATAATTAGTTAATTACATCATGGATAGATAAGCCTTGTCAAAAATGTTTGTGGATTGTTAGCCGGTCGCTAAACTATCATTTTGATTGTAAGTTGTGACTTTTTGATTGATACCTACTAGTCAAAAAACTCATGGTATCAGAATAAACACTCAGGAGGCTAGGTTAAAATAAATCTGAATCTAATGTTAAGGTTGTTTTACACAAGAACATAGTTAATTACGATACGACCTTCGAATAGACAAGTGTTTACGTAGATACTCGTCGTTCAATGCTAACCCAAAGTACCTTTTCATGTTTTGGCCTTTTAACGATTTTTGGCATTATGCACGCATTGACCTTTAGAACCTTTATTAACCATTAGCTCTACCACGCATGGCTCTACCTCTCAAATTAAAATAATTCATGAAATAAAAACGAGCATGTATGAAGAAAACAAGTGAAGCAAGAGAAATGAGTCAGTATTGTAGAAAATGGAGATCTGTGATCTCTGCCTATACCACTATGGAAAACAAACCTGGTTTTATGGTAGAACATGTATGTTTCTAGGTAAGTACATTAGTTGTGTGAGTAAATCGATATACAGGGCGCAAGACGAGATCGCACCCGAGCGTGCCGCTCACTCCAAGGCGTCTTTGTTCTAATGGCAAACTTCTCACACAGAGCGGTTGTACTAGGCTGGGCATCAAATTAACGGCAAGCCGCAATTACTTTTCTTGATATACAGTACCACGCAAACTAGGTATACTTACTAAAAATTTTTATAAACCAAAGTTTTATTGTAATGCTTGCTAGGTAAATGTTCTATTCCATTTCTTAGTCTCAATGATTTTGTAGTTCAGTAAGACTAGTAATTAGTAAGATCGCGGTATCGGTGCGATTTGCAAAGTTTATCTCAACCATAGCTGGATATATATTTCTTTACTTTTTACTTTCTTTTTTTGGGAACAGAGAGATGTCAGTTCGGAGCGAACTTAGGCACTACTGGCAATAGAGTTAAACTTTTCGCATGATTTGTGTATCTTTAACAGTTATCTACAACAGTCTTAATCTACTAAAACTGCAGAAAGCCGAGAAAAAATCATATTTTTCCGGTATGAATCAATATAGTAACAATATAGTAAAGAAACATGATAGCTCAGATTGTGGGGTCGGCGATTGACATAGCAGGTGGCGCTATAATGTCGTGTGAACATAGAACGCACCTGTCATCTTGCACGGACCGTGATCACAGCCACAGACACATGGCCGACATCGGCCCGTTATGTCATTCCGTATATCACTATAATGTAGGCTCCCATCACTACGAATCCAACGCTCTCACGCCATAGACCATCAACCCATTTGTCATCATAATGTGTGAGAAATTCTCAGTTATTTTTTTAGTGATAAAGATTGACCAAGTATGTGTAATATTGGCCGAAATTCGACCAAAGACGAGTTACTTAACTGGTTGAGCTGGTGTTATTATGTAAAATAACTTTAAGCTACACGATGTCAAGCCTCGGTTCCTTGTTTTATGGGTATTCGTATTAGGTATATCCGTGGATCACGTTTTAAACCCACGACTTCGTAGAACAATAGACTGAAAGTGTGTGGGCCAGATAAATCAAGAGAAAACTGCTCTATTCTGCTGACTCTACATTTTTCCTGTTTTACTAGTATCTGGGTTGGGTTTGTGTAAGGTGATTTGTCGGGGCTTTCATAAAAAAAAATAACACTATTATAATTAATTTAATAAACATTTAAACAGAATAAAATAAACCTGATATAATAATCTGCCTTAAATATATTAAAAAATAAAATTACGACGTGTAACGTAAAAGTCTATAAGTAAGTGCATGAAGATATGTAAGTACCTACTTCACCACTGCATCACTCATCCTTGACACTGTTTTATTATTTTAATAACTTAGCAACGCTACCATTTGTGTTATGTATCCGGTCAATGACTTAAATGCCGTTTTCTTTACGTTACATAAGTACACGAGGAAAAAATGGGAATATTTAAAAGAAAGCTATAATTGTCCGATACTTACACTATCTCACGAAGACGTTTCTCTCTTATATTTTTTGGATGTAGGTAGTTTGTTCTCAATCTCTTACGCGCCAAGCGACCTTTGGCTCGGAGTTCGAGGACCAATGGATGATATTCGGTAGTATTACATATGTTCAAACACCGTGATAACTTCGTTTGCCCGATCTAGGATAGTTCTCATGTAGAGTGCTAGATGGCGCTACAAATATATGAAATGTTATGTTTTTGAATGATTCGGTGTCGGTATGTACTGGCACTTAAAACGGTCGTTCCACTTGTAAGTCCCCAGAGTTGGCGTAGATTACTTAATATTCGTGACGCGAACCGCAGCACCGCATCGCTGCCCGCTCCTTACCGGAAATCGTCTGGCATGCATCACTTGTTTTTCTTGTTACTGATTTTGTCCACTCGATAACTTCACTGTCCCTCTTTATTAGCTACGCGTATACCTGCAAATAAAGAGATAAACAGTTTGCAGTAAACGTAAGGTACGAATATTTTCTGTAATATAAGAGTTAGGTAAATTAAATTTAGTATTCTAATACACATGTAACCCAATTATAAATGCGAAAGCTTATAATGTTTGTGAGTCAATCACATTGGAACCTGGTGGACTGAGTTGAGACACCACTTGGAATAAAGATAAAGATGAATTTATTTCCAGATATAAAGTGGTACATTTATTCGCAACTTAAAACTATTTTCCGTTATAAACAAACCTGTCTAACGTATTATATTATTAACATATTAGTTATATAATTATATTTTACGATTTGGAGATTGCTCGATCAATAAATAAATATGGTGAGAAAATAAACTGTGATGGTTAATATCCCAGAGTTTGAATATCGACCAATATCCGCTCTTTTATATTTTGAAGCCAAAGATGAGGTATCAGGAAATGGGAAATACTTTTGAAACCGGAAATGTTGTTAATATCCAGTTACCTACACATCGTATCGTAAAACGAACATCAACATTTAATCAGCTCGAATATATTCAAGAGTCAAATCCAATCTTATGTGCCTGTAATTGCACCGGTACCCCATACCCTTCAAATCCGAATACAGCAATACAAGCATCAATGTACGGCGGCAGAATTATATACGCCGGAGTACTTCTCCGGAAGAACTCGTGCATAAAGAAAAGAGCCTACTAAATAAGTTAACATTTCTTACATGTGTGTGTTTCATTTAAAGTTGTCTGGAAAAGATCGCTTTCAGCGATAAGGCCGCCCATTGTACATTAACTTTAATTGTTTTTCTTGTCTTGTTCCTTCTTTGTGTACAATAAAGTGTTTATCTATCTATCTATCTATGTGTATACTGTGCTTAGTTAGAGTTTTAATTAGAATAACATTAGGTTCCTACATAATATTTATTTTTTCATTGAATGTGACCCGGATCTGGGTTATTTGCATAGGTGGTAAATAAGGTTTTTAACACAATGGAAAATAATTAACCGGTTACGGAAAAGTAGGTAAATCATTGTTATCAGCAGTACACAAATAACATGCAGGTCATGTGTTAGTCACTAAAACAACATACGAACTGAAGTGCAAGCAATAGCAAAATATGTATACTTAGTAAACGCTACTATGAAAACAGTTTGTTTGTACCGCTATAACTACTACTGGTACAGTTCGCAATGCGCCACTCACTTTAATCGATTATTATCGATAATACCAACCAAAGCAATTTAGTGTCCGTTCAACTATCCAGCTCTAGTGAAACGTACTCGACTCACACTCCACGCATACCTATTTAGTACAATAAAGGAAGACCAACAAATAAATTGTTTGTCATTACGTTTTTCGGATAAGTTTTCTACCATACCTACAAAAATATATGATAATCATCTGATAAATCGATGATTTAGGAAATAGTTTGAACTTGTTATATTTAAGAAAATATTAAAAAATAATAACTTTATTGAAGAGCGCCATCTCGTAGCACTGCTACGAGGGTGCTACGATGCAGTGTGTCTTAAAAACTAGTAGGTAGTTTGCTTCGAACTGAGATCTCGTCATGTTCCCAAGAAATTAAAAAAAAAAACACTAAAAAATCATTTACACTGAGCTGTGACATATTGTATGACTATGACAGGTGTCACAGCCAGAGATGGGCACTTACCCGGTAAATACCCGATCATCGGGTATATACCCATTTATACCCATTTTTACCTACCCATTTTGAATTTATACCGGGTATTAATTCAAAAACACTTTTTTAACATTGAGGTTTAGTTTTAGTAGGAAATTCATGTTTTTATTGGTTAGTATTCGTTCTGATTTATAATGATTTCGTATTAAAAGTAAAATAAACCAGAAAACAGAAATTAAACCAGCTAGGTAACTATTCAAATTATCGATTTTTGATGAGGTTTAACTATATAAAGTAGTTGTTCTGTGAAAAAATTGACCTCACGAGCCTTTATGACCATTGATTTTTAATTTCCCCTCTTTTCCCCCTTCCACTACCCCTTTTGGGAAATATTTTTACATCAATTTGTCTAAAATGAAGTCTTTAGTGTGCTTCTCAAATTGAAATCCGTCGATTCCTCTTCCCCTTTTCTCCCCTACTTTCCCCCCAATTAAAAAACGCGGTCGATTAACAAATTTAATAAATCAAGGAACTAGTGTGCCGATATTCGTCCAAATCGGTCGATAAATGCGACCTGTAGGCGAGAACTGACAGACCGACGGACAAAAGCATTTTTGGCCAATCCCGAAACTGAGACGCTCGTTATCCTCGTGGCAGACTGTGCGGGGCCCCTCCCGCCTCGGGTGGCAGCACTCCGCGGCGGGATGCCAGGTGGGTGAGAATTGATGCATTCTTTAGCAGGTTTCTGGATTATTTTGATTTAATACCAAATAACATCTAGACCTATTTAGATTCTGCATAAAATTATCTACTGATTAGGATAATAACTAGTTGTTCTGTAAGAACAGTAGATCTCGCGAGCCATAATAACCATGCAATAACAGACACTTTCCCTTTTCCTCTGGCTAAATCGCATTTCAGGTGCTTCAATTTTCCAATAGGCCTTTCCAATTTACCTATGTAGACTTGAGCAAAATAGGGGTATAAGTTTTAGCGATTACTCACGTTCCTTTGGTCCTAGGAAGTCGAATCTAGTGTCTACGGATTTGTCTCATAAAGGCGGAAAGGACTGCGTAATCTAACTGAAATAGGTGGGCGTAAATTTTCGGAAAAAATTAAAATTAATTTCCCTTCTTTTCCCCTTCTACATTTCTTCCACTATTTTTTGGAATTTTTATACTTACACCATCTTGTGTAGAAATAAGTCTTTAGTGTGCTTCTCAAATTTGATTGAAATCCGTCGATAAATAACGCTACAGCAAACTTTCCCTTTTTTCTCCCCTATTTTCCCTCCAATCAAAAATCGCGCTCGACAAAAAAATTGAAATAAATCAAGGAACTTGTGTGCCGATTTCCGTCGAAATCGGTTGATAAATGCGACCTGTAGGCGATTACTGACAGACAGACAGACAGCCGGACAAAAACATTTTTGGCCAATCTCGAAACTGACACGCTTCGCTCGCTCGGTCAATTACTATTCCAAATTTCAACTCTCTAGCTTCTACGGTTCAGCTCTGGTACAGACAGACAGACGGACGGACGGTACAGACGCGTGACAGACAGACGGACAGACGGCCAGACGGACAGACGGCCAGACGGACAGACGGTAAGTGTAAGTAAGTGTTTCGTTTTTTCCAAAACTGAACCGGAACACTAAAAACAAGAAAAAAAATCTAACTCCTTTACCTCATTGGCGATTTTTAACTCCAAATATCTCGGAAACGTGACACTTTAGGACAATATAATATAGAACATTTTTTGCTTGTATTAGTGTCCGCTACCTATATATACTACTTTCAATGTGCGCGGAAACTTTAAAAAATTTTAAAATGGCGGGCGGGTCGATATGCCACAAAGGTTCTATCCCCTTTTTGTTAAATACCCGTGCGAAGCCGGGACGCACCGCTAGTGTAACTATAAAACGACAGTAGGCCTAAACATATTATAAAAATGTAGGTCGTATTTTTACCGGGTATTAATAAAAAATACCCGGTATAAATGGGTATTTTTTAATTTTTACATATTCTACCCTTCCCTTCCCATTTTTACCTACCCAATTTTTACCTACCCGCCCATCTCTGGTCACAGCTCAGTCGGTAATAGCTCTGCCTTCCGAGCCGTGGGTCGTGGTTTCGATCCCCACCAAGAACAAACATTTGTGTGTGACAAACATAGATGTTTGTTCTATGTCTGTGTGTTACTATGTATAATAGGTATTTATTTACAAAAAAAAAGTATATAAGTATTCTATCAGCATCTAGTTTCCATATTACAAGCTTTGCTTAGTTTGGGACTAGAGAGCGTCGTATGAAATGTCCATGAATATTTATTTATTATTTTTTTAGCAATGGTTGAGGTAAACTTTGCAACTCACATCGATACAGTGTTCTAGCTAGTCCAGTCTGAGTTGAACTATAAACTCATAAAAACTCCAACTTGTAACTTTACAACACCATGATCGATTACAAAAAAAAACTTACGAGACCATAGATCTATCAAATTCTAAGAAGATCGGATAAGCGGTCCGAAAGTTATTTGTAGGTACCTATAGCAAACATACCACACAGATTCGTCCAAGTGGACACTAAGATCTCCGTTCACTTCGCTTTTTTGATCAATTATTGTCCATGAAATGAACCACTACACTACGAATAAACCCACTATGCCATTTAGGGAGTAATTGAGTGTAACCCGTTATTACTTATTTAACCTTCGTTGATATGGATTTTATGTAGTAGAACCTTTGACCTTTGAAAGGTGGAAACAGTCAATAATACAGTTTTGTCGTAAGTGTTCGATTATTCAGATATTGTTAAGATACATTGCCAGTGAGAATGGTTTCTCAAGAGAGAAACGTACACGCTGGCATTGTTTGCAGCCTACTTTTCGTACGAGTAGAGTGCAAAGCGCAAGCGACCGAATGCGACGTGAAACCGTGAAAGTGAATGGCGCAACCAGGACCGCGCCATGCGCCAGCGCGTGCTCTTGCGGACGTTTACGCCCGATTTGATACCACATTCGTACACGCAAACCCCTACATCCACTTGCGACTTTATGACGTAAGTTCTATTAGAACGCGACCATTAGGTAAAGAGGTATATTTTGATGAGTCTGCAGAATAACTACTTAACGCTTGTTTTCAAAATATTAATTTTATTACTATCTTTAGTTAGTTATGCCATACGCGAATGTGATAGGTTGCAAGTTCATCGCCACTGTGAGAAAAGTAACTAACCTCGTCTTACCAACGTGAATTATTTTGTTGTTTATTAAGACCTTTACTCGTATTTATTGAGCAAGTAATTTTAAAATTTTCAACGTTTTCTCAACGGCATCAGAAATCCGAATCTGAGGCAGTATCGTGTAATTAAATATAATGTATCGGAAAATATACACAGCACTAAATACTTTATAAGCACTAATAAAAAATTTAAACTATGAACAGTTCATACAGCCGACCTCAAGGCAACCTTCGCCTTTACCTAGTGTTGTTTTTGTGGATGGAAAATTTAAGTATCAATTACATAGCATGTGACCTTATGTAAAAGTTTTGAATAAAGAAGTTAACATGATTTATTTTTTGTTGCAGAAACAATGTATATAGACAACCTACCGCTCGTGGTTTGGACTCTCTTAGTCACAACGACACATGTGAGTTATAGAATGTAGATTATTTTTGTACTAGCTTGTACTTTTATTAGGTAAATTCTGTCTTTCTTAAGGTATTGTTTTCCTCAATTAAACCCACTTACTGTTAATTACTGTGTTTGTTAGTTTTTACAGGTGTTTCAGTTATATACTTGCTCAAGGCCTGTATATCGCGTGTATTAAGTTTTGAAATAACGTTTGTTTCACAGGTAGCGACACAAAGCCAATATGGAATAGGTTTAGGAATAAAACGAGAAGTATTTTTCTTAAATTTAGAAGACGGCTATTTTGGCTGTCAAGTAAACGAATCTACACAAATATTGCAATTATATGAATTATCAAAGTTATGCGACGGTGTGCCAGACTGTTATAAGGCATCCGATGAGCTCAAGCAAGAGTTAAAATGTACAGGTACGTCGAATATACATCAGTCAATTAAGTACCTATGTTTTCTAACAGAAACTCTCAGTACAGATTTAACGAATCCTTATTTCGATATTTTAGATGATTGTACCAAAGAGGATGGCGCCAGGTGTGTAAATGGCGCTTGTCTAAATGGAGTGTGCCATTGTAATGATGGTTTTGGTGGCTGTAACTGCCAGGAGCCAGGTACTTCATTTAATTATACTGTTGCAATTAGCACGTGCGATTGCCGATAGCGCTATTATTAAACAGAAGTACATGTTTTTGTATGAACTTTCAGATGTAAACGAATGTAAGGATAGACCATGCGATGTTTTTGCCCACTGTACGAATACGGTCGGTAGTTTCCAATGTTCGTGTTTCCCGGGCTACGAAGGAGACGGTTTCAATTGCAGAGGTGAATTTTTGTTTATTAAATTATACAAGCATTGATTATTGACACGTAAAGTCAATATTTATTTATATCTTAAAATTATGATTCGTAGATATTGATGAATGTGCGGATCCAGCAGTAGCGTCACGTTGTGTCCAAAACGCTGAGTGTTGTAATCTGCCTGCTCATTTCATCTGCAAATGTAATCGAGGCTTTGAGGGAGATGGCGAGGAAGAGTGTCGAGGTAAACTATGTTATTTAACTGTCATTCGTACATTTGTAATTCCTGATACATCTTACGCAGATTTCATACCTTACATTGTTTATAGATATCGATGAATGTCGAAGACCTGGCGCTTGTGGTGCTCATGCAATCTGTCAAAACTACCCTGGAAATTATACATGTACATGCCCAGCTGGATACACCGGAAGCCCATTCGACGGGGTAAATTGATAGCATGTTCATCATCATTAATAATTTGTTTATAAGATCTGTGGATTTCGTGATAATAAATAAAATAAAAATAAACAAATCACTATTAGGACCTTTACCTACTGCTGAACATGGCCTCTTCCATAGATTTTCAGAGTGACTAATCATGGCATTCGCGCCGCTTGCACCTACCGGCTCCTAGCAACCTTTACTAGGTCATTTTAGTTTGACCTACGATGCCCTTTTTGGGTCATATCTTTGAACTCGAGAACTCAACACATAATATCGTGTTTACTTTGTTGGTTTCTTACAAGTAATAATGTATCTACAAGCTTATAACTCATTAATTTTATTCTAATTCTGAAATTGTATTGCAGTGTGTCGATATAGACGAATGTGCGAACGGTGACAGTTGTGGGACGGGTGCTGTATGCCGAAACATCGAAGGTGCATACGAATGCAGCTGCCCGCCAGGCTTCGAGGGCGATCCACGAGTTGGCTGTCATGATCACGATGAGTGTGCACGAGCATCCTGCGGCCGCGATGCTCTTTGCGAGAATCTCCCTGGCGCTTATCGCTGCTTGTGTCCTCCAGGTTTTAAAGGCAATCCAGACGTACAGTGCGAGGGTGAGTTACCTAACAGTAGGGGGTGAAGATCACTAATCTGTTTTCGCCTTTGTGGTATAACGCTTTCTTGTACTCACTTACCATATAACTCGATCGCGTTTAACGAACCGCGCTGAAAACTACCGTTCAAGGACGCGGTAGCTTCACGCTTCTACTAACATAACTGATCACGAAACATTTATGGACAATGTTATCAAGTTTTTCAGCTAAATTGTGATTCTATGACTATAGCGGATCTCCAAGTTCAACGTTTTCAGTCATTTGAAAATATGTTAGTTGGTTTATTTTATTTTGAAAAAGGAGTAAAGTTATGTACGAGTTCGTGCTTCTTTTTGGCCTTCGACTGTCTTTTCTTGTTTTCCGGCGGTTTTCAAGCACTTCACGTACCGTCGCCTGTCTTTTCTTCTCTTCGTAGTGGCTGTTGGCGTACCTACTGCGTATGTATAATAATTGTATAGCGCGTTAGTGATTTTGTAATTAGACGTGCGTTGTTTGTTGCACCAGACGTGGATGAGTGTAAGAGTAACGAAGCGGTGTGCAGCGCACATGCAGTGTGTACCAACACTCCCGGAAGCTACGTGTGCTCTTGCGAAGCTGAGTACACTGGAGATGCGCGAACACCAAACGGTTGCCGTGATGTCAATGAGTGCGAGACTTTGGAGCGGCCTTGTGGTACGCATGCCATCTGCGAAAATGCTGACCCGGGTTATAACTGCGTATGTCCTCAAGGGTACAGAGCACATCCAAATCCAGAAATCGCTTGCGAGCAGGTAACTGTCATCAAAGTCTTGTTGCATATTTTTAGTAGGTATTGATTTTTATGGATCATCATTTTAATTATGTATTTTCAGGTTGACGTGAACACGCTATGTAAATCAAATTTCGACTGTACAAACAATGCAGAGTGTATTGAAAATCAATGTTTCTGTAAAGACGGATTTGACGCCAAGGGTTCGATTTGTGTCGACGTTGACGAATGTACATCTAATAAATCAATTTGCGGAGATAATGCCCTTTGTGCAAATATTTTAGGAGGATACAACTGCGAATGTGTTCCTGGATTTGTAGGTAGTCCTCCACGGGTCAGTTGCCGTGCTCCTTGTGAAGATGTTAAATGTGGTGAACATTCCTACTGTAAACCCGATGGAACTGACGCTTACTGCGTTTGCGAAGAAGGTTGGACCTTCGATCCTACAGATATCGCAGCAGGATGTATTGATGTCAATGAATGTGATTTAGCTCTGGGGCCAGTTGGACGTTGTGGTATCCACGCAAGATGCACTAATACTCTAGGAAGCTTTACCTGTCAATGTCCAGAGGGCTATACAGGGGACGCCTTTAAACAGTGTTTGGATGTTGATGAATGCCAAGTGGAAGGGTCTTGTGGGGTAGGTGCCGAGTGCATAAACAATGAAGGCTCGTTTAACTGTGAGTGTCCTGAGAGCACCATACCGGATCCGGATGCAAGAGTCAGATGTATAGAAGTCTTGTCTTGCAAAAACGATATTGACTGCCCCGGAAATGCTTTGTGTGATCCTACATCAAGATGCTTATGTCCAGAACCGAATGTAGGCAACGAGTGTCGACGTGAGTAAACTTTTGCTTTTTTTTCTTGAACGAAGTCTTTTTTAACCTAGCTGTAAACAAATAATATGAACTTAAAATCCTTGTATATTTCAGATCCTTGTGAAGCTTTGCAATGTGGAAGTAATGCAGAATGTTTATTAAACGGTCAAGTTGCACAATGTACATGCAAGAGTGGATTCACTGGCGACCCAATATCTGCCAATGGATGCCAGGATATAAATGAATGCAATGATAACCCTTGCAGCGTTGGAGCTGTTTGCAAAAATTTGCTAGGGCGTTTTCAATGCGAGTGCCCTGGCAGTTTTAGTGGAGATCCCTATTTAGACGGTTGTATTCCAGGAAAAATGCCAAGTGAATGTAGTGAAACAAATCCATGCCCTCAAGGTGAACAATGCATTTTACACGAAGGAGAAAATGTTTGCATCTGTTCTCAAGGTTTTTCTCGTAGCAAAGAAACTGGGCTATGTGAAGATATCAATGAATGCACTCAGCACGGACGTTCACCTTGCGGTCTTAATGCAATATGTAAGAATTTACCTGGTAGCTATGAATGTAAATGTCCCACAGATTACAGTGGAAATCCTT
Organism: Gandaritis pyraliata; assembly: GCA_947859175.1. NCBI lineage: Eukaryota > Metazoa > Arthropoda > Insecta > Lepidoptera > Geometridae > Gandaritis > Gandaritis pyraliata. Next base: position 6,248,207 of record OX401853.1, on the reverse strand, counting down.
ACAATTTCTGTGAGATTTGTGATGATATAAGTTGCCAATGTCACCCGCCGTATAAAGTAGTAGATGGAAACTGTGTGCTTTCTGGCTGCAATAAAGATAAAAAATGCGGAAAAGGTGCGGAATGTATCGTTATATCGGACGGAGTGAGCTACTGCGCATGCCCAGCTGGGTACTCGCAGTCTGTGGATGGCTCATGCGAAGACACAAACGAATGTACATCAGGCCAACCTGTTTGTGGTTTTGGAGCTGAGTGTATTAATACTCCAGGCTCCTACATTTGTAAATGTCCATCTGGCTACGGTAAAGATCCTATGTCCGGTCATTGTTCGTTGAACCAGAAGCGTTGCATTAGTAATTCAGATTGTTTTCCCAATGAAAAATGTATCCAACCTGGAAAATGTGTGTGTCCTCCTCCGTTTTACTTGGACGTTACTGATGGACGAAAATGCAAAAGTCCATGTGAAAGATTCACTTGTGGTATCAATGCTAAATGTACACCTAGCGACCCTCCTCGGTGTATGTGTATGACAGGGTATGAAGGTGACCCTTACACGGGATGTACTACTAGAAATGAATGCCACAGTGCTCCATGTGCCTACGGAGCTATCTGTCATGATAAAAAGGGAGGCTACCAATGCGATTGTCCACCTAACATGGTTGGAGACCCATACAAATCTGGATGTACGTAACATATTTTATTTTCTTAATTAGTGTGTTTTAAAACAATCTACACTTTTGATCTGGATTTTTTATACATTACAAATTTTAACATTTTAACATTAAATATCAAATTTTTAGGCACTGTGGAAGAAACCCCTACGCAAAGAGTTTTGTGTAAGAATGACAACGAATGTCCAAACACACTAGCTTGCCTGAACCGTACTTGTATCTCTCCGTGTGGCAGCATATCTTGCGGACCAAATGCACTTTGTGAGGTTGATAACCATGCAGCTTGGTGCCGTTGCAACCCTGGATATACCAAACCAGAAGGTGGAAAATGTATTTCTGGTAACTATACATTTACTTCCTTTATGTAAAATTTTAGTTTTTTTATTTTTACACATAAAGATTTTAAGTGTGTATCAATAAAAACATAACTTTGAGAATGTTATAAAAATCTTTGTGATTTTCCTTGGTGCAGGATATCACTTCAATACAAAAGTTAGAGACAAAAAGATACAACATAGGTATGTGACTGAGCGATAAATGTTTATTTTATTTTAAGGTTGCGACAATTACTCATGTTCTCTCGGTGCTCAGTGTATTATATCTAAAACCGGTCCAACATGCGTTTGTCCTGAAGGAATGGTAGGAAACCCGTTCCCCGGCGGTGCTTGCAGAAGAGATATATGTGGGCCAGGTATACCCTGTGAAGAACCATTAACTTGCGTAGCAGGTCGATGCCGACAGAGATGTGAGGGAATTGTATGTGGTGTCGGTGCATCTTGTGAACAAAGTACTGGAAAATGTATCTGTAATGCATTTTTTGTTGGAAACCCCGATTTACTATGTATGCCACGTAAGTACACCACTATTTGTAATAAATGCACCTCCTAGCATGTTACATTTAATAAATGCACTTTTGTTACAAACATAAATCTAAACAAATTAAATTAAGAATTGGTTTGTAATGGTATGTTTATTTTTTATATTACAGCTGTGTCTCCGCCGGCTTGTGATCCTGATTGTGGTGATAATGCGCATTGTGTTTATGGACAAATCAACGCTTGCAAATGTAACAAAGCATTTACTGGAAACCCTTACATCAAATGCCTTCCACGCCGACAAATAACATGTGCTAAAGCTTCGTGTGGCCTTAACGCAGTCTGCCAACAAACAAAATCCCATGTGGAGTGTTTATGTCCCCCGGGCTACTTAGGAAATCCGAACCTACAGTGTACAGACATAGATGAATGTAGTAGTAAGCCTTGCGCAGAAAATGCAATCTGTATAAATACTCCTGGAAGCTTTAGTTGTATTTGTAAAAGCCGTTACGTTGGCAATCCTTATGAATTGTGCTCTCAAGTATCCATCTCAAAATGCACAGAAGGCAATAGATGTACTTGTTCTCACAATGCAACATGTCCCGAAGGATATATTTGCCAAAAGTCGAAATGCATAGATGTGTGTCAGACTAAGATATGTGGACCACAATCTATTTGTGAAGAGGGACTTTGCCATTGTCTCCCAGGATATAACGGAAATCCAGATGATTTACAGCTAGGTTGTATTGCTGATAACAAATGTATGGTAGATGGTGATTGCAAAGATTCAGAAATTTGTTTTCAAGTGGCAAAAAATACCCGAAAATGTGTTGATTCATGTAGTAAACTGCAATGTGGGCCAAACTCTTTATGTATTGGAGCTAAACATCAGGCACATTGCATATGTGCTGAAAGCTATGTTGGAAACCCAATCGATGTCAAAACTGGTTGCCATTTGCAACAACAAGACCACAATGAAGAAGAATGTAGTTTAAATACTGACTGTCCGAACTCTCAAGTCTGCGTTGAGTTCGAAGGAATAACAAAAAAATGTCTTGACTTGTGTTCTACGATAGCCTGCAGCGCCAATGAACATTGCAGAGTCGTGGATAATAGTGCTCGTTGTGACTGTAAGGATGGTTTTCTTTGGAACCCAGTTAGTTCGACTTGTGAACAACCATCAACTCCGAACTGTGATAATAATAATGATTGCGATGATAGTGAGTCATGTCAAAAAGATGTGTTAGGAGTCAAGAAATGTGAAAACAGTTGTTCGCTATTCACATGCCCTCAAAACTCCAGATGTATATCGAAAAACCATAGAAGTAAATGTGAATGTTTACCAGGATTTATTGGTAATCCAAATGACCGCGACGGTTGCATAACAATTAACAAACACGAATGTATAGATGACGCACAGTGTCGAGAAAGTGAAGTATGTAAAACTATTGGCGATTTAAAAAAATGTCTGCCTGCATGCCAGCAAAAAACTTGTGGACCGAATGCCATTTGCATTACAAACAATCATGCACCAAAATGCCAGTGCCCATCGGGACCATTTACAGGTAATCCTGATGATCTTGAAAAAGGATGCCAATCTGTTCCTTGTATTTATAATGATGATTGTTTGTCCCATGAGTTATGCAACCGTTTGACTCATACGTGTATGGACGTATGTCTGGAAGACTCTTGTGGTGAAAACGCGGTATGCATTGCAGAAAATCACAAAACGTTTTGTCAATGTCCCAGCGGATATAAATCAGACCCGTTACCTGAAGTAAATTGTAAGAAAATTGAAACTTGCAATCCAAATCCATGCCATTCTACTGCTGTATGTGAACCAAGGCTTTCTTCGTACGTTTGTCGATGTCCACCAGGATTTGTTGGTGATCCGAAAAAAACTGGTTGCAAAATACAATCTGAATGCTCAAATGGAAATCAGGACTGTCCGTTAGAAGCTACGTGTGTTGAGGGGCGTTGTGTCAACCCATGTGAGGGTGCTTGCGGAATAAACTCACTGTGCAAAGTAGTAAATAGAAAGCCTATTTGTATGTGCCCAGATGGCTACGAAAGTTTTAATGGAAACTCGTGTAAGAAAAAGTTGCTAACTTGTACAAATGAACTTGATTGCGATGGAGATGTATGCTCGAATGGTCAATGTTTTACCGCGTGTAAAGACTCTACTCAGTGCGACATAGGTGATATTTGTTCAAAAAATTTATGCACAACACAGTGTAGCAAACACTCACAATGTGGCATAGGAGAAGCTTGTGTAGAAAGTCAATGTTTGATAGGCTGTAGGAGCAATGACGAATGCCCTAGTGAAGAAGCTTGCGTCAACAATAAATGTATAAATCCTTGTTCAACAACCAAGGTATGCGGACCGAACGCTATATGTTCGAGGATAAATCACAGTACAAAATGTGAATGTCCTTTGGGTTTCCAAGGAACTCCCTCACCACAGCAAGGATGTGTTCGCAAACCAAGTTCATGCGAGAGGACATCTGATTGCCCACCTGATCATATGTGTATTGGATTATTATGCCAAGTACCTTGCAAGGATAACACTGGATGTGCCATAGGAGAAAAATGCAGTGATAACAAATGCCACAAGATTTGTCATTCCAGCAGTAACTGCCTTCACGGTGAGCACTGTAGCTCAGGAATATGCATTCCAGGTTGTAAAGTTGATTCTGACTGTCTAAATAATCAATTTTGTAAGTCATCAATATGCCAATGTTCACAAGGATTTGAATTAAACGGCGATGAGTGCGTAAACATCAATGAGTGTATAGATAATTCATGCCACCCAACTGCACAGTGTGTTGATACTCCTGGATCCTATAAATGTGTATGCCCGGTAGGAGCTGTTGGTGATCCATTTATAACGGGTTGTTTGTTACCAAATCAATGTAGAAGTGATTATCAATGTGAAGATTCTTTAGCATGTATAAGAGGAAAATGCTCTAACCCGTGCCAAAACAAAACATGTGGATCTAATGCAGCTTGCTCAGTTATCAAACATAGAGTCACGTGTGCCTGTGAAAAGGGCTATGTTGGAAATCCATTCGATATGAACATCGGATGTTTTAAAGTTGAATGTGTTGATGACTCTGATTGTTCTGGTGACAAATACTGCGATACTAGAAGCAACAAATGCTCAGGTTAGTTATTTTTTAAGCAAACTGCAAACAACACATGAATCATATTAACTTTTTTATTGTATAATAGATTTTTTACTATACTACCAAAATATATTGCAAAACTTACATTGTACAATATTTGATGTAAACTAGCGTGACAAATATGTAAGCAGTGTGTGTTTTTAGAAATCAATCATTTAAATACTTTTATTTTATGATGTTGTAGATAAATGCGAAGAAACAACTTGCAGAGATGGAACGTGTAAAATTGAAAATCACAAATTAATGTGCAATTGTGCCCAAGGATACGAATTAACTAATAATATGTGTGAAGATATCAACGAATGCTTAAATAACCCATGTCCCCTAAATGCAAACTGTATAAACAAAGCCGGATCATACACATGTGGCTGTGTCAATGGCACTGTTTTGGATGCTAAAAGTGGAAATTGCAGATTACCTGGACATTGTGTCTCCGATGACGATTGTTCCACAAAAACTAAATGTAACAACAATAACTGCGTCAACCCTTGTGAAAAGATGTCACCTTGTGGTGAAAACGCCGAGTGCATTGTTTCCAAGCATACTCCATCTTGTGAATGCCCTCAAGATAGCCAAGGTGATCCTTACAAAAAATGCACTAAATATGAATGCACAAAAGATACAGATTGTCCAACTGAAGAGGCTTGTGTCAACTATAAGTGCCAGAATCCATGCAATATTCCCCGCGCATGTGGGAAATATGCCGATTGTGTATCTAGAAACCATATAGGGTATTGTTCTTGTGCATCTGGATATACCGGTGATCCGGTGCTAGGATGCGTGCCCATTCAGTATTGCGCTGACGACAACAGTTGTTCAGCAGGAACAAAATGCATCGATAATTTGTGTGCTGGTAAGTAGATCTTAGTAGAAATTAATATAAAATTATGGATAGATAGGTAGTTATATTAATAGAAGAATCTCCTATATGGGTACCTTATTAAGATACCGGTCCATTGGGTACCGAAAAATAAGTCTAGTGGGGACTGGGATATAATAGAAAAAGGCTTGTTATACTAACTTTAAAACTATTTTTTTTTCTCGGTCAAACGGGATATGAAAATATTTTTTTTTGAGTATCTGCTTATATAGCTTAAAACTTAACTGAAAAAGCCTCATAATTCGATTTTTGATTAAATCCTACAAATGGGAGCCCTAGTTACATTGGTTTAATTTAAAAGTGGAGAGCTGGTTATAAAGCGAATTTTTCACTCGGACGGAACACTACCATACGCAAATAAAACATGCGCCTTGGCCAGTTTATTTTATGATAGAGAGCTGGCGTTTGGCTGCTAGCTCACCTGATGGAAAGTTATGTAGGTACGCGAAGCGCGTGCATTCTGATGTTGGGATGGATCGGCATACTCCATCTCAATACAGTGTCCCTTAAATAAGAAGTTTTATACAAAGTAATAAACTACTTCTTATTTATATTTTACTTATCATTTCAGGTGTTTGTCAAAATTCTAGAGATTGTCTAAGTGATCAAGTTTGCATTAAAGACACATGTAGAATAACTTGCAATTCAAACAGCACGTGTCCAGATTTTCAATTCTGTTTGAATAGAATATGCACAAAAGAAGTTCAATGTACGTCTGATAATGATTGTGCTATTGATGAAAAATGTTCAGTAAGTCGAAAGGGTCTACCACAATGTGTCAAAGTATGCGAGAAGCAGCCATGTGGAAGGCAAGCTACATGTATTGGAAGAAACCATAAACCTTCATGTTCTTGTGCTAAAGGATTTTTCGGCGATCCTTTGCAAGGCTGCAAACGGAAAGAATGCGATGTAGATTCAGATTGTTCCGAAGATAAATTATGTGAATTGAATATGTGCAAAATTGCATGTCTAGCGGGAAACAACTGTGGTGAAAATACAGTTTGCTCCTCAGAAAAACATAGGCATGTGTGTTATTGTCAACCAGGCTATACAGGAAACCCTCTAAAACAATGCGTTGAGATAAACTGGTGTGAATCTAACCCCTGTGGTAATGGAGCGGAATGTAAGAATATGAAAGATCGTGCGCTTTGCAGCTGCCCGAACGGAACAGTTGGCGATCCTAATGAGGAAGGATGCCGCCAGGCTCAAGAATGTCGATTTAACAGAGACTGTCCCTCAGTAGCTCGTTGTACTGTAGTGGATGGGGTTAGAAAATGCACAGGTACCGTAACATATTTTAGATATAACAAGGTACCTACTTTATTTGATTTGATAATAATTGATTAATATTATAATATATTTTTAGACGCCTGCGAAAGTGTCAAATGTGGAACAAACGCTGAATGTATAGCTGCAAGACATAATAGCCAATGTAAATGTAAGTCAGGCTATGTAGGAAATGCAAATAATGAGAATGGATGTAAGCTGCAAGAAAAAACATGTTCCGGTAAAAAAGATTGTTCAAATGATCAATACTGTCATAAAAATGTTTGCAAAGGTAAAAAGGTTCAATTACTTTACCTAAAAGCTTTAAGAAAATAACATAATAGTCTTGCTTTTTTGTCACATTAGCAAAAATGTTCATGATTTGTTTGTTTTCAGGGGTATGTCTTGTGGATGAGGAATGTGAGTCTAGCGAGAAATGTTATAATGGGCGTTGCATCAATCCATGTAAAATGGAAAAGGCTTGTGGAATAAATGCTATATGCCGCACCGACAATCATGTTCTTCAATGTAGTTGCCCACAAAGTTTCACAGGAAATCAAGACATGGAATGTGTGAGAAGTAAGTATTTTGTTTTGGTTAAACAAAACCTAAAATAAACACGTTCATCTATCGGCCATATTACCTTAAGTTAGTTACCTATATCTGTACAAGTTGGCCTTATTGCAAGGTAACCTTTTATTAAGTTAACAAAAACAGTATCAAAACTGATTGACATGGCATGTAGGCGTAGGCGTATAATAATATACTACTGTTATGTTTTGTTTATTATGCTGTTATAATGTTATTAGGTAGACACTACATATTATGTATTTATTACAGTGCCACGGTTATGCGGTGCAGCTGGAGAGTGTGAGGATGGATACATGTGCCAGGACTCAATGTGTGTCCCCCATTGCAATCTTGATGAGAACTGTGCTTTGAATGAGAGATGTTCTAATGGCGCTTGTTATTGTGAGTTTAACTGATTATTATTTATGAGTTGAACACTAATTTTAAAAATAGAATCTACATAACATGCAAATTAAAACGGTTTTTCTTTATAGTGACTTGTCGTGTTGATAATGACTGTTTTTTGGGTCATATTTGCTTAGAAAACAGTTGTCAATACGGCTGCAGACAAGATGAAGATTGCGGACCAAACGAACTTTGCAAAACTAACTTTTGTCAGAATCCATGTGCAAACGATATCAATCCTTGTGGGCCTAATGCTGAATGTTCAGTGGTGGAAAGAAAAGCAGTTTGTACTTGCACTGACGGTTTAATAGCCAACCCTACACCAAATATCGGATGCGTTAGAACACCATCTCTCACCTGCAGGATGCACACAGACTGTACTGCTGGCTGGAGATGTGAAGGTGACCGATGCAGACCAGCCTGTACCGTTGATGGTTCCCAGTGCTTACAGGGGGAGCGATGCGATTCAGGAGTGTGCCGTTATGCTTGCACCTCAGACGATCATTGCTCTGACGAAGAAGTTTGTGATGGACGTATCTGTGTCACAGGATGTAGATCGCACACTCATTGTCCAAATGAGCTCGCGTGCATATCGGGACAGTGTGTAGATCCTTGCACAGAGCCAGCAACATGCGGAGCGAACGCTTTATGCACAACTAAGGATCATCGACCCGTGTGCGAATGTCCACCTTCATTAGTTGGAAATCCAAAAGTTGTGTGTCGAAGGACATCTTTACCATGTGATCCAAATAAAAACTGTCGAGATGGATTCAGTTGCTATGGTGATATGTGCCATCCATCATGTAGAAGGTAGGTAAATCAGACAAATTAATTTGATATGAATTTTATTTTTGATTTATGCATAACTAGTAGTTACCCGCGACTTCGTACGCGTCTACAGTTTCCGTTTACATTATATTATCTGTGCGTGTACCGAGCGGATACTTCTTTGAGAAACTTGACATTACACCTCATTACACCGAACTCGTACCTACTGGAATGTCAAACGCTAGTCGTTAGACCAAAGAAGTAGTACTACGCCCTGTCAAACTGACGTGACATGACATGACAATGAAATCCTCTTGCCAATTGGCGCTGCTAATCCTTTTCGTTCATTTTATCCTGTAGATCCTGTTAATTATTCGGGATAAAAAGTAGCCTATATGTCAATCCAGGGGGGCGATTCTAGACCGATAGACATTTTATCACGATAGATATATATCCCAAGAACTGTCAAAACTCCATTGTTTTTGACAGTTTTTGGGAGATATATCTATCGTGATAAAAAAGTCTATCGGTCTAGAATCACCCCCCAGGTTACGAACTATATATATGCCAAGTTTCATCCAAGTTGGTTCAGTAATTTTGCCGTGATTGAAACACAAACATCCAAACATCTAAACTTTCGCATTTATAATATTAGTAGGAAGTAGGATTATGCTCGTGTTGTAAGTTGTACAGCTATTATAGTGCTGGTAGTTTGCTAATTTCAGAGTTACTACGAGTTAGTGTGTAGTTGGGAGCCCAGCCGATCTTATTTCATTTATTGATCATAATAATACTCTTATTATTGTTGCCCTTTGTTTGTTTTATTCTTAGGTTTTATTGAATTAATTATTATGTTGTTTCCAGCGATAACGTTTGTTTGTCCAATGAAAAATGTATCCGTGGCATATGTAGAGTTGTGTGCAATAGCGATGATGCGTGCAACGAGGGCCATATTTGTGAAAATAGAATTTGTAAGCAAGGATGTCGAGACGACAACGCTTGTGAAACCAACCAAGCTTGTTTAATGGGACAATGTAAAGGTATCAATCATATTTGATCTTATATATAATCTACATATAGTTGATAATGATTTTAGAGCAAGCTCATATTCCAAAGTAGCTACTGTGATCCTTATGTGATTTTTTCACATTTTACTCCAAAAGTTTCAGCTGTAGATCAAATCTTTCTTAACTTGGACTAATGCTAATAAAATTTTACAAAAAAAATCTTGAAGAGTCCACCAATAATTTATTACTAGTTGTCCTGTGAGAACATAGACCTCGCGAGCCTTTATAACCGTGCAATAACCAACACTTTCCCTTTTACCCTGGCTAAGTAAATCTAATTTCAGGTGCTTGAATTTTCCAATAGGCCCTTATGTAGACTTTTGAGCAAAATAAGGGTATAAGTTTTAGCGATTACTCGCGTTCCCTTGGCCCTAAGAGGTCGAATCTGGTGTCTACGGATTTGTCTCATAAAGGCAAAGAGTAGTCTCATTGATATTGGTAGAAGTCAATTTTCGGAAAAAACTATAAAAAAATAATTTCCCCTTTTCCCCTTTCCAGTCCCCCTTTTTGGAAATATTTTTACACCATCTTGTGTAGAATGAAATCTTTCGTGTGCTCCTTAAATTTGATTGAAATCCGTCGATAAATAACGCTACAGCAAACTTTCCCTCTTTTCTCCCCTATTTTCCCCCCAATCAAAAATCCCCGACGACAAAAAAATTCTAATAAGTCATATAACCTGTGTACCAAGTTTCGTCCAGATCGGTTGAAAAATGCGACCTGTAGAGGAGAACAGACAGACAGACAGACAGACAGACAGACATCCGGACAAACGCATTTTTGGCCAATGTGGAAACTGAGACGCTTCGCTCGCTTCGCTCGCTCGGTCAACTATGTGGACCATTCTGTATATATTTTTAAAATAAGTATCTACATATCTTTAATATATAGTATCACATGTGTTTTGATTCTGATTATAAGCTAGGCCCCTGAAAACACTGATAAGTACATTTAACTTCTCACAGATCCTTGCAGTCAAAATGGAGTGTGTGGAATTTGCTCTGAATGTCAAGTACAAAATCATCGAGCTCAATGTAGTTGCTCGGGCAATTTTACTGGCAATCCACTAGTAGAATGTAAAAAAAAGAAACTGCTGTGTGATGGGTTTTGTCCATGCGACGATAGTGGATATTGCACTTTTAACTGTGAAGACCAATCTGACTGTTTCTGTGGAGAGAAATGTTTCGACGGAGGATGCAGAGCGACATGTTCTGCGAGAAACAAATGTCCTGAAAGGCAGTTATGCCGCCAAGGTGTCTGTGTACCTGGTTGTAATAACGACAGAGATTGCGGTGAAGACATGCGGTGTTCCTCTAAATTATGCACTAATGTTTGTCTTGAAAAGTCCTGTGGGAAGAATGCCAACTGCTTAGCCATACGCCATCGAGCTGTGTGTAGTTGTCCAAGTGGGTATTCTGGTGATCCATTGAAAGAATGCATTTCTTATGAATGTCTGAAAAATGAAGATTGTGGCGCAGACGAAGAGTGTTCTCTCGAGAAGAAGTGCAAAAACGTATGTTTGGGGGCCTGTGGTATCAATGCAATCTGTCGTTCAATAGAAAGAACACCTCAGTGTTCGTGTCCACCAGACTATGTAGGGAGTCCCAAAGTAGAGTGCACTAAACCAGCTGCTGGAAGTTGTTTGCGCAACCCATGCGGAGTTAATGCTCGCTGTAGGGATTTAGACGATGGGAGTTATGAATGCACTTGCGCTCCTAACTGTGCTGGAAATCCTCAAAAACAATGCTTCTGTGGCAATATGGAACGCTGCGCTTATAAGCAATGCGGAAATAATGCACAGTGCCAAATTGGAGTCAACGGTGACGCACAGTGTTACTGTCCTCGAAACTATCCAAACGGTGACCCAAATATTGAATGTACGTATATATTTTTATTAATTTCAGAATTCTGATATATAATACTTAACATTGTTCAACTGTCAAAAAAAAATTAAATCACCAGTCGCTGCACGCTGCGTGCGTTTAGTGGGATACTCAGAATCAAAATTGCTTAGCTTAGGTAGTGCATGCTTTTTTATCCAATACGTGAATTTTCTAGTAACACTAATACATATATTAGATATAAATAAGTAGTAAGTAGTAGTAAACTAAGCAGAAACGATTAAGTAATAAACATTTCTATTTCTAATTGACTCACAGTATTTTTGTAATCAAATACTTATACTTAAGTATTTTCAATAACTTTTCTTTCAGGCGCTCAAGAACGTAGTGTCATTGATTGTCGAACGAAGGGATGTGGGAAGAACGGAGAATGTTTGAGAGAAGGTGCAGAATTTGTATGTCGTTGCGTTCCCGGAACTGAAGGGGATGCAGATATTGAGTGCCACACTAGTGAGTGATTTTTATTTTATTTGTTGACACCGTGTATAAATGCACATAATAACTCGAAATAAATATTGTTTATACTTGAAAGTTATTTTCAAAATTACTTTGTAATATATCTACAGTAAAAACATTCACATATTTCTCTGTAAATAATACGAGAGAGTTAACTGATATCCGGCCTGTTTGGTTTATTTATTTTGTTTCGGTAAGTATGCAAGTACTTGGGTGTCAATACAAAATCATTTTTAGCCTCGTAAGTAATCACCGCTATTTCATTTAAACAGTGATTAAGATAAATTGAATACCTAAATATTTTTAAAGAAAATAAGCAAAAAATACTTAGTACACGGTTATGTAAAATTTTTTGTGATGTCTCTATTTGTATTGAATTTTATAACTAGTGGAAGCATTCTCACCGTTCGTGCTTAAGTTATCAATACAGTCAGTAACATTTTGTCCGGCTTCATGTACATATCGCTTGTATTATAATCCGTTATATACATATCTCTGGTCATAAACTATCAGTTTCAAAAAGCATGCACTGTCTCGTGAGAAAGTTTCCTCTTCGCGGCTGAAGGTACCGCTCTTCGACTCTGCTTTCTTCTTTCACATCTTCCTAGGTATCGAATGCACCAGCGACAAAGATTGCGCCATGGACAGGGCGTGCTTGAGCTTGCACTGCGTGGACCCGTGTACGGTGCGTGGCGTGTGCGGCGAGGACGCACTTTGCACGCCGTTGCTGCACCGCGCACACTGCGCCTGTCCGCAGTGCTACGTGGGCCAGCCGCGTCTGGCCTGCCACCCCGATCCCACGTGCAAGCCTACAGGCAATCACAACGCTACCTTTACATGTTCTGATACCAAGCCGTGCCCTTCCAAATTTGCTTGCGATCTCGACACGAATCAGTGCCTTAACCCTTGTCTAACACATCAACACTGTCGAAGAAATCAGAAATGTGAAGTACGAGAACATAGACCAGTGTGTGTATGTAGAAATGGTTTTGCCTTGAACGAAAGAGGAGAACTAACATGTGCACCAGAGCATGCAGAGTGCACAAGAGACGAACAATGCCCGTCAAATGCAGCCTGTCGAAATTCTAAGTGTGTGAATCCGTGCCTAGCATCGAAAGATCCGATGTGTGCGAAAGGAAAGCAATGTGAAGTGGTGGAGCATCGGGCGATATGTGTATGCGTTGAGGATTGCCACCCGACAGTGTCCATATGCTTAAGAGATAGTGGATGCCCTAGTAACCTGGCATGCAGGGACTTCCAATGTAAAGATCCTTGCAAAGATGCATGTGGTGGTGCCCCATGTTCAGTTGAAGATCACCACCCTGTTTGCAAGTTTTGCCCAAATGGATTCACACACGATGAGAAACATGGCTGTGTTAAAGGTAATTTTAGTGAATGAAAAGTTATATTAACGCATTTAGAGTCTATTTTAGCGTGCTAGACATGACTGAATAATCTATTTTGTTCTTCATTATTACAGGATTTGATATTCTCTACTTTATGTCTTCATGCGGCTCCTTTCTGTCTTCTCTTTTGTTTCTGGCATGTTCATATACTTATATATTTTCTCCACAGTTGAACTTCTTCTGCATCAGGTATATTTCAAGCATGGTATATGAATTTTCTCGTTGTTTACTTGTAAATACATGTATGTAATTATTATGATAACTAATATTTATAACTTCACTGATTCATTTGGTGGTGGGTGCGATGGCCTATCTTACTATCTTAACGCTTGGAATGCTTTGGCATTAATATGAAATGCAACAAAAAGCCACGAGACAGAGTTTGCAATACTAAAAATATGATGCCTCTTATGTTTCTTAACTTTACCTTCAACAGAATGATGTGTTTTTAAATAAGTAATTAAAAGTTTCTGTATACCTACACTATGGTCTAAGTGACGATAGTAACAGTTTCTAGTTTTTAATTTTTAATATTATGTTTAAAATATTGTAAGTACTCATCTAAACATGAACTAAGGAGATACTTATGTTATATTTTAATTTATCGCAGTATTATTTTTTGTCTATAACCAATGTTTTTAATAGAAATATTTTATTTATTTTACAATAATGGCATATTTTACACTCAATTATTTAAACTTGACAAAATTAGTTGTAATATTTTTGTACTTATTATTATATCACTTTCTAAACCGAATACCTACATGGCAACATTACAGTTATCAGTTATGGCGGATCCGTTATAACGCCAAATGTCATCGGCTAAAGTACCTATAACAGTCGACACAATAAAATATTACTGATTGTAATTTTTGTTACACAGCCAATTCAATCAACCGATATTCAATATTTAATCATTGAAATAAGTAGATGAAATCGGTATTTAATGTCGAAACAATAATTATCAAAGATAAACCACAATAACTACAGAGCTTGCCGTTTTTATTAAAATTGTTGCATGTGAGCAAGCAGACGAAAAAGTGTCTGTCCTTCTATTTATGTTTGGCTGACTAGGCTACATATCGAAACAGTTTGCGACTATAGTCTAATCATAAGATACTATTATACTCAATTCCCGTTCACCAAGGTTTGACATCATATCATAGAGTATATTGCGTGCGATTTTAATCCTACGAAGTTTTAACCAATGAAAGTAGGCATACTACTTATAAAAGGGATATCAAACGACCACGACATAGATAGTAAAACATGACAGAATCAAATAATGCGCCACTTACGGTAATATGTCAAATTGTATTTTTAAAAATATTATGGTGATAGCAAAATGATCTGATGATGCTATATCAGCCAACGAGCTATATTGTCCTAATTGATCAACATAAGTCTAATGAAGTAAACTGTTGCTAAAATATTTTTTGGTGCACAGCTTCAGAGTGTGGCGATCACGAACAATGTGCACAAAACTTGGCGTGTATGAACGGACACTGCGCTGATCCATGCACGCTCGGAGGCCCGTGCGCTACTGGTCAGCACTGCGCTGTTATCAATCATCAACCTGTGTGCTCTAAGGGTAAGTTGCTTTTAGTTTTTCAAATCAAATAGGTATGTTATAAAGGTAAGTAGGCATACATGACGTAGGTACTTCTTTAATTTGCTACGAAAATAATGGCGGAGGTAGATATTGACACTCGATTGCCTGTGAAGAACGAGTCTTGAACTTTACAACTAGATGTGACTACTCGTTGAAGTTCCGGGGCGGTTCAAGGGATAGTTACCTTCATACCTACCTCTGTTAAAATGGCCGTCAGTTTTGGCCGTCAAATTAAAACAATATTTTTCATGGACATCCTGGGAAATAGAGAACAATAGAATTATGGACTTCTGGGAATAAGCCATCATATATAATTAAATCTTAGCATACCTAATCTTAACATCTAGCAATAACATTCTACACTGCAGTACAACCTACTTATAGTCTGCAAATTGAAAAAGAAACAACTCATGTGCTCTCCAACTTGAAAAAATGGGTGACACTCACGAAATTTTTTGATTTTCTGTTTGAATTCGACTAGCGGAAGTAAGTAGAGTGATATTCAAATGACAATGCTTTTGAATATTAATCTACATTCTCTAGCCCAATGAGCGCAAAAAGCGAATAGAAATCTGACGGCATTTTTCCAAAACGGTCCTTGATACCGGCTGTATTAATAATAAATAATGAGAGTAGAAAATGAGAACATTTTATTGGAGCACGGATATGGATTACATGTGCGTAGACTTGAACTGATATAGTGCATTATAAAGTTTAACTATAGGCAGGTACGATTGAATTTCGTTATCACTTAAAATACACTTTATTTTTTAGTGTGCCAATGTCAAACGTCATCAGACTGCGCAAGATTCTCGAACACGTACTGCGATGGATGCGCCTGTATTGGAAGTAAGTTAAGTTATACTTAAAACGTTGAGATGATGTTTGATAGATCAATGGTTTCAGGTATAATCATTTTTGTTTTATTTTTCAGAAGACCAACCCTCTGCGAATTGTGCTCATTGTCGCCCCGGAGTACCCTGCGACCCTTTCTCAGGGGCCTGCATGGAAAGTAAGTTCTATTGCCTAGGCAGTTCATAAACATGAATGCATACACGTTAATTGATAAAATCAATATAATGCTAATAATTTTTTGTATTAAATAACTTATCTAATTTTTAAGAAATCTACTATGCCAATACTTTCACCTATTAGGAGCATTTCACGACCAATATGTGAATTACTGTGAATAGCAACACTAACTCCAGATGAACTGGTTATTGCTATAATTCTAGCATACCTACCATTTGTCCGATAAAACGCCACAAAATACTGGCTACTGGTATCACGGCCGACCCGAAACGCAATAAGTTTTAATTTTACTTTACATGATGAGCACGTTGTGACGGAGTAAGTTTTGAAGTAAATAGACTTACAAGGGTTATTTATCTTGTTTCAATCTAAATTACTTCAAGCTTAGTAATTTATGCACTGATATTTCGAAATATATTCGGAAATAAACAATACTTTTGCAAAATTCCAATAAATGGAGTTATTACTTTATCGCATTTCTTTTCTTTATTTCTTCTAATGGCTGTGGTTATTATTATTCTGAAACTATTTACCTTTTCATACTTACGTATTTTTTCTTTTGCTTACACTTTTCATTGATACTTCAAAGAAGTGGCATGATTTACATTATTCCTAGGTACTAGGTACACAAAATAATATTATTTTGTTTAAAATTAATTAAATAATGGATTGTGTTTAGTTGTATAAAAATTCACAAACGCCATTTCAATTAATTTTAAACAAATCTTGTTATGATTTTAAATTGAAAACATATCTTATTTTTGAGATTAATTTTAATTAACATTTTATTTTGTCACTTTCCAATTAACAGATGATCAACCTAAAAATATCCTACTAACTGAACACTCCAGTATTACAACTACCACTATGGAGAGAATGGGCGAAACCACAACTGACACTACTTGGACTGACAGATTAGAAACAAGTTTACCTGACACTGACATTACAAGAATAGAATCATTAACAGACTTAAATGATGATCTAACCAAATCTAGTTTAAGCAGTACAACTGATTATACAGAATCTTCATATACAATGAGCTCCATAGCCTGGCATGAAGATTCATCAGTAAGTGATACCCGAATTTCTACTAAGCTCATGAGTCCCAAACCTAGACCTTTTACACTCAACACAACTCCTTTTACAATAACTCACGATATGACAGATCATTCTCCGATTACTGAAACAACAGAACCAACTAACAGCGATATCAGTACAGTAACGAATAAATTAAATAATGCATTTTATGAAACCAATCAAACAACAGAATCAATTGAAAGGTCCACTTATACAAATGACCAAACAGATAGTCTATCGACATTAGAATCTGATGAACTTTTACAGAGTAGTAGTATACAAGTTGAAAGTACAACTAGACCTCTAAAAAATATTGACAAAAATATTTCTTCTACACCATCTTCGGAAAATAAAAATACTAAGACACCAGAAAATCAAAGAAAGTTAAACAATAACTACACTGAAATACCGTTTCAAACAACTACAAAAACCACACTTACTACATCAAAATTTAGCACTAATATTTCAACTTTGCAGAGTTTAGATAAACCAGCAAAGTCTACGCCACGTGCCAATAACGTTGAAGATCCTACCTCTACAACAGATTCAACAACCGTGTCAGTAAAAACACAATCTGATTTCACACATGTAACTAATACAATGAATTTTGTTAACAGTAGTGATGATGTTGTAACTAATTCAGATAGCTCTGCAACTTCAAACAAACACACAACAGAAAATATTTCTTCTGACGATTATATCACGACGTCGCTGCTAAGCACAAATGAGCCAATATTCAACTCTGTAACTACTTCAAAACCGATTGAAGAAAATCAGGAACAAACCACAACGATGACGACAAAAACTCAATTTGTGACTAATGATTTCGAAACAAACACAATTATTTCATCTAATAATTTCTCAGAATCAACAATAGAGCCTACAACTGTTTTCCCTAAACCACCACCTGTCACCAATTACCAATACCGGTCTACAACTTCCTCCGAAATTAAGTTTTTGGATACAACTACAAGCAAAATGGAAACTATTGAACATAATACTAATAATCAGCAACAAATAACACAGCCTGCATCTAGTCATTTTGAATCTACTACAGATTATTATTTCATTTTGTCAGACAATTTCACCGAAAGTACTACCACGTCTTTGTTGACAGACAATGCAACAATTTTATATGAACCACACGTCACTAATGATTATTATCGGCCTCCAATTCATTCCGATACAACAGTTTTAGACACGAAACTAGCTGAAACTATGACCGCGACCGATAGCACTGTTTCTGACAGCCCAATAAAAGTAGTAACTTTATTAGGATCTACATCGCAACAAAAAGAACTACCCACGACGTCTGATATGACATCTCAATTCAGCACAGATAATCCTAAAATTACTAATTCTCAAATTTATGTCACTATTTCCGAAGAAACTACAGAATACAAAACGCACTTTAGCAATATTGAAACAACCTTCTTGGAAACCAATGTACATACAATCCCAGATCCCGCTGTGACAGGTCGCGTATCTACTACTGATTTTGATACTTCCGAAACCGTATTGGAATTAACGTCACAAACACAAAAATCAAGAACAAGACCTGGTGATAATGCATTTGAGAAAACAACCGAAATCAATAGTAAATATGAATCAATTGACACCACTGAAAACTCTCTGTTATCTACACACTCCATAAATACGAATCCACGTCGCACTACGAGCGGTGTCGATACCAGTAACGATTTATCGGAGCTTACGACGCAATCAGAACATTTACGAACTTCTGCTGGGGTTCTATCAGTCAATAATTATGAACACGAAACAGAGCATGTTCCTAGCCATTTCGAAACCACCAAAGAAGACTTTTTAACATCAAAAGAAACTTCAACTGACAGTAAATCCCTGTTGCCAGAACCTAAAACGACTGATTTCACAAGCACGACCTATTCAGATGCATCAACTACATTGGAAAATCTAAAGTCGACTACTTTCCCCGAAACTACGTTTTATGACACGACACCAGATAGTACTGAGACAATTGCATATCGCACCAAGACTGGAAGTGAATATGATATAATAACCGAAAGTTCTGTTTTAACATCTCAATACAGTACATATCTACCTAAACATGAGCAAATTGACTCAAGAATACCTCTTTATAATTATGAAACTTCTTCAGAACATACAACAGAAAAATCTACTGAGAGTTTATTGTTGACAGAACCTAACATTACATCAACGACGAACATTCCAGTTGCATATACATCAGCCGTCTCCAAAAAACAAGAGACAACTGTTGTTTTCGAAAGTACGTTTTATGACACGACAACCGATAGTACTGTAACTTCTAGAGATCACATTGAGACTGGTAGTTTAGATATTTCTACAAGTTCACAGGAGCTTAAAACAACAACACAAAATTTACTAGCGAAACCAACTGGAAATGTATTCGGTATAACCTCCGACAGTTCAGTTACTGCATCTGAATACAGTACTGATACTTTTAAAGTTAAATCTATTGACCCTAGAACATCAGCTAATAATAATGTCGCTGCTTTAGGACATACCCTAAATAGTTACGAACAGACAACCGAGCATCCTAGCTATTTTGAAACCACCACGGATGATTTTTTTATATCAACAGAACAGAAGTTATTGTTGACAGATCTTAAAACTATTGGCTTTGAATCAAACACGGGAATTCCAGATGCAAATACACCCGTCACCTACAAAATTGATAAATTGTTTACTTTCCCCGAAACTAGTTATTATGAGATGTCATCAGATAGTACTTCAACGCCCACGGATCGCACTGAGATAGGTTCAGATGGTTCTACAAGTTTACTAAAGCATTCCACAACAGAACATAAGTTACCAGAGAACTCTATTGGAAATGTATTTGATCCTCTTCCTGGGTCCGGTATGATAACTGGCCATTCAGTTACTACATCTGAACACCACACAAATACACCTACAGTAGAGTTTGACTTTGAAACACCAATTTATCAATTTGTTACTATAGGACATACGCCAGGTAATCATAAACATACAACGGATAGTGCTTCTAATAATTTTGAAACAACTGCGGAAGATTTCTTAATATCAACAGAAATTTCTACTGAGAGTAAGTTGCTAGGATCTGAAATTGTTGACTTTGACTTAACCTCGGATATTTCAGATGCATCTACAACTGTCACCTCCGAAAATCAACAATCTAATATTCCTCCTGTTTCTACGCTCTATAACTCAACATTAAATAATACTGTAACTGTCATAGATCGCGCTAGCACTAATTTAGATACTTCTGAAAATACATTGAAGCCTACGACATCTAAAAAAAAATTCACAACGGATCCTGTAACTAATATATTTGATATTAGCACTCTCAAATCTGATACGACACCCCAATATAGCACGCATACAGAATCAATGAACCCAAAAATATTTGTTGACGATTATGTGACAGCTTTAGACCAAAATGAACAGACAACACAAAACGACGCTAGTTATTTAGCTGCAACTGCCAAAAACCCTTCTTTGCCAACAGAAAGTTCTACTGAGAGTAAGATATTGTTTACAGAACCTAATACAAGTGATTTAACATCAGAGAGTACTGCTGTTACTTCATTAAATCAACTATCAGCAAGTTCTATTGAATATAATGCTGAAATAAAAACAGAAAGTTCTATTTTATCATTCCAACAGAGTACAGACACACTTGAATATGAACCTATTAACTCTAGAACACCTGTTCATAATTATGTGACTGCTTCAGAATATACTTCGGATGAACAGACAACAGATCATGATTTTAACTATCTTAAAACAACAACAGAGGTCTTTTCAAAATCAACTGAAAATTCTACTGAGGGAAAGTCACTTTTGACAAAATCTGAAACTGGCAAATTTGAATCAACCACTGATATTCCAGATGTTTTTACATCTTTGATCTCTAAAAAACATCAAACGACTACACGCCCTAAAACTGTGATGTATGAAACATCTGCAATTAGTAGTACGGTAGCTCATACTGAGCGCACAGATTTAGATACTTCTGCAAATGTAAAACCACTAATGATGCCAGATGGTAGTGTACTTGGCGCAAACATTAATGAAACCACACCTTACTTTAGTCCTGATACAACGGAGTCTGCTTTATTTTATACTATACCAGTTACATCTGGTAATCAAAATTATTCTACACAATCTACATCAACGAATGTAGTAAAACATACCGAAGATTATGTTTTTTCATATGACAATAATACTGAGAATTCGTTACCAGAGTCGACGACAAGTAAAGTTGAGTTCATAGCGGACGACTCAACTGTAGCTCCCTCTTATCACCAATCGAAACCCCCTGACACCACATTTTATGATACGACTGCAGATCGTTCTGAAACTTCGCTAGATAATTTTGATTTTGAAAACACTAAAATAACAAAATCTCCCGAAAACTATGTGACAGTAACACAAGATTTTGTACCTATGTTAGAAAATACACCTGAAAGCTACACATTTGATACAAAGCCAGATGATGCGTTGTTACACAGAACTACAGAAAGTTCTCGTATCTCATCACAAAGTCACACAAATAATCAAATTTTAAACCATGTGACTGCTACAGAAAGTTCTTCTAGTGGTAGCATATCTTTAATACAAAATACTATAAAATATGTAGCTGTTACTGACCCCATTAATTATATTGCTGAAACTACAGAAAATGTAGCTGTTACTATTTCCACTTATGTACCTAAAACTACTATAGATAATCTGTTGATACCTTCTTCAAATAATATTTCTGCTGAAAATACTTTAAATTATCTTGATCAAACAACAAAAGATACGACTGCGACACTATTTGAACAACCTACAACTGTTCAAGCAACATCTTTAGTTTCAAATGTTGAATTAACTTCCCATTTAAACTTATCAAAAAATCCTATCAATGATACTGAAACAACTCTTAATATCTTAGAGATTACAACACCAAACGTAATTACAGACAATTTAGAAACCTTTTCCAATTCTATAAGTAATATACATGATGATAGCAGTTCTGTAACTTCGCTAGAGTATACGGTTGATGATAGCATTCCAACAGAACACTCATTTAATATTGACACAACTCTGTCTAACTTATTAGATACTCAGACAACTACAGATAGTTCTTTAGCTAGCGATCAAATCGTGATACGCGATGAACCAACCTTAAGTTCAAATCCTATGAAATCTACAATAAGCACATCTACTGAAAATTTAACGTCAAAGAGAAAAAATGTTGAAATTTCCGCTTGGACTGACTCTACATTATCCACTGACTCAATTACGACTGAGACTTATACAACTAAACTCGCAGATGAAAATGTTGACTTTCGATGCAAAATAAACTCACACTGTCCGACAAATAAATCTTGTGTAAACGGAGAGTGCCAGAACCCATGTGAAACGTTGCGGGTCCAATGTGCAGAGAACTCGTCGTGTAAGGTTGTTGAACACGCCGTTGTTTGTGTGTGCGATGCAACTGATGGAAGAACCTGCCTTAAAGGTATGCATTTAGGTAGTAAGCATACTCGATATGTACGAGTATATTGTATGTTCAACTTAGTAAGGTAGTTATAGCAAAAATAAACTATGAGGTTAAACGAGAATAAAGTACAAATTGTAAAAAGTAACGTGATGCTGTGTTCTAAACAGTTTTTATTTGGTATTTTATCGGACAAATGCGTAGAATAAATATTAAAAGGTGCTCTAATTATACACATTGTAAATACACTAATTATACTTATCCAACGTTTATAACTCACTAAAAATATTAATGAAACATGTAACATACTAGAATCACCTGGAACGCCCAAGACACCAGAACCTTGTCATTCTGACCGGGATTGCATAGAGACTGAGGCGTGCTTTATGGGCCTATGTCAAGATCCCTGCGAGTTTGACAATGTATGTGGCATCGGAGCTCATTGCCAACCAATTAAACAGAGGCCAATGTGTTCATGCCCCGCAGGCCACGACGGAAACCCGGCTGTTAAATGTTCGCCTAAAATATGTAAGAACTAACATTTAACATCTATCATACCTAATTGATATAACATAAATATAGTCCATCCCTATACTAAGACAGGAAGCTACCCTAGAAATGAAATGGTTTAGGCTATGAAATTACTGTCAGTCAGTCATGTGATGGTCTTAGTCGAACTGATTTAATTAAACATGCAGCAATGACTGATTAATCCCTGATAAGAACTATGATGGACTAATAATTTAAAATAAAAGCTGCAAATTAATAATATTCGCCGCATATTTTAAATGAATTGCTTATGTTTTTAGTGACTACTATTTTGTGCTTGATACCGATTGTGTATAAGGTTTATAGTTCTCTACATGTAAATATATGGATGTTGCACCTAATTCCATTTCAGTACCTACTACACAAAACGGAATTTTTTTTTCGATGCAACTTTTCCTAGCACCATACTTCGGTACAGTATCTTGTGTAGTGTATAGTCAATTTTCTTTATTTTACTCAGCTGGTTGCACTCAAAACGAAGACTGTCCTATGACTGAAGCTTGTATAAATAGTGCATGTCAACACCCATGTGTCATACACAATCCATGCGCACCCAATGCAGTATGTATAAACACAAACCACGGTTCAGACTGCAGCTGTGCAGAAGGATATCAAGGAAATGGATATGTTGGATGTGTACCAGGTAAGAATCGATACCTTCTTATGACGTTGTTTGTTACCTTTTACAATATTATGTAATTAAACATAAAACTAAAATACATTTTTGTTTGTAGTATCTAATGCTCATTCTGTATGCCAATATGATGAAGATTGCCCGCCAGAGCTCTTGTGTGATAGACTGAATAGAGTTTGTTTGAGTCCATGTGCGCGGGATAAGTGCGGTGAAAACGCTGAGTGTATTCCGGCTGACCACGGCATTCAATGCAAATGTTTTGCTGGATACACAGGCAACCCATTTTTGGAGTGTTTCCAAGGTATACATTTTACTTTACTCTAGAACGCATTACCTACCTACTAGTTTCCATCCCACATGAATCTGTTTTTATTTTATTTTATATGGTGGTTATTCGAAATCATTAATTTAACGCCTCATTGAACATATAATTATTTTTGATCGAGTGAGCGAGGCGATTGAAGACTTGGGCAAATCGGCGTTGTATGTTTGTCAGAGCATAATTTGTCGAGCTGCGTATCCTATCTTCATTTTTAGTTGTGAAGTTACATGGGCTCAAAACGGATTAAAAATAAACTTATCCCACTACTATTATATATGTCAAAGTTTACGTATCATCCAGTCCACGCATCCAGATTAGTGGCTTTTAGGATATAGAAAAGATTTTTATTTACATTTGTTTTTATTTTATATTTTAAAGGTACTTCCCACTAATATTATAAATGCGAAAGTTTAGATGTTTGGATGTTTGTGTTTCAGTCACGTCGAAATTACTGAACCAACTTGGATGAAACTTGGCATATATATTAGTTCGCATAGGATATATAGGATTGACACATAGGCTACTTTTTATCCCGAATAATTAACAGGATCTACAGGATAAAATGAACGAACGGGATTAGCAGCGCCAATTTAGCAAGAGGATGCTATCATGTCATGTCACGTCAGTTTGATAGGACGTAGTACTACCTCTTTGGTCCAACGACTGACGTTTGACATTCGAGAACGGGCTCGGTGTAATGTCAAGTTTCTCAAAGAAGTATCCGCTCGGTACACGCACAGATAATATAATGTACACGGAAACTGTACTCGCGTACGAAGTCGCGGGTAACTGCTAGTTTACTAATAAAGTACCCATTCTAAATACTCTTTACAACGAATGTAAACGCCAAAAATTATAAAAAAATCAACAGCGAAAGCATTTTTCTGTAGTTCAAGGATGCCGTTCTAACAACGAGTGTGCAAATTCCGAGGCTTGCATCAACGGTAAATGCACATCTCCTTGCCGCTGTGGAGTTAATGCGGTCTGTGATGTCTTGAATCACCGTGCGTCGTGTAAATGTCTACCTGGATACACTGGAAATCCACAAATTGGATGTGAGCCTCCGTCTAACCCTTGTGCACCCAGCCCATGTGGCACAAACGCACTTTGTGAGAGCGACAACGGAAATCCTATCTGTTTCTGCCCAAAAGGATTAACTGGCAACCCATTCAAAATTTGCAGTAAGTACTATACACGCCTTAGCGAAGAATAGGTAAAGATTTCGAAAAAATGCTACTTTGTTGTTTTTGGCGTCAAATACGGTAGGGCGCGCATGCTTCAACGGCATTTATGTCTGTAATACAAAACGACATGTTCCGAGATACTAATATTTGTTGTCCAAAATATACATGTACCAACAGTTTCTTGAGCAATGTCCTTATCTGTTTTTTTTTCAAAATTATCTTTGATTTACAAGATATTATCAAAAAACTGCTAATTCACGCATTTTTTATGTCTCGGCGGCGCGGTCGCAAGCGCCACGACGTTGAAGTGCTTGCGGTTTCGAACCTTATTCCGACGATCTTATGACCGCAGTTTGAAATCGCACGCCTGAGGTGCTAATTTTCACTATACACCTTACTGCTCGCACACTTTAACATTTTTGAAGATATAAACTCCCTAAATGTGATTATGCAAAATCGCAAAGCTTCACGATCTAGAGAATAACAAAGTTTCAGCAAAAAATATAAAAATCCAAAAAAGTTTTCCGACCAAAAAAAACCTACCTAACTTCCCGAAATGTTTTAAATAACTGGGTAAGTATTCTACCTACTTATCCAATCTGAGGTCACGAAGACCACTCAACTGTGAACCTAGGTCTTGTATCATAATAATCTCATGATTCACGGCATGTGTTTTTCGTGTCATATTTTCATGCCTAGAGACAAAAATGGAAAGACAAATATCTAGTAAGTAACTACCTACCGTCGCTAAACTTCAATCATATTAGGTTTGTGCCTGCCTACCTACATAATGGCATGGTGTGTAATTTATTATTAATTATATCTATGTACATTCACAAAGAAAAATACGACTAATACAGTAATACTTACAATATTTAAAATATCACAAAATACACATTAAAAAAAACCTATACCGTTTCTTGTTTGGGTCATTTAGTAAACGATGAATTATGCTACCTACGTAATATCATACTTACCTATTACTATACTTACTTAACTTATACTCGTAATATCTGTGTTAGAATTAATACTACCAACCCTTCTACCTACTTAGTGAATTATAGATTAAGCTCATTATAAGTGGACTGTAAAGTTCTTCGATGAGTTATAATAATAATAAAGTTCTTTAAACCGAAATTTGTGCACCAAAATTGGTACCTAACATTGTTACTTTTTTTTGGTAAGAATACTTGTTTGGATCAAAATGATATTTTTTTTGCTGGACCTTTGCAGAATTTGTTTGATATTAGGCTTCAATTTAAACGACGACATAGTACGAACATTCATTTGAAACCTTCATATTAGACGTCAAAACCTTATAATAGAAGAAGGCTTTTTTTTTTTTTATTTAGACTGTACTTAAATAATAATTTAATTATACTCGTTCATCACAATTGTAATTGTAATTAATAATAATTTCAAACTTTTAACTTCTGGGCTTAGGAAAAAAATAAAGTTTTTCAATCTTTTCAGTACCAGAAGGAAACGAATGTGAACCAAATCCGTGCGGTTCATTTTCGGGTTGTAGATTAATTGATAATAAACCGGCTTGCTTCTGTCTACCGAACTACGAAGGAGATCCACCAAGACAACCATGCAGTCTACCAAACAATCCATGTAATCCGTCTCCATGTGGACCTAATACACAATGTACCATTTTATCAAATGGATTCGCTAAATGCACTTGTTTGAATGGTTATATCGAAAGCCCTAACACTGTTAGAGGTTGTGTTGAAGCACGAAATCCATGTGAACCAAACACTTGTGGCTTAGGAGCTCGTTGTGACCCCAACAGAAACCCTCCTTGCTATTGTCCTGATAATACGGAAGGAAATCCCTACAAATCTTGTAGTAATAATCGAGAATACCTGCCATCTATTCTATGCCATCCAGGACCTTGTGGACCGAACACTGACTGCTACGTAAGTGGTAATGATGAGTTATGTTTCTGCAAAGTTGGGTTCGTAGGAGATGCCCGTGTAGGATGTCTACCGCAAAGAAGTCCATGTAGTTCAAATCCATGCGGTCCGCAAGCAATTTGCAACGTGAACTTGGATGGAGAAGTGATCTGCTCGTGTGCTCCCGGAAGCATCGGTGAACCTTACGGCGAGGGTTGCCATTCCCGAGAGTGTGAAGTTGACGACGAATGTAAATCTAATAAGGCTTGCATAGGGTATAGTTGCGTTGATCCATGTCCTGGGGCCTGCGGCTTAAATACGAAATGTCTGATTCAAGCTCATCGCCCCGTTTGTGTTTGCGAAGATGGGTTTATTGGGAATCCGTTAATTTGTTGTTTACCACCTGGAGAACAAAAGTTCCTAAGCCCTTGTAGCAAATCAAAATGTGGAGTAAATGCAATATGTCAAGATGTCGGTGAAAATGCATTATGTTCTTGTCCTCTGGACTTCGAAGGGGATCCACTTGTTGAATGCAAACCAGAATGCGTTATCAATTCAGACTGTGGACCTAATGAAGCGTGTATAAATATGAAATGCTTAGATCCATGTTCTTTCGACAATGTTTGTGGACTTCATGCTGTATGTCTTTGCTCTGATCATACGGTTTCCTGCTTATGCCCAGAAGGATATATAGGCGATCCACTAACTCAATGTCTCTATCGACGTAAGTAAAAAGTTATAGCTGTTTTAAATATTATGATGTAGCTTGTAAAATCCATCGTACAAAAATATTAATACTCCTTATTTAATTTTACAGCGATTATTATAACACCAGACAACACTACGGTTCAACCATGTTTACCAAACCCATGTGATTCAAATGCTCCTTGTGATAGCTATGGAGACCAGTTTGCTATTTGTAACGCTTGTGTTGGCAACGATGCAGTAAACAACCCTGCATGTCGACCTGAATGCGTCATGAGCTCGGATTGTGGGTTCAACAAAGCTTGTTTGAGGAATAAATGCGTCGACCCTTGTCCAGGATCATGTGGTGTTAACGCTGAATGTACTGTTTACCATCATGACCCTATTTGTCGTTGCTCTAATGGATTTGAAGGAAACCCATATGAACATTGTAAACCCTCTACAAAGCGTAAGTAGATGCACAATAGTATGTATTATCGAGTAAACCGAGTACATTTTTAATGTACCAAACATTGTTTGTTTTTAATTATAGTTTTACCAATAAATTATTTTATTTAATTATTTCAGCTCAAGAAACTTGCGATAATGTCCAATGTGGAGCTAATGCTGTTTGTCGAGACTTAAATGGTGCACTGACGTGTCAATGTTTAGATAACTTTTATGGAAATCCTTTTATGTCTTGCCGACCAGAATGTGTCGTCAACAGTGATTGCTCACCTGATGCGGCATGCTTAAACAATAGATGTGAAAACCCTTGTAAAGATGTTTGCGGTATTGAGGCTATTTGTAAAACAGTGAACCATCATGCTGTGTGTTATTGTGAATCTGGTCAAACTGGTGATCCTTATATAAGGTGCCAAACTGCACCTATTGTTCCGCCATCGCCATCTGTTTGTGATCCTTCACCCTGTGGCCCTTACAGCAGATGCTTACAATCAGCATCAGGGTTGGCTGTTTGCTCCTGCTTGCCAGGGCATAGAGGAGTCGCACCAATGTGCCAACCAGAATGTGTTAGTAATTCCGACTGTCTACAAACAGAAACATGCGTTAACCAAAAGTGTTTAAATCCTTGTCAAGGTAGCTGTGGAATTGCAGCGGAATGTATTGTCGTAAACCACAACCCAATATGTAGCTGTATATCTGGCAAAACGGGGGACCCGTTTGTGGCGTGCAGAGATGAAGAAGACGTAAGACGTAACGATAATAATCCTTGTGTGCCTTCTCCCTGTGGACCAAATTCAGTTTGCGAAATAAAATCAAATCATCCAGTTTGCTCGTGTCGCCTTAACTATTCAGGCACTCCACCCTACTGCAGACCAGAATGCGTCATTAGCCAAGAATGCCCTTCGAATCAGGCTTGTATCAATGAGAAATGCTTTGACCCTTGTATCAACGCCTGTGGAAGTAACGCAAAATGTGATGTTATAAACCACATGCCACTCTGCAGTTGCCTTGGCGGATATAAAGGAGATGCATTTGTAGGTTGCGTGGCGATATCAAGAGAAGAACCATTGACTCCATGCAATCCATCACCGTGTGGTGAAAATACAGTCTGTACTGTTTCAAATGATATGGCTCGTTGCTCATGCATTCCCCCGAATATTGGAAATCCATACGCAGGTGGATGTCGACCGGAATGCACATTAAATTCAGACTGCCCAAATCATCTTGCATGTCTATCAAACCACTGTCGGGACCCATGCAAAGACCTATGTGGCTCGAATGCTGAATGTATTGTTACAAACCACATTCCAGTCTGCACTTGCTTCAATGGTTATGAAGGAGATCCATTTTCTTCGTGTCGTCACAAAGAGCTTGATCGCCGTAAGTAATGTGAATAAAAAAAGTTGAAATTGTGAATTAAATCCTTTGGACTGAAACAGAATCTTGGAGAATAGGGAAGCCTAGCTTCCAGCAGGTGTTGATTTCGAAGATAATGAAATCTGATTCGCATTATGTATATGTATAGGTACTCTAACAACATATTTTTATTGCCACTTCGTACAGTACCTACTCTACCTACTATATACTACAGTTACCTACTAGTTACTACTACAGTTTTTAGTAATTTTATGAATTCTATCTTTCAATAATCAAAAATAATCTAGACATTTTTTAATATTGTTATTATTTTCTATTTAGCTTATATAAATCCTTGCGAGCCATCACCATGCGGCGCGAACAGTGATTGCCATGTATCAAGTGATCGCGCTGTGTGCTCATGCCAGCCGGGATACCTTGGAGCACCTCCCACTTGCCGTCCGGAATGTGCCGTCAATTCAGATTGCCCAGCAAACAAAGCTTGTATTCATCAAAAATGCAAAGATCCATGCGTCAACAGCTGTGGATTGGATGCGCGCTGCCACGTTGTAGGGCACAACCCTATCTGTTCTTGTCCCGAGAACTTACCAGAAGGCGATCCTTTCATACGATGCTATAGAAAGAGTAAGTCATTCAACAGCACATTTATGCATTAGTGCCTAAGTATGTAGGCCTTTACAAAAGTAGAACCGCCCTTATTTTAGATGGATTTCGAAAAACTGTCTTAGTTAGAGACTGCTTGATTTTTCCAGTAAAGTTCACAAAGCTGTAATATTTCTGTAACATAAAATAATTCTAGCTTTGCAAACTGCGAAGATAATGGGGGAACGATCATTTTTGAAATATTTTCAATTGTAAGTCAAAACTGTGTTTAAAAAAATATAAAATTGCCATAGAATGTACAAACCAATACCTTTCAAATGATACCATTTTCACCCTTTGATAATGTAAATATTTAAATACTTTTGATTTTTCTTGCAACAGGAGCGGGTCAATAAGTTTCAAAACTTTTATTGAATTTCTACAGGTATGCAGGTTTCGCCACCTGAACAAAACCCATGCATTCCATCTCCGTGTGGTCCGCATGCAAGTTGTCGCACAGAAGGCAATCGGGCAGTTTGTGCATGTGAACTTGGTACTCTGGGAGCACCACCGGCTTGTCGTCCACAGTGCATCATTAACCAAGATTGCCCCCTGGCACTCGCATGTCTGGCGGGCACTTGTGTTAACCCGTGCGTCGGCTCTTGCGGATTCAACGCTCGATGCATCGTGCAGAACCACCAACCCATCTGTTCTTGTGATGAAGGATTCTCTGGTGACCCGTTTGCCGGATGCAGCCCAGTCGAAGGTAAGTTTAATCTCAGATGCATCCTATTGATAAACTTAGTGGCCTGTCACATTGCATGTAGTTTTATGTAAAACACGCGCATGTAATTTTTTTGTGGTATAATAGTACCTACTCGTGTAGCATGTCATCATACATTTTCAGTTCAGAGAGAAGTGCCTGATCACCCTTGTAAATCATCACCATGTGGATCAAACGCTATATGTCGGGAAAGAAGTGGTGCTGGTTCTTGTGTATGTGTAGATGATTTTTATGGTGATCCTTATGCCGGATGTCGTCCAGAGTGTGTTATGAACAGCGATTGCGATAGAGATAAATCTTGTTTTAATAACAAATGCGTGGATCCGTGTTCTGGAACTTGTGGGCAAAACACGGAATGTAAAGTCTTGAATCATGTTCCCTCATGTTACTGCTTGCCTGGATATACTGGAAACTCTCTTCATGCATGTGTTCCTGTACCGAGTAAGACTTCTTTTCATATCTTTTTCTTTACTTGTATCTTTTTCCCTTAATTCTTTTCTTATGTTTCTTCTCTTTTATGTATAAAGCTCTGCAAGAACCTTTGGATCCCTGCTACCCTTCACCTTGCGGACCATACAGCAAGTGTCGGACTTTTAACGGTCATGCAGTTTGCACGTGCCTTGACATATGCGTCGGTTCGCCACCGAATTGTCATCCGGAATGTATGGTCAGCTCCGACTGTAGGCCGAATAAAGCTTGTATTCATCAAAAATGTCAAGATCCATGCCCGGGCATGTGTGGTGTTAACGCTCAGTGTCAAGTCGTTAACCATAATCCGATATGCAGTTGTTACAACGGATATACCGGTGATCCGTTTGTGAGATGTGTCTATGACGAAAGTGAGTTAAATTTATATTTTTAAATTGATTTTACTATAGGTATACCTACATAGTATTTTTACATAGTGTTTCAATTTTAAAACTTTTTTGCCGACAGTAATGGAACCTATTAGCAGTTGCATTCCAAGTCCTTGTGGACCACACTCACAATGCAAAGAAGTAAATAATGTGCCAGTATGTTCTTGTTTGATCAACTATGTGGGACGTCCTCCTAATTGTAGACCAGAATGTGTTCTAAGCGTTGAATGTCCAGGAAATCAAGCTTGCATTTCTGAAAGATGTAGTGATCCTTGTCCAGGTTCATGTGGATTTCATGCGACATGCATGGTTGTAAAGCATGTTCCAATTTGTACCTGTGATATTGGATTTACTGGAGATCCTTTCTCAGGATGTTCTCCTATTCCAAGTAAGTTTGAAATATAGCACTTGAAATAAAAATAAACCACAAACTGGGGTGAAATTGATTTAGTTTTATAAATGAAAGGTTTCAATTTACAAAAAACCTATCAATTTTTATTGGATATAGGTAAAGTACTTCGGTGCCTAATCATCTTACGCATTGCTACATGAAAATGCGAGAACGTTCTCCACTCCCTCATAGTTTATGAATATTCTACCTCCTACAAGATCCGTAATTTATTATAAGATTTTTTTATACAACTACACTATATGATAGAACAAGCTGATGGCATACTTAATGTAAAGTGGTGACCACTGCCTATAACGATACATTGTATCACTGAGCGTGAGCACGACCACTAAGGACGTACCCTGTGATGCGTTGCACTGCACCCATCACTCATGTACCTATATGAAATGAACCATCCATACGTACGTGTAGTACAGCCCACATAAATGCAAACACATAAAAAAACTATCCGATATTTTGAATAAAAATATTTTGAGTTGTGAAAGCAGTTTTAAACATATTAAACCGTAAAGAAGAACAATACATAATCAACAACACAACAATACCTACATATCAACAAGTTTACACTCTTTCAATTTTACCCCAGTTGAGTGGTTTTCTTATTGCGTCGCGTTGCGTTGGGATCAAAAACAAGTTACTAAGTAATGTGTCACCTGTTTAATTATACATCGTATTTTATAGCTGTTGAACCTCAGTATGAAAGCCCTTGTGCCCGATCACCTTGTGGGGCAAATGCTGTTTGCAAAGAAAGACATGGTATCGGATCTTGCTCGTGCCTTCTCGATTACTATGGTGATCCTTACGTGGAATGCCGACCAGAATGCGTTCTTAATTCTGATTGCCCGAAAGATAGAGCTTGCATAAATAACAAATGTAAAGATCCATGTCCTGGTGTATGCGGTATGAATGCAGAATGTCGCGTCAATAATCATGCTCCGTCATGCGCGTGCATATCAGGATATGAAGGAAATCCATTTACATCGTGCTATATACGTAAGATTTACTACAATTTTTATTGACTGTCGTTTTATTATTACTACTAAACTCGTGAAACTGGCTAAAAATCAATTCATCGCCGTTTTTAGGACCGATCGAAAATCCAGTTGATCCATGTTTTCCATCTTCATGTGGACCGTACAGTGTATGCCGAGAGAGCCATGGTTATGCAATATGCTCATGCCTGGAAGACTACTTTGGCTCGCCTCCGTTTTGCCGTCCAGAATGTATGGTCAGCAGTGATTGTATGCCAAACAAGGCATGCAATAACCAAAAATGTGTGGATCCTTGCATTGGATCATGTGGCCAGAACGCAAAGTGTATGGTGGTCAATCATAACGCGTTATGTAGCTGTCCTCAAAATTATGTTGGAGATCCATTTGTACACTGTTTATACGAAGACCGTGAGTTTTTAAAATACCTATGTATTCATAGCATATATACCTAATATACCTAACTCATGACAATTTAACAATACTTATTAACAATAAAAGTATTTATTTATTAATAACTTCAGTTGGCAGGATTAATAAAACAATAAGCAATATTTTAGGACCACAACCAAAGCCCGTAAACGGCAATCCATGCATTCCGTCGCCTTGTGGACCAAATTCTCAATGTCGTGTAATAGGAGAAACACCAGCGTGTTCTTGTCAACCTGGTTATATTGGAAGAGCGCCAAATTGTCGTCCTGAATGTATTTATGATGAAGAATGCCCAAGCAATCTTGCCTGTGTGCGTGAAAAGTGCGCCAATCCATGTGCAGGTTCATGTGGAAACAATGCAGAATGTGTTGTAATCAATCACAAAGCAATTTGCCATTGTCACGATAGCTATACTGGGGACCCATTTAGTGGTTGTTATTTTATTGGTAAGTGCATTGCGTGCATATGTATACCTAATCAAAAAATATAGTCCTCTACTATTTGTCAATTCAAAACATTTTAATTTTTAGTTACAATACCAAGCGAAGATGAAACAAATCCATGCAATCCTTCGCCCTGCGGGCCAAATGCAATTTGTAAAGAAAGACACTCTGCCGCATCTTGTACGTGTCAACATGGGTATTTTGGAGATCCATATTTAGGATGTAGACCTGAATGTGTAACAAATAACGACTGCACTTCAGAAAAAGCTTGTTCCAATAATAAATGTGTGGATCCATGCCAAGGAGCATGTGGAACCAATTCTCAATGTGTCGTAGCACATCATACACCGGTATGCTTGTGCATCGAAGGCTATGAGGGAAATCCTGCTGTGTCTTGTCATCCACAAAGAAAACGTAATTATAGTTTGACTTATTTCTCATCAGTAAAACAATTACAAAGACCAATTAATGTGCAATCTTACATGGCGTCATTATTATTATTTTTAGCTCCACTTGCGGATATGAATCCTTGTTTACCTTCACAATGCGGACCATATAGCATATGCAAAATAATCAATGAACACGCAGTGTGTTCGTGCCAGGAAGGGTACGTGGGTTCACCGCCTACATGCAGACCAGAATGTGTTACAAGCACTGATTGCCCACAGCATCAAGCATGTATTAAGCAAAAATGTCGCGACCCGTGCCCAGGAACGTGTGGAGTTAATGCGCGATGCCAAGTCATAAATCACAATCCAATTTGCACTTGCAAAGCCGGATTTACAGGCGATCCTTTTATTACTTGCCAGTTAGAACAAAGTAAGATTATAATTTTCGACAAATATATCAAAATAAAGCCCCAGCAATACAACAATTTTATTTACAAACGTCCACATAATATTTCGCCTTTCTTTTTTTTATTCTTTTGCTTACATCTTACCTCTTATTTTCTTATCATTCAAATATTTTATATGTTTCAGTCTTAAATCTAGCTGTTTCATATCTGTTCTAAATCTTTTCTATTGTGTTTTCTTTCTTAGAGCATCTTGTAGAGGGACCTAAAGGAAATCTATGTCTACCTTCACCATGCGGTCCTTATTCTCAGTGTAAAGTAGTGGGAGAAGCGCCTGCATGCTCATGCTTGCCAAACTACATTGGCGTTGCACCAAACTGTAGACCTGAATGTTCTATAAATGCAGAATGTCCTGGTAATCTTGCATGTCAAAATGAAAAGTGTGTGGATCCATGTCCGGGCTCTTGTGGTTTTAATGCAGAATGTTCTGTAGGGAATCATGTAGCAATATGTAATTGTGTACCAGGGTATACAGGCGATCCATTTAGCGGATGTTCACCAGTGCCACGTAAGTACATTTTTATACAGGTACATCGGAAAGTATCTTCAAATAATAGTACTGCGATAAATTTTATTTATCTGTGCGTTTTCCAGATACACCTGAACCCCCACCAAACCCGTGCCATCCATCACCATGCGGTGCTAACGCATTGTGTAAAGAACGAAATGGAGTGGGTTCTTGTGCTTGCCTACCTGAATACTTTGGCGATCCTTACACAGGGTGTAGACCAGAATGTGTTTCAAACTCCGATTGCGATCGCAATAAGGCATGCTCTAACAACAGATGTAAAGACCCTTGCCCAGGAGCATGTGGCGTAAATGCAGAGTGCAGAACGATCAATCATTCTCCTACGTGTACATGTCTCAACGGTTATTCTGGTAATCCACTTAAACGGTGTGAAATAGAAGGTAATACTTGTAACCTTTTGTTTTTCTAAATTGTGGCAATTAGTTTGTAAAAAGTATGTTTGTAATTATCTATGTATTAAATTTTATAGTTAATAGTTATGTATTAAATGCAAAAGAATAATTTGCTAAACTTTTTTATTATTTCAGTTATTTCAGATGGTAAGCAAGAGGACCCACTAAATCCCTGCCAACCAACACCTTGCGGGCCTAACAGTCTGTGTAGAGTTATTAACGGTCACAGTGTATGCACTTGTGAAGTAGGATATATTGGCACAGCACCGTCTTGTCGCCCTCAGTGTATTGTTAGTTCTGAATGTCCTCAAGATAAGGCATGTGTAAACAAGAAATGCATAGATCCCTGCCCTAATACATGCGGTCTTAACGCTAGATGTCAAGTTATCACACACAACCCTATATGCAGCTGCACACAAGGATTTACCGGAGATCCCTTCACAAAATGCAGTCCAGAAGAAAGTGAGTACCTACCTAACCTAACTAGATACGACTTACGAACCACTTATTAAAATAATTAAATAAGCCATCATCGTTTAAAAAGAAGCGCTATAATTACTATGCATTTAATATATACCAAAGTAACTTGAGCAAAGCTCTTTGTTTGTGTAAGAGTTCGTCCGGGGTACGGTAAGTACGGTTTGAAGGGTATACTCGGACTGATGGACGCAGTGAATTTCCTCACAGGGTATGTTTTAACGAATTTAGGTAATGCCTTGTTATAAGAGGTAGGCGGGCCATCTACGGTAGCTATCTACTTGTTCCATAATAATATCTTAAACAAAAAAGTTAACAGTATAACCCAAATGTGAAATGAGACACCATAGTTTGGTTCGGCTCATGTGTAATTCTTGTTACAGTTCACCATAGTGTCGATCCATGCGCACCTTCTCCTTGTGGACCGAATTCTGAATGCCGTGTCATTGGGGATCAAGCGGCATGCTCTTGTTTGGAAAATTATATCGGAAGAGTACCGAACTGCAGACCAGAATGTACCATCGATGCAGAATGCCCTAGCAATGCAGCTTGCGTTAATGAACGTTGTAAAGATCCCTGTCAAGGTGGATGTGGTCTTAATGCGCTTTGTTTGGCTGTCAATCATAAAGCTATATGCTCATGTCAACAAGGATTTACTGGAGATGCTTCTAGAGCTTGTGTTCAGATTATCATGACACGTTAGTATCCTAATATTAATTAAGTACAGTAACACAATAATTAATTATTAAATGATTAATCTTTTTTTTTAAATGTCCTATTTATAGCGACGGAGATGACTCCCACATCAAGTCCTTGTTCTCCATCTCCTTGCGGGCGCAACGCAGAGTGCCGCGAATACAATGGAGCCGGTGCTTGCGTCTGCTCTGAAGGGTATGAAGGCGATCCATATAGCTCAAATGGTTGCCGCCGAGAATGCGAGAGTAACGACGACTGCCCAGCTAACTTAGCTTGTACACGATTCAAGTGCATTGATCCTTGTCCTAGGACATGTGGACAGTTAGCCCAATGCACAGTCGAAAATCATGCACCAGTTTGTACATGTCCCAAAGGTTATACAGGAGACCCGTTCTTCCAATGCAAAGAAATTATATTAGATGGTAAGTTTATTGGTTTTAGCCGGTAGCGTTACAAAATAGCGGTCGAATTTTGCTCCGAACTGAGAGATCTCGTGATGTTCCCAAAATAACAACACCAGAGAAACGACTTTTTTCGACTATGGCTACATACGAGAAACTTTGCAAATCGCATTGATACCGCAATCTAGCTAGTTGTCACTTCAAAATCATTTTAACTCTGAAATGGAGTCACGTTGTACTGGTTTTACTAACTTTACAATTTTTACTATAGCTAAAAATTTATTTACATTAATAAAAAAAACAAAATTTGGTTCGGAATAGCTAAACGAGGTTCCATCATAATATGATCCCTAACTTGATTTTGAATACTTTATTTTACTCCCTTTTGGACCCCTCAACTTACCAGTACACTATGGTAGTATTACCTACCTGTCGACCTACTACTAAATTCTATGACTAAATGACTATTTTTTCAGGATTATAATTTCTTAGAATTTTTTTTATAAAGTCCTGTTATGGTTATATTTCAGCTGTACCGCTTAACCCATGTGAACCCACACCATGTGGACCTAACAGTCAATGTAGACAAGCGAACATGCAAGCTGTATGTTCTTGTCTTCCTAATTATATCGGATCGCCTCCAACATGTAGACCTCAATGCATTGTGAACAGCGAATGCGATGTATCCAAAGCATGTATTAATCAAAAATGTGATAATCCTTGTCCCAATACGTGTGGTTTAAGAGCACATTGTCAAGTCAAGAATCATAATCCAATATGTACCTGCCCCGCTGGAATGACTGGTGATCCTTTCACACAGTGCTACTGTAAGTACTTTAAATTTGTTTAAAATACGGGCCGAAAGTGCGATTTACGGCCCAAGGGCCGAAAGTAAATTTGAAAATAGAATGAGGCTCATTATATTTATCACAGAACAGATAATACCCTATAGTGAAATACTATCTCTGTGAGAACTTCTTATTTCCATTCAAAAATGGAACTGGCCACAACCTGATTTCACAAAGTAGAACAAAAAGACGGGAAACCAATTGGGAAAACAATGTACTATTGATGTGCTAAAATATAAAATATTTTTATTTATAGTACTGCCACCAGTGACGGAACGTCCTCCATCTTGTACTCCATCACCGTGTGGGCCAAATTCGCGCTGCCAGCTGTTGTCTAGTGGCCCGGCATGCTCGTGTGAGCCAGGCTACGTGGGTTCACCACCATCCTGTCGACCTGAGTGTACAATCAACTCAGAGTGCCCAGCTTCGTTGGCTTGCGTGAGGCAAAAATGCGAAGATCCCTGCCCAGGCTCATGTGGTGTAGAGGCAAATTGCCATGTATTAAATCATGTAGCAGTATGCGTTTGCAATGAGGGTTATACCGGAGACCCCTTCTCACGATGCTCACAAATACGAGAAGGTATCTATCTATCTAATAAGCCTACGCTCATCCATTGTTGGGTATACGCCTCCTCTTTATCACGCCATCCTTTCCGATCCTGTGCCAATCGAATCCAGGTATGCTCCTGCCACCTTTACAATAATATCGTCCGCCCACCTGACTGGTGGTCTGCCTCGTGACCTTTGACCCTCGCGAGGCCACTAATCGGTCACTGCCCTTGTCCATCTTCCGTCGTTCCGCTTAGTCAAGTGTCTTGCCCATCTCCACTTTAACTGATTTATCCTCCTACCACGACCTTAGTTCTTCGTCGAATTTCGATGCTGGGTATTCGGTCTATCAGTGAGATACCTAACATAGCGCGCTCCATGTTCCGTTGAGGTACTTTAATTTTATGAACGTGCTCGTTTGCAAGCTGCCATGCTTCGATACCATATGTGAGTATAGCAGGCCGCATTGGTTGTAAATCTTAGTCTTAAGGTACTGCGGAATTTTAAACTTAAAGGACGGCTTTTTTCTCCTATATTGGTCCTTTTTGCTTCAAAATATATTCGGAATGTATTACTTTTATTCGCATTTTAAATATTACCCTAATATAAAGCTATTTCTAAAATATTTGTTTGTGATATTTGTGCAGTCAACTTCACTCACACACTCTTAACATTTGTTAAGCAATTGCCGATCTAAAAAATGGCCCAATTTTTTTTTTTTTTTTCAGTGCCAACAACACCAACTCCATCCGATCCATGCAACCCTTCACCTTGTGGGCCTAACGCAGAATGTAACAACGGGTTCTGCACATGCTTAGCAGAATATAGCGGAAATCCATATGAATCGTGCAGGCCCGAATGTACTGGGAGTCAAGAATGCCCCAGAGACAAAGCTTGTTTTAGAAATAAATGTC
The DNA here is from genome assembly GCA_947859175.1 of Gandaritis pyraliata. Taxonomy (NCBI): domain Eukaryota; kingdom Metazoa; phylum Arthropoda; class Insecta; order Lepidoptera; family Geometridae; genus Gandaritis; species Gandaritis pyraliata. The sequence goes on along the minus strand of OX401853.1, from coordinate 6,208,342 downwards.
GCGATCCTTGCCCTGGTGTTTGCGGACAAAATGCTAAATGTGATGTTATAAATCACATACCAACTTGTTCATGTCTGTCAGATTACACGGGAAATCCATTTACACATTGTCAAAGAATAGAAATTATACAACCACCCAGGCCACGAGATCCATGCCATCCATCGCCTTGCGGACCCAACAGTTTATGCAGAACAACGGACAATACAGCAGTTTGTGCTTGTCTTGAGGGATTCCAAGGCGTTCCACCTGCTTGTCGACCCGAATGTATAGTCAGCTCGGAATGTCCTTCGACTAAGGCCTGCGTCAATCAGAAGTGTATCAACCCTTGCATTAACGCCTGTGGTGCCTCCGCGCGATGTGAAGTAATTAATCATAGCCCAATCTGCAGTTGCAATCCTGGTCAAACTGGGGATCCATTCAAAAGTTGCCATGAGGTCTCAGCTTTACCACCAGAAACTGTAGACGCATGTAACCCATCTCCATGTGGACCAAATGCTCAATGTATGGAAAGGAATGGAAAAGCCAATTGCCGATGTATCGAAAGTTACGTGGGCCAGCCGCCAAACTGCAGACCTGAATGTGTCATTAATCCAGATTGTCCGTCCAACCAAGCTTGTATCAGAAATAAGTGTACAGATCCTTGTCCTGGTTCATGTGGTGTAAACACCGATTGTATTGTAGTGAGCCATACGGTCTCATGCAGCTGCAGAGAAAAATACACTGGAAACCCTTTCATGCAGTGTGTTCCACAAGAAGGTTTGCTTATTTATATAAAAACAACTAGTATTAACAATAACAGGCTTTTTGCATCTAATCTAGATGATTTATACAGTGTCAGTTGGGGCAGCTTTTTACCCATGCCGTGATGTACAGGATGCTGTAGTGCCTGGGACATTTTTTAGGCACCTATACCTACCGTTCTCTCAGCCAAGCCGCGGGTTTCCTTAGGATGTTTTCCTTCACTGTTTGAGAGCACTGGCATCGCGTACATAAATTTTCCGAATAGAAAAATCCACTGGTGCGCCACCGGATTTGACCTTAGGATCAGAAGTTGGGGTTCCTACCACTAGACCACCTAAGGCCTCACCTTCACCTTTGACTTGAAATGAAACTTTGAAAATCACCTTTCTTATTGATATACCTATGTCACCGGAAATTTGCAAGAACTGTTAGTTTTTAATAAATCTCGTAATGAATGCTAACTGGTAATTATTTCTGGGTTGTTTAAAAACTAACTTACAATTATTACATAATTACATAAAATATAGTTACTATCTTTATTGCAGAAAATATTTCACAACCGTGTGACCCATCACCATGCGGTGCAAATGCGATTTGCCATCAAAGAGACGGAGCAGGTGCATGCTCATGTCAGGACGGATATCAGGGCAATCCATACGAGATTTGCCGTCCTGAATGTGTACTTAGTTCAGATTGCTCTGCAGATAAGTCTTGTATCAAAAACAAATGTGCAGATCCATGTCCAGGAATATGTGGCACCAATGCAGAATGTACCGTCATAAATCATGTGCCCAGTTGTGCTTGCTATAAGGGCTATTCAGGAAATCCGTTCCAACAATGCTCGCCAATCGTGAAAGACCCAATACCGCTTACACCTTGTCATCCCTCACCATGTGGTCCGAATAGTATGTGTAGAGAAAATGGCGGATTAGCATCATGTGAATGTCTTGCTGATTATATTGGTGCCCCACCTGATTGTCGACCTGAATGCATAGTAAGCAGTGAATGTCCAGCAGATCGCGCATGTCATAAGCTTAAATGCGCAGACCCTTGTAGAGGAACTTGCGGAATTAGTGCACACTGTCAGGTTGTTAACCACAGTCCATTATGCAGCTGCCCAGCTGGTACAACGGGCGATCCGTTCCAACATTGCTTCGAAATCGAACCGTCAGTGTATGAAATACCAAAACAACCATGCCAACCAAATCCCTGTGGTAGCTACAGTGAATGTCGTTCACTCAACAATAGCCCTTCTTGTTCATGTATTCAAGGATATGTAGGAGTTCCACCCAATTGCCATCCGGAATGTCTTGTTAATACGGATTGTCCATCACATCAAGCGTGTATTGCAGAGAAGTGTAGAAATCCATGCGAAGGGTCCTGCGGATTCAGAGCAGAATGCCGTGTCCATGATCACATTCCGATATGTAGCTGTCCAACAGGTTACTCCGGCGATCCATTCATACAATGTTCAGAAGTGATTGGTAAGACGTTTGTAAATGTTTAATTGTGTTGCATTTATATTTGAATGTAAAAAATAAACTTTGGTAAATCCTTTGTAAGTTGACTTTAGAGCTGTACTTTCTATTCATTCGTAATTCTACTAAAAAGGACAAAATAGAAGTTAGTCCACCTCTAAAGACTTCTTAAATTAGCACCTTTCAATAATCAACGTCTCATAAGGGTTCAATCGCTGCTGGACTTTATCTTAAACTTGGCACTTTACAGTTCCAGATATTCCTAATGAAGATCCGTGCAGTTTATCGCCATGTGGTAGTAATGCTTTATGTGAAGCTGGAATATGTAGTTGTGCACCTGGATATTTTGGCGATGCTTATGTGGGTTGCAGACTAGAGTGCAGCACTAATGGCGAATGCTCGCCTACAAAGACATGTCAAGGAGGCAAATGTGTAGATCCTTGCCCTGGTGCATGTGGCACTAGCGCCATATGTTCAATAAACAACCATATTCCATCATGTACATGTCCGCCAAACACATCCGGAGATCCATTCACCTTATGTTCACAAATTGTGCCTTTAGGTAATATTGTTTTTCAACCACTTTTGTAGTAGATACTACCTATACACCAATAATATATTTTCATTTCCTAAGTAACGTATTATTATTTTTAGATCTGCCTAAATCTGGCTGCTCGCCTTCGCCATGCGGTCCTTACAGCGAATGTTCCGTTAGCGCAAATGGAGCTGCTATTTGCTCTTGCAGAGCTGGCCATATCGGGTCTCCGCCGTCATGCAGACCGGAATGCCTTGTGAGCGCAGAATGTAAATTGCAATTGGCGTGCATCGACCGCAAATGCCGCGATCCCTGTGATGGTGCATGCGGACGTGGTGCTAGATGTCAAGTCATAGCACACTCTCCAATATGCACATGCAACGACGGATTCACAGGAGATCCTTTCTCTTATTGTTATCCTGCACCAGGTATGTTTATAACAATATTTTTAATAATAATATTGTATTTTAGATAAATTCACATATTTCTTGTTTCTAGTAAATGAACCACCTACGGATCTGTGCCAACCATCGCCATGTGGACCAAACTCTATTTGTGTTAAATCGCAAGAAACTCCGGCATGTAGTTGCCAACCTAATTTCATTGGTGCTCCTCCGAATTGTCGCCCTGAATGCACGATTAGCGCAGAATGTCCAGCCACATTAGCATGTGTATCTCAAAGATGTAAAGATCCATGCGAACAAGCTTGTGGCCCACGCGCAATTTGCTCCGTGGTCGATCATCGTGCTACGTGTGCTTGTGAGCCTGGTATGGAAGGAGATCCATTCCAAGGTTGTTCCCCTCCAAAAGGTAAGCCTATGGAAATCTACTTTTACAGCGAGATAACTTTTATTTTTGTTATAGGGTGTAATTTTTTCTTTTTGAACGAAAATATACTAGGATATTTTTTAATGAAGGTATTATTCATTTTAAAAGAATTTAAGGTACTTATATACTGTTTAAACGTTTTAAAAGTGCATATAACACTCTGCTTCGCAAAGCGTGATAGGTAGTTCATGCATTAAATATTATTATGTGCTTACAAAATACCTAGTAAAATTTTATTGTCTAAGAAAATTACGCCTCACACGGTTCTGAGTAACTAAAATATGAATGGATCTTCATAGATATTTTCACTTTAGAGCCAGGTGGTGACCATGCCTACCACTAAGTTTTTAAAGGTGATTTCGTCTATGCTGAATTTATTCATACGCTTTAGAAAGGTAGCCTTCGAAGAAAATCGGTCAACATTGTGAAAATTATTGATGGAATGCTTCCAAAAAGGTCCACCCATTATATAACTTTTATGTGACATTAATGCCTCGCTTTTGACCGGAGCACGCGGAGATAACATAGCACTTACAGTAAGCTTAGGTCGTCCGCCGTGACGGCCGCTTTGGAGGTGCGCTAGCGATAATCGCTGTCGCTGTCGTCGGATAAGGAGTCATTAAACGTCGCCGAGCCCAACAAGCTTCAACTAACGCTTCGGATCAAGGAGTGCTTCAACGGTGGCTGAAGTTAACTGGTAAGTTATTTTATATTGTTGAATAATAATTTCAGCTTCACCGAAGGTAGAATATTTAAATCCATGTGACCCGACACCATGTGGCATTAACGCTGAATGTAACGTGCAAGGAAATGCTGGTTCATGCACATGTTTGCCTGACCATTTTGGTGATCCTTATCAAAGTTGTAGACCTGAATGTTTAGCGGACTCAGATTGTACATTGATGCTCACTTGTCAAAGAAACAAATGCATTGACCCGTGTCCTGGAGCGTGTGGATATAATGCAGACTGTTATGTAACAAATCATAAACCAGTGTGCAACTGCAAACCTGGATACACTGGTAACCCACACTCCATGTGTTCTGTCATACGTGGTAAGTACATGTTATAAAAAGTTTTAGAAGTATTATTTATAATGAAAAAAACTACAACTACTACTTACTTGTTTTGCAGAAAAAGATATCGCAAAAGAAAATGTTTGCAATCCATCCCCTTGTGGAATAAATGCAGTGTGCAGAGAAGTAAACAGCCAGCCGGTTTGCTCATGTTTGCCAAATTACCTCGGTGCGCCGCCAAATTGCAAATCCGAATGTGTTGTTAATTCTGAATGCAAGCCCAATAGAGCCTGTGTCAATCAACGTTGCATAAACCCATGTCCAAAACCGTGTGGTCAAAACACAGAGTGTAAAGTAATCAATCACAGTCCTGTGTGTTCTTGCAAGTTAGGATATTCCGGAAATCCATTTACAATGTGTAGTCGCGTATTACGTAAGTCATTTTTAAATTATTGGAGTTTTCCCCCTTAGCCATGTCATGTAGATAGACGCAGTTTTTTTTAATGAAGTGCTTACGCTACTTGGATATTTACAGATACGTCTCCGAGTATAGCAGCACCGTCTGATCCCTGTTCACCATCTCCATGCGGACTTTACGCAGAATGCCGAAATATAAATGGATTACCATCATGCTCATGCTTACCTTCGTATATTGGTTCTCCACCTTACTGTAAACCCGAATGTATAGTTCACTCTGACTGCTCCAGTGATCAATCATGCATAGCAGAAAAATGCAGGAATCCTTGTGAGGGTTCCTGTGGATTGTATGCAAAATGTTTTGTTAATAACCATATTCCTGTCTGCCTGTGTCCAGACGGATACACAGGTGATCCTTTTAGACAATGCGTACTAAAACCACTTCAAGGTGAGGATACTTTGAAATCGATAATTATTTATTTTATTTAAAAAATAGTAATAATAGGAAAGTCAAAGTCAAAAAAGCGTTTATTCAATAAAACTACAAAGGATAATTTAGAATCGTCTTATATGTATAACTTCTAGGTGATTCTAGCCTAATTTCCGTTAACTAATTCACATAACTTTGTTTTAGACCCAACTCCAACTGGTTATAATGACCCATGCCAACCAAATCCATGCGGGCCAAACACAGTTTGCAAAGATGGTATTTGTTCCTGCAAAAAAGATTATCATGGCGATCCAACCCTAGGCTGCCGACCAGAATGTGTCTATAATACAGATTGTCCCCTTAATAAGGGTTGCAGACAAAATAAATGTATCGATCCTTGCATTGGAACATGTGGAGCTAATGCAAATTGTGAAGTTATGAATCACATACCAATGTGTTCTTGCCAAAAAGGCATGAGTGGTAATGCTTTCGTGGAATGCCGAACAAAAATGGGTAATATTATATGTTTTTTACAGATATAACATATTTAATAAATAGGTACCTAAAATGTCGTTATGATTTAGGTTTCTATAATTTGATTTCATAAATAACTTTTAGTGTCAGTTACAAATCCATGCAACCCATCTCCATGCGGTCCAAACAGTAGATGTCAACAGTCAAACGGACAGGCAGTTTGCTCATGTGTCCCGGGTTATAGAGGAAGCCCCCCCACCTGCCGACCTGAATGTGTGGTTAGCCTTGAATGTCCACTGAAGGAAGCTTGCAACAATCAAAAATGCATAAACCCATGCATAGGAGCATGTGGGTCTGGTGCCATATGTGACGTCATTAACCATAATCCAATTTGCACATGCCCATCGTCTTTTACTGGCGATCCGTTTGTCAGATGCTTTTTTATAGGTTTGTTTGCAATTTTAATTGGTTTTGTGTTGTATATTGTATCAGATGTAATGTTAACTAAGCAAGTTTTATTCTTTATAGCTGCACCAATCGAAGCACAAATTAATCCTTGTGAGCCTTCTCCATGTGGTCCTCACTCTATATGTAAAGTAAACAGTGGAAGTGCGCTGTGCGCCTGCTCACCAGGGTACCAAGGCACTCCTCCAGGGTGTAGACCAGAATGCATTAGCAATAGTGAATGCGACTTTAGACTAGCGTGCCTAAATCAAAAATGTTCTGACCCTTGCATCGGAACATGTGGAACCAACGCCGAATGCAGAGTTGTAAGCCATGCTCCTCTGTGCATATGCAAACCAGGTTACACTGGAGATCCATTTTCATACTGCATAATTCAAGAGATGGAAGAACCTATTGAAATTCTGAATCCATGCAATCCGAGTCCTTGTGGTTCTAATGCAATCTGTCGGGAACAAAGAGGTGTTGGATCATGCCAGTGCTTAGATGGTTACTCCGGAAATCCATACGAGGGATGTCGGCCAGAATGTGTTGTCAATTCTGACTGTCCGTTGAACCGTGCCTGCTCTAGAATGAAATGCATAGATCCATGTCCAGGCACATGCGGTTCTAACTCTGTATGTCAAGTAAACAACCATATGCCATCTTGCATATGTCAACCGGGATATACTGGAAATCCATTCAGTTACTGTACCATAATGCAAGAACGTGAGTGTTTTTGGTTGCGAATTGTTAAACATAAATTATACCTATGTTTTACAATACTTTTCACTTATCAAACAGTTTTTACAATACTTTTTTGTTTTTCAGCCCAAATCGCAGAAAGTAATCCCTGCCATCCATCTCCATGTGGACCTAATAGTCAATGTAGGGAAATAAACGGACAAGCAGTCTGTTCTTGTTTGCCTAATTTCAACGGTGCCCCTCCGAATTGCCGTCCTGAATGTGTGGTTAGTTCTGAATGCCAATCACATCTAGCCTGTGTTAATCAAAAATGTGTTAATCCGTGCGGCGAAAATTGTGGAAAAAATGCAAACTGTAATGTGATAAACCATAGTCCAATTTGTGTCTGCAAACAAGGACTTACAGGAAATCCGTTTACCAGCTGTTATCCGATAAAAAGTAAGTATAGATACATAATATATATCCTATTTATTGATTTAAAGTATATTAACTTTTCAAAATATTTTTAGTATCACAACCACCTCAACACATACCCTCTGATCCATGTTCATCATCGCCATGTGGTTTGTATGCCGAATGTCGGAATATAAATGGGTCACCTTCTTGCACTTGCTTACCAAGCTACGTCGGCAGTCCTCCTGGCTGTAGGCCTGAATGTACGATAAACTCTGAATGTCCCAGTAATCAAGCATGCATAAACGAAAGATGTCAAGACCCATGCCTAGGAGCATGCGGCTTAAAAGCTGAATGCCATGTATTTAGCCATATTGCGCAATGTGCGTGTGTCGATCAGTACACTGGAGATCCATTTACGCAATGTGTGTTAGCGCCACAAGAGGATTATTCAGAACCCGATCTATGCAATCCTTCTCCATGTGGAGTTAATGCCGAATGCAATAACGGTGTGTGTACATGTTTGCCCGAGTATCAAGGCGATCCCTATTTTGGTTGTCGTCCAGAATGCCTCATCAGCACAGACTGCCCACAAGACAAGGCCTGTGTAAGAAAAAAATGTGTTGATCCTTGTGTTAATACATGTGGAAAGGGAGCTATTTGCGATGTATTCAACCACGTGCCAATGTGCACTTGTTCAAGAGGGTATTCAGGGAACGCTTTTCTCGAATGCAGGCCAGTTCAAGTTTTTGAAGTTGTAAATCCATGTAACCCATCTCCATGCGGACCAAACAGCCAATGTCGTGATATTAACGGACAAGCTATTTGTTCTTGCTTGCCTAGCTACAGCGGAGCACCACCTACGTGTAGACCCGAGTGTGTATCTAGTGCAGAATGTGCACTTAACAAGGCCTGTTCTAATCAACATTGCATTGATCCATGTATGGGAAATTGTGGTACTGGTGCACTTTGTCAAGTCATAAACCATAATCCTATTTGCTCATGCCCATCTGAATACACTGGAGATCCATTTAAAAAATGCGTACAAGAAGGTAATTTTACACAAACTTCACAGACACTGCCGTGTATCTAGATTACTTTTGCAGTATTATCCACATCAAACTCATATAAAAATAACCCAAAAAACTATATTTCAGATGCGATTCCTCCTGCGTATGTTAACCCGTGCCAACCTTCGCCTTGTGGCCCTAATTCTATATGCAAAGAGATAGCAGATTCTCCATCGTGCGCTTGCCTCGAAAATTTCCTCGGCAATCCTCCAAATTGTCGGCCAGAATGTATAGCGAACTCAGAGTGTCCTAATGACATGGCATGCATTAATCAGAAATGTAGAGATCCTTGTCTCGGATCATGTGGTACTGGAGCTGAGTGTCGTGTGGTCAGCCATGCCCCTCTATGTTTATGCCCCGCTGGATTTACTGGAGATCCTTTTATTGGATGTAAAGTCATTGATGTGCCTCTGACTCCATGTTCTCCATCTCCATGTGGCCCTAATGCTATTTGCAAAGAACAAAAAAATGCAGGAGCATGCGTCTGTCAACCTGATCATATAGGAAATCCATACGAAGGATGTCGTCCGGAATGTGTAGTCAATTCAGATTGTGCTGTTAATTTAGCATGTATACAGAGCAAATGTAAAAATCCATGCAATAATATCTGCGGAAGAAATGCCGTATGTAACGTCATAAATCATACACCGACTTGCGAATGTTTGCCAGGTCTAACAGGTAGTCCATATGAAAACTGTTACGAAAAAGTTGCAGGTAAGTCGTTGTTTTATAACGAAACAAAATTTAATTTAAATTTTAAGTAGATATAAGTACTTATGCAGATATTTTAAATATTTTTCTTTCAGATGTTCCTTCAGTACCAAGAAACCCATGTGAACCTTCACCATGTGGACCAAATAGCATATGCAAAGTCAGTAACGATCAAGCTGTATGCACTTGTCAAGCTGAATTCATAGGGATACCACCGTCTTGTAAGCCGGAATGCCTTGTAAGCTCTGAATGTAATCTACAGCAAGCATGTATACGAAAAAAATGTGTAAACCCATGTGAAGGTGTCTGTGGACAAAGAACAGATTGTAAAGTTATCAACCACAGTCCCATTTGCACTTGCCAATCGAGCTATACAGGAGACCCCTTTAGTAGATGTTATAAAAGTAAGTTTAAATTAGTAACCAAGTTTTTTATTTTACGATGCCTAATTTTTAAATAATATCCGCACTCGGTACTACGACTTCAAAAAAAGGAGGACATTTCAATATGATTTTTATGTTTACCTCAGAACTTAGTCATTTATGAATCGATTTGATTTATTTTGTCATTGGAAAGGTATATTTTCCGATTAGTTCCATATAATTTTTACCAAAATCTGTTCAGTGGTTTGGTTTTGAATTAAAAAAACCACTGGAAAAAATATATCATCCCAGTGAGAGAAATGGCGCATTTCTTGACTTTTCAGTGCTATTTACGATCACTAGAATAATACCAATAAATTGCTATCATCATCTGATGATGTAGCCAGAAAATAGTCAAATTGAAGTCGGTTACAGTTTTTAAGCTTGTAAATTATTTAGTTACAGTTTCGGATGTTATTGCTACGCCAAATGACCCATGTTTGCCATCTCCATGTGGGCCTTTTTCACAATGTCGAAATGTAGGCGATTCACCTTCTTGTTCCTGCTTGCCGCAATACACAGGGAGTCCACCCAATTGTCGCCCCGAATGTACTATAAACACAGATTGTTCAAGTGACAAAGCCTGTATCAACGAAAGGTGTATCGACCCATGTCCAGGATCATGTGGAATTAATGCTAACTGTAGAGTGCAAAGTCATATTTCCATTTGCACATGCATAGACGGTTATACAGGCGATCCTTTCAACAGTTGCTCATTAAAACCAACTTTACGTAAGTCTATGAATTTCGTGTGTGTGCTCTTATTTCAACGTTTATTCCTTAAAGCGTACATAAATATTTTTTTTTTGTTTAGCACCTCAAGCTATTGACCCATGCAACCCCTCACCGTGTGGATCAAATGCAGTTTGCAATGATGGGGTCTGTACATGCCGATCCGACTATCATGGTGACCCATACTTTGAATGTCGCCCTGAGTGCACCATAAGTTCAGACTGCCCTATGGATAAAGCTTGCGTTAGACAGCGCTGTATAGATCCATGTGTAAATACGTGCGGAACTAACGCAGTTTGTCAAGTTGTAAGCCATATGGCTGTTTGTACTTGTCCTGGAAGATCTTCTGGCAACGCATTTATACAGTGCAACCCTATCAAAGGTGAATAGTAGATACATAAAAATATTAAAAAGAAACAGAAATTTCACTACTACCAGTAGGTAGTACAACTTAATACGTATAACCATTTTTTGTTTATGTTGCAGACATTGTGCTTTCGAGTCCTTGCCAGCCAAGTCCTTGCGGCCCACACAGTCAATGCAGAGAATTTAACGGACAATCGGTTTGCTCGTGTTTACCCGGATATCGAGGAGCACCGCCATCCTGTCGACCGGAATGCGTTTCAAGCTCAGATTGTTCACTTGACAAAGCATGTAATAATCAAAAGTGTATAAACCCTTGTCAGGGAACATGCGGCGTTGGCGCCCAATGTCAAGTTATAAACCACAATCCAATATGCTCATGTCCAACCGGATTAACAGGAGATCCATTCACCAGATGTTTAACGCCACGTAAGTTTCTAGGATTTTCAAGAACGTTTGTTGAGTGCCTGTCACTCGTGACAGGCACCACATTGGTATTGCTCTGCCTTCTGTGCTATAATATTATGAGGGTGGGTCCAATCCCGATCAAGAACAAACATTCACCTCATGGCAAACATGGCTGTTTGTTCTGTGTCTGGGTTTACTTATGTATTCTATCAATCTAGTTCCCGTAGTAGGTAGGTACAAGGCTATTAAAACTACATTAGGTATTCTGTGGTCAAGCTTTGCTTAGTTAGGAACTAGAGGGCGTTGTGTGAATAATTAAGTATTTATTTCATTTTTAGCGCCTACAGACATGCTTTTACCTATCAATCCATGCCAGCCGTCGCCTTGTGGACCTAATTCTATTTGTCAAAATTCCAACGACGAAACGCCTTCATGTCAGTGTATGCCTGAATTTATTGGAGCGCCCCCGAATTGCCGTCCAGAATGCCTCGCAAACAGCGAATGTGTACCTCAAATGGCTTGCATTAACACGAAATGCCAAAACCCATGTGTGCAGGCATGTGGTATTAATGCTGAATGTCGAGTTGTGAGCCACACGCCAATTTGTCTGTGCCCTGAAGGATTTACCGGCGACGCAGCTGTTCAATGTAACAGTTACTCATTAGCGCCTATTGAAGTATTCAACCCTTGTACACCTTCTCCCTGCGGTGCAAACGCCGAGTGTAGGGAACAGCTCGGAGCGGGTGCATGTATGTGCATTACAGGGTATTTTGGAAACCCGTATGAAGGTTGCCGTCCAGAATGCTTGGTGAGCTCTGACTGTCCCAGTAATAAAGCATGTACAAGGAACAAATGCATTAATCCATGTCCAGGAACCTGTGCGGCTAATGCAGACTGTCAAGTTGTTAATCATTCACCTTTGTGTACTTGTCGGCAAAGTTACACTGGTGATCCATATAACCAATGCATTCTAAAACGTAAGTTTATAACTTCAATTCAATTTTTTTGAATTGGTACTTTGTTCTTTAGAAATCCGAATTATTTATTTTAATATTTATTTTTCATTCAACAGCTGAAAATGACGTACCAACAAACCCGTGTCAACCATCCCCATGTGGTCCAAACAGTCAATGCAAAGTTTCGAATGGCCAAAGCGTATGTTCTTGTATGCCTGAATATCGAGGATCTCCACCGAACTGCAGACCAGAATGTGTTGTCAGCGCTGAATGTCCTTCGGATAAAATGTGCAAAAACCAAATATGTATATCGCCATGTCCTGGACCTTGTGGAAACAACGCAGAATGTAGAGTCATAAATCATAGTCCAATATGCACATGCAAACGACAGTTTACCGGTGATCCATTCTCGAACTGTTATATTGTTTCAGGTAATATTATCCACAATTTCCTCTACAAGATTCTTATAATCGTTTTATTCTTATCTCTTTATAGTATTATATATATATTAATTATTACATATATATTCTTATTACATTCATTAAGTAGGTACCTATACCTACCTATTAAATCAATCACAATGCTTTAGTTTCAGACACACAACCAGCACTAGATAAAGATCCTTGTGTACCATCACCTTGTGGCCCAAACTCAGAATGCCATAATCTTCGTGGAATACCATCTTGTGCCTGTTTACCCAATTTCGAGGGTAGTCCACCGAACTGCAGACCCGAATGTTCTATAAATGAAGATTGTGCAAGTGATTTGGCGTGCATAAATCAAAAATGCAAAGACCCTTGTCCAGGATCGTGTGGAATAAACGCAAATTGCCAAGTAATAAAACACGTATCTATTTGTACTTGCGCGAATGGTTATACCGGAAATGCATTCACACAGTGTAGTGCCATACCACCAAAAGGTAAGATTGCATTGTTGGTTGTATTATTTTTAGAAATAGATTTAGAACATAACAGTTTATTGTGATACAAGTCTGTTATGTTGGTCATTACACTCCGAGGCGGTATCGTGGGTGCCTACGATATCGCTTCCGCTAAACAGTCTATATATCCCACTAATATTATAAACTAGTAGTTACCCGCGATTTCGTACGCGAGTACCGTTTCCATGTACATTAATTATATTATCTGTGTATTATATTATCTGTGCTTGTACCGAGCGGATACTTTGAGAAACTTGAAATTACACCGAACCCGTACTCGAATGTCAAACGTACTACCGTACTACGCCCTGTCAAACTGACTTGACATCATCCTCTTGCCAATTGGCGCTACTAATCACGTTTGTTCATTTTATCCTGTTAGATCCTGTTAATTATTCGGGATAAAAAGTAGCCTATGTGTCAATCCCGGTTACGAACTATATATATGCGAAGTTTCATCTAAGTTGGTTCACTAGTTTCGACGTGATTTAAACACAAACATCACAACTTTCGCATTTATAATACTCGTATTAGTGGGATGCGAAAGTTTAGATGTTTAATCCAGCTAAACATTGTGATAATGTTACCAGAAGAGTCACTTGAAAAATAGTTTTATATGACGTAGGTATGTATACCTAATATATTTTTTTATTGATTTCAGTGCAAGATGATTTATGTAACCCATCACCATGCGGTGCCAATACAGAATGCCTCGATGGAAAGTGTACATGCCTGCCTGAATTTCAAGGTGACCCTTACTTTGGGTGTAGACCTGAGTGCGTACAGAGCTCAGAATGTAATCGCGATAAAGCTTGCATTGGTAACAAATGCAAGGATCCATGTCCCGGGACTTGTGCTTTGAATGCAGTTTGCAATGTCGTTAATCACATACCAATGTGCAGTTGCCCTGATAGGCAGACTGGTAATGCGTTTGTGGAATGTCGACCAATTTTAGGTATGTAAGCATATTGGCATTTTGGTAACATTTGACAATAAGTACAAACATACTGAAAACAAAGATTTTGATGAAAAACTTTTCATTGCAGAAGCTGCTGTAACGAATCCATGTCATCCATCTCCTTGTGGACCTAACAGTCAATGCCGTGAAATAAACGGTCAACCAGTCTGTTCTTGTGTCCCAAGTTACATTGGTGCACCACCTTCCTGTCGCCCTGAATGCACAATAAGCTCAGAATGTCCGTTGAACCAAGCTTGTAGTAATCAGCGATGTGTTGATCCTTGCATCGGTTCCTGTGGTGTAAATGCAGACTGCAAAGTGGTTAACCATAATCCTATTTGTACTTGTCCTGTTTCTTTCTCTGGAGATCCATTCACACGCTGTTTCAGACTACGTAAGTTAACACTATGTTTTAAAATCAATAAGTTATTAAAATTAATTACGTCCCGTATAATTTTTTTTAAATATTGCAGCCGAAAAATTACCCGACCCAATAAATCCATGCACTCCATCGCCATGTGGGCCTAATTCACTCTGTAAAGTTATAAACGAGGTGCCGTCGTGCACCTGTTTAGATGGCTTCCATGGACAATCACCGTACTGTCGACCAGAATGTAGTAGTAATGAAGAATGCTCTGGGCAACTTTCATGCATTAATAACAAATGCAAAAATCCTTGTGAAGGTACTTGCGCCGCAAACGCTGAATGTAAAGTTGTCAGCCACTCGCCTATTTGTGTTTGTCCTCGTGGATTTACTGGTGATCCTTTCTACGGCTGTACTCAAGAAGTGTTACACTTTGAGCCAAACGTAACGCCTTGTTTACCTTCGCCTTGTGGTACAAATGCAATATGCAAAGAAAGAAATAACGCTGGAGCGTGTTCTTGCATCGACGGATATTTAGGAAATCCATACGAAAATTGCCGCCCAGAATGCGTTACAAATACCGACTGCCCGTCTAATAAAGCTTGTATAAACCAGAAATGTAGTGATCCTTGTCCAGGAAGTTGTGGTACAAATTCTGAATGCCAAGTTGTTAACCATGTGCCTTTGTGTACGTGTCTCAATGGATACACCGGTGACCCATTCAAATACTGCGTTTATCAAGGTAAGTCACAAATGTAACCTCACCATCGAAATAATGATAAATAGTGTAATGAAACTTTTAGTATGGAGTTATTTTCGTAGAATAAACACCGCGGCACTAAATGTAGTAGCGTCACGGGCCACTGTTTACCCATGTTCCTATGAACGGGACGCTGCAGTGCACTAATTGACTGCCTGGAATACGATTTAGATAGTGTAAGCTTGCCCAGCACCTATACTCTCTTCTCAGCCTAGTCAGCTTTATCCGCAGAAAAGAAAAGTCAATACGTTCGGAGCTGACTAAGCCGCGGGTTTTCTCACGATGTTTTCCTTCACTGTTTGAGACCACTGGCATTGCGCACATAAATTTTTCGAGTAGAAAACCGCATTGGTGCACGACCGGATTTGAACCCACGACCTTAGGATCGGAAGGGGAGGTCGCTACCACTAGACCAACACATACAACGCTAATTTACCATGTTTCGCCGAACCAATTATTATTGAATTCGGTGTAAAGTCTGTAGGCCCACAAAAATCTTTTTTGGTGATTAAATAATAATAAACAATATTGTTATATTTGTTGTTTTAGAATCACCACCACCGCAAGCAAATATTGATGTATGCTATCCATCGCCGTGTGGGCCAAACAGTCAGTGTAAAGCGATTAATAATCAAGCCATTTGTTCATGTTTACCTGAATATGTCGGAGCTCCACCAAACTGCCGACCTGAATGTATCGGAAGCTCTGAATGCGCACAGGATAAGGCGTGTGTAAACCAGAAATGCGTTAATCCATGTCCTAAACCCTGTGGCGTCAATGCAAACTGTCAAATGATCAATCATAGTCCTATTTGCTCCTGCAGAACTTCTTATACTGGGGATCCATTTACTATATGTAAACTTGCGCAATGTAAGTTTCTCGCATTGACAGTTTTTTATTTTCAAAAATTTATTCATTGAAGTACCTAGTCGAATAATGCATTTATAATATTCATATTTTTAGATGATTTAATTCCGCACATACGGAATCCTTGTGTTCCATCGCCGTGTGGTCCAAACGCGGAATGTAGAGAAATCGGCAGTTCTCCATCGTGCTCGTGTTCTGCTACATTTATTGGAAGCCCTCCAAACTGCAGACCTGAATGCACCATACACTCTGACTGTTCAAGTGACCGTGCTTGTATTAACACCAAGTGCCTGGACCCTTGCCCAGGATCTTGTGGTATTTCAGCGACTTGCAACGTCCTCAATCATATACCGATATGCACATGTTTAGAAGGTTATGTGGGTGATCCATTTACCAGCTGCAGACCACAACCATTGGAAGGTAGATACTCATTATTAAAGCAGATGACCCATCTAATGTTAAGCGGTTAATTCTATCTATAATGTTCCTGTGTTGTGTGTTCTATTGTATGTCCTTTGTGGACGTGAGCTGTGTGACATCTCACTGCTTCTATCACTCGTGTTAATAATTATGTACTTGCACTGGCATCCCTGTAAGCCTACGAACAAAGCATCTAGTTCGTTTGTTTCATTTTTGAATTCTGAAGAGAAAATTATTAAAAATAAAATAAAATAAAAAAAAAAAATTTCATGGACATTTTACACGACGCCCTCTAGTCCCAAACTAAGTAAAGCTTGTAATATGGGAACTAGATGCTGATAGAATACTTATTTTTTTTTAATTAACCTGTTTCGTCCCACTGCTGGGCAAAGGTCTCCCCTAGAGACTTCCAATACTCCCTATCCTGAGCCTCCTCCCACCATCTCCCTTCGAAGGCGTCCAGATCGTCCAGAATACTTATATATACTTTTTTTTGTAAATACATACTTAAAATAGATAATAACACCCAAACATAGAACAAACATCTATGTTTGTTACACACAAATGTTTGTTCTCAGTGGGGATCGAACCCACTAAAAATAGAGTTAAAATATTCGATAGTACACTAGTGCAAAATGATTTAATTTAATTTAATCTTTTCAGAAGAAGCAAGTATAGCCGACGACTGTACCAATATCCGTTGTGGTTCGAATGCCGAATGCATTGGTGGTCAATGTAAATGTTTACCAGAATATCACGGCGATCCATATTTCAACTGTCGCCCTGAATGTGTGTACAGTACTGATTGTGAACCACAAAAGGCATGCGTTCAAAGAAAATGTTTAGATCCCTGTATTGGCGCTTGCGGTCAGAATGCTATTTGTCAAGTTGTAAATCACATACCAATGTGCAGTTGCAACCACGGTTATACAGGAAATGCCTTCATATTATGCAATATAATGAGAGGTAATTTGATTTTGTCATAAGCCTAAATTGTTTATTAGTGTTTCTTTATTTTCTTAATTTTTACCTAATTATAAAAAAAACATAATACTTATTATAAAAAACTTAAAAACTAGAGTGCCCCCAGCAGCGAGGCAGGGCCCAAGCTACCGATGGTGGTAAGGGCTGCAGACTGAGGAACCTCCTGACAATGCGTGCCGTATCGAGGATCACTGCCTTCTGCATCTGAACCTTGAGCCAACCTTCTAGTATTAGTGCTTCTATTATTGTTTTGTTCATATATTCTGTTTGTTCCACCAGCACCTCCAACTGAAAGACCATGCGGCACAGCCGTTTGCGGCCCAAATAGCCAGTGCCGCGAGATTAATAACCAAGCAGTGTGCTCATGTTTGCCTACTTATTTGGGCATTCCACCAGCATGTCGACCAGAATGTGTATCGAATTCAGAATGCCCTCAAAACCAAGCGTGCATGAACCAGAAATGTATAAATCCTTGCATCGGAGTGTGCGGGCTGAGAGCTGTATGTGAAGTAGTAAACCACAATCCCGTGTGTGCCTGCCCAGCACCTTTATCTGGAGATCCATTTATACAGTGCACACCTGTTTTAAGTAAGCCCAATTATTGTATTTTTTAAACAAGTTATTCATGCAAGTCAATCTCTCAAAATATAACAATAACATTCCTTTTCATAGGTATATCGCCAGTAGTAAGCGACCCATGTCATCCATCGCCTTGTGGACCAAATTCAATATGCAAAGCAATTAATGACAGTCCATCTTGCACATGTTTGCCGGAATTTCAAGGACAGCCACCATACTGTAAGCCAGAATGTGTAAGCAACAGTGAGTGCGCCACACATTTAGCCTGTGTCAATCAAAAATGTAAAGACCCGTGCACGCAGGCTTGTGGTGATAATGCTGAATGTCGTGTCGTAAGTCATTCGGCTATGTGCCTGTGCCCACAAGGTTATATTGGCGATCCTTTCACGGGGTGCTCAGTGCAAGTTCAAATCGAAATTTTAACACCTTGTACTCCTTCGCCTTGTGGTTCAAATGCAATTTGTAGAGAGCAGAACAGGGTTGGATCCTGTATTTGCAGTGAAGGTTACTTTGGCAATCCATACGAAGGATGTCGCCCAGAATGCGTTTCAGATTCGGATTGTCCAGGCAATAGAGCCTGTACCGGCAACAAATGCCAAGACCCATGCCCGGGAACATGTGGGCTGAATGCAGATTGTACCACTGTGAATCATTCACCAACTTGTTCGTGCCTCTCTGGATATACTGGAGACGCATTCCGTAGATGCAACCCTATTCCTTGTAAGTATTATTTAATTTTCTCTACATTCTTTTCTTAAACGATATAAAAATACCATGATATTTAAAAAAAAGTGGCTTTAGGACTATTGGTAAATTGTTAAATTTTTCAGTACAAGAACCTGTAAACGTCTGCTATCCAAGTCCATGTGGGCCAAACAGCCAATGCCGTGAAATAAACGAACAAGCGGTGTGTAGCTGCTTGCCCGACTATAATGGTGAACCACCATTCTGTAAGGCAGAGTGCTTATCACATTCCGATTGTGCTACAGATAAGGCTTGCTTCAATCAGAAATGTATCAACCCATGCCCCGGTCCTTGTGGTCAGAAAGCAGAGTGTAGAGTGTTCCATCACAATCCAATATGCAGCTGCAGATCAGGATTTACAGGAGATCCATTTACAAGATGCTATTCCAAGCCAGGTGAAAAAGCTATCTTACAAGAAAACAAGAAACTGTACAAGGCATTTATTATTGTCAAAATACTAATTGATTGGTAACTTTCAGTGATTCAACCGCAGCTAGATGAAAATAAAGATCCTTGCGCACCTTCACCATGCGGACCATTCTCCGATTGTAGAAATTTTGGAGGACAAGCCTCGTGCTCTTGTTCACAAGAATACATCGGTAGTCCACCTAATTGCCGTCCCGAATGCATTACTAATCAGGACTGTATCAGCTCGCTAACATGCATAAATGAGAAATGCAAAGACCCTTGTCCTGGGTCTTGTGGACAAAATTCAAGATGCTCGGTGTTAAAACACGTGGCTATTTGTACTTGTCTTGAAGGCTATAAGGGTGATCCATTCACATCTTGCTTCATACAACCAGTACAAGGTACTTATTATGTGAATTTTAAGATGTACCTAGTACTTACCTACCTATCGAAAAATTGCAAATTGATCTGCCAACGTATTTAAAGACTAACTAAAATATGTTTTTTTTAGATAAACCATTAGATTTATGTAACCCATCACCGTGTGGATCTAACGCAAAATGCAACAATGGCGAATGTACGTGTTTACCAGAATATCATGGTGATCCATACATTGGCTGCAGACCAGAATGTACAGTCAGCACCGACTGTCAGAGAAATCAGATATGTGTCGGAAAGAAATGTGTTAACCCATGCCCAGATACATGCGGCAGCAATGCTGTGTGCGAAGTTATCAACCATATACCGATGTGCAGCTGCCCAAGCGGGTACACAGGCAATTCCTTTGTTTCTTGTAATGCGATTCAAGGTAAATATCTAGTTAGCCTTGTGTAAAATGGTAAATGTCCTTAAATAACTTCACTAGTATGTAACAATTTTATTAATTTTACTTTAAGCACCTGTACCGACAAACCCATGCAACCCAAGTCCATGTGGGCCTAGTAGCCAATGCAGAGAAATAAGCAACATCGCAGTCTGTTCGTGCCTTCCTGGGTACTCTGGCAACCCTCCAACATGCAGACCTGAGTGCACTACCAGTGCAGAGTGTCCACTGAACAAAGCATGTAACAACTACAAATGTATCAATCCATGCAAAGGAGCCTGCGGCGTAGGAGCTTTGTGTGAAGTTGTGAATCACAATCCCATTTGTTCCTGCTCTATTGATTTTACTGGAGATCCGTTTACAAGATGTGTTTCAAAACGTATGTATGACTCTAATGTACTCGTATGTACATTATTGTACCAATCAATGATACAATACTGTTCTGACGAATTATTCGATATGATACCTCAGCTACTTTATATATACTCCATCCCAATGGGCGCGAATCGCCCCCCTCAGGGTAACATTCTAGTTCTGGGATACTCGGGTTAAGTTACAATACTTATGCATTTTAATTTACATAAATTATTATTTTCAGCTTTACAAGTTCCGGTTCAAATAAATCCTTGCGTGCCATCACCCTGTGGGCCTAATTCAATCTGTCAAGCAGTAAACGAATCGCCAACTTGTTCTTGCATGCCACAATTTATTGGAGGTCCACCTAACTGCAGACCTGAATGCAATAGTAACAGTGAATGTCCAAACCACATGGCTTGTATAAATAGCAAATGTGGTAACCCTTGTGATGGAGCTTGTGGAACTCAGGCACAATGTCGAGTAGTAAGCCATACTCCCAATTGCGTATGTCCGCAAGGATACACCGGGGATCCTTTCTCATACTGTTCTGAGATTCACAGTATAATGGCGATTGAACAATCATCCCCATGTACTCCTTCGCCATGTGGAAGTAATGCCATATGCAATGAACGTAATAACGTTGGTTCATGTGTTTGTGCATCAGGATATTTCGGAAACCCTTACGAAGGTTGCAGACCTGAATGTAGCGTAAACACTGATTGTCCTTCAAACAGAATATGTCAGCAACATAAATGTCAAGATCCTTGCCCAGGCACATGCGGGGTTAACTCAGAGTGTCAGACCGTAAATCACGCTCCAATTTGTACATGTCTATCTGGTTTCACTGGAAATCCTTTCCAAAATTGTGTTGTAATACAGAGTAAGTTGTATTTATTTTTACTTGCCTCTATTTTACATTTATTTTGTGTAAAACTTATTTTAATGAAGTATGTATTAATAGAACTTTACAAAGGCGTGGCATACACTTGCCCAAGTTAGAGACAAGTTAGGGATAGAAAGAAGGTTGGCCTTTACCCTGTACTGAGACACCACAGGCTCTTAACAATGTATTATTAAGTGCTCGTGAGATAGAATTTCGTATGTAGTTATTCGTCTAATGTTGTTGCAGATATCGAACCGCCAACAAACCCTTGCGCACCATCACCATGTGGACCAAACAGCATATGTAAAGTGTTTAACGAACAAGCGGTGTGTTCTTGTATGCCGGACTATCGAGGTGTTGCACCCAATTGTAGACCCGAATGCGTCGTTAGTGCTGAGTGCTCGCTCGACAAAGCTTGTATCGCTCTAAAATGTAGTGACCCATGCGTTGGCCAATGTGGAACACATGCCACATGTCATGTCATTAATCACAGTCCAATATGCTCCTGCATGGAAAGATTTACGGGTGATCCATTCAGCCGATGCTATCCATTTGTTGCACCGATACACAATGAGCCAGCAACAAATCCTTGTTTACCGTCACCATGTGGGCCATTTAGTGAATGCAGAGACATTGGTGGTATACCATCTTGCACATGCTTACCGAACTATATAGGTGCACCTCCGGCATGCCGTCCTGAATGCACAATAAATGCCGACTGTCCTAGCAACTTGGCATGTATTAACCAAAAATGTAAAGATCCGTGTCCTGGTTCGTGTGGCCTGAATGCTCAGTGCATTGTTAAAAAGAATATGCCAATATGCACCTGTATCGACAACTATGTTGGTGATGCATTCACAGAGTGTAAAATACAAGGTTTGTATTGAATTTCAAAATACATATAAACATAAATATTTGTTTATTTATTTACCATTTTTAACATTTGTGTAATGGTCAAACGTAGATGTTTGTACTAAGTCTGCGTGTTACTGTGTAATGTAACTACTATAAGTATTTACAAAACAAATGCATTTTATCAGCAATCTAGTACCCACTTTCCTTAATTAAGTGTAGGACTAGAGGGTGTTGTATAAAATGTTCATTTTATTCATTTAATGACACATTTACAACTTGCAGAATTCATTCAAGATGAAGTGGATCTTTGCAACCCATCACCTTGCGGTGCCAATGCAGTCTGCAATGACGGAGAATGCTCGTGCCTTCCAGAATACAATGGAGATCCATATTTTGAATGTCGTCCAGAGTGCGTCCTTAGCTCGGATTGTAGCCAAGATAAAGCGTGTTTGCGAAACAAATGTGTTAATCCATGTAATAGTGGCGTATGTGCATCCAACGCCATATGTGAAGTAATCAATCATATTCCAATGTGCAGATGCCCAGAACGTATGACAGGAAATGCTTTTGTTCGATGCTCACAACTCGAAGGTATTTATCGATATAGTAATGACAGTGTTTTTAATTGAATTATGAAACCAAATAAAATATATTTACTTTCAGTAATCAACACACAACCTTGTCAACCGAGCCCATGTGGGCCTAATAGCCAGTGTCGCGAAATAAATACACAAGCAGTGTGCTCTTGTGTAGTTGGATTTATAGGAAGTCCACCTTCGTGCAGACCTGAGTGCACTGTCAGTACGGACTGTTTACCAAATGAGGCGTGTAGCAACAGCAAATGTGTAAACCCGTGCATTGGGGCTTGTGGAGTACAAGCTAAATGCCAAGTAATAAACCACAATCCTATATGTTCATGTCCAACGTCTTACACTGGTAATCCATTCGTCAGATGTATTCTTCAAGAGTTTCAGCCTGAACCCAACACCGATCCGTGCATTCCTTCTCCATGTGGTCCAAATTCAGTTTGCAAAGAAATATCGGGCTCTCCGTCATGTTCGTGTCAGACTAATTTTATCGGTTCGCCACCTTACTGTAAGCCTGAGTGCATAAGCAATGCCGAGTGTCCAATACATCTCGCTTGTATAAATCAGAAATGCACAAATCCTTGTTCAGGTGTTTGTGGAATAAACGCAGAATGTCATGTGTTAAGTCATTCTCCTGCTTGTTCTTGCCTGGCAGAATATACCGGGGATCCATTTATAGAATGTCACAGAAGTACTGTTGTTCAAGATATTTTAACTCCTTGCCAACCATCTCCTTGTGGTGCCAATGCTATTTGTAAAGAATTTAATGGTGCGGGATCCTGCACATGTCTACCAGAGTACTTTGGCAATCCTTACGAAAGTTGTAAGCCCGAATGTGTTATAAACACTGATTGTCCTTCAAACAAAGCATGTACCCAGAATAAATGCCAAGACCCGTGTTTAGGAGCGTGTGCGCCAAACGCTATATGCCAGGTCGTCAATCATGCTCCTTCATGTTCTTGTGAGAGAGGTTTTACTGGAGACCCATTCCGCTACTGCGGCATCGAACGTAAGTAGTAAAATGTATTCTTTATTCGAACATAAATAAAATATTAGATTACTAAACCAGTTTTCGTTATTTCAGAAGTTTTTCAAACACCAGTGGATGTGTGCCGTCCCTCACCATGTGGACCAAACAGCCGATGCATTGAAGTTAATACACAAGCAGTTTGCTCTTGTCTGCAAAACTATATCGGCTCACCTCCTGGATGTCATCCAGAGTGTGTAATAAGCTCTGAGTGTCCACGAGAAAAGGCTTGCATAAACCAAAAATGCGAGGACCCTTGTATTAATACATGTGGTACAAATGCAGAGTGTAGAGTAATCAATCATAGCCCGATTTGTCAATGTAAACTTCGCTACACAGGAGATCCATTTACAAGATGTAATCCTATACCTCGTAAGTTTTCTCAGCATTATTTATTGGTATATTAATTTTTCCCTAAGATGTAGGTATCCTACTATGATACTCTATGATACTTTACTCAACCCACCACCAGATTGAAATTTTGACCCCACTATTTTTTACTTTTTGATAATGAAAATAAAATTGACTTCCTCACTTTTTGTGTATGTATGGTATGATAAATAGTGCCTTGTGATAGGCGGACGGAAGGACGAAAGGACGAAGTCGTACCGAAAGGGTTTCGTTTCACCACTTTGTTTTGGAACCCTAAAAAAAGCCCTATGTGACAAAAAGTTAATTTTGGCGCTTAGGGCTATTTTTAGGTTTGCAAAAAATTTAGAGCTCCCGACCCTGTAAAATACCATTTCAGATTGCTCATTTAGTGCTTATTCATTAATTTGCAGGCAGTGGTCAGAATCTAGATTTTGTTACCTGTATTATTAGAATTATTTTAAAAGGTTATCTACATTGATTTCAGTTGAAGTCGTTAGGTACGATGCGAATATTGTACTAGTTTATTTTTGTGATAATACGTAAGTTTTACTCTTGCCTTGGGCAGTTTTATTTTTGTTAACACTGACATCTTTCTTTTCAGCCCCTGTTTCAAATTCTGTTTTGGAACCTTATAGAAATCCTTGCGTTCCATCGCCTTGTGGCCCTAATTCTATCTGTCAAGAAAAAGGCGGCGTGCCCTCTTGCTCGTGCATGGCAAATTATATCGGAACACCTCCAAACTGCCGACCTGAATGTACCATAAACGCGGAATGCCCAACGTCCGAAGCGTGCATACAACAAAAGTGTCGGGATCCATGTCAGGGTTCTTGTGGCATTGAGGCTATTTGCTTAGTTTCGCGTCACACTCCGATTTGCACGTGTCCAGAGGGATACACTGGGGATGCATTCACCATGTGCAAACCAAAACCACCACGTAAGCCTTTTTTTTAAAGTATGATAAAGATATCCTGAAGTAGTTACATACATAATTGTGATTTAATGTTACAGAAGCTGATGTAATTGATAAATGTAATCCATCTCCTTGCGGCACCAATGCAATTTGCAATGATGGAATATGTTCTTGCATAGATGAGCAGCATGGCGATCCATATGTTGGTTGTCGACCTGAATGCGTGCTAAATACTGATTGTCCAAGAGATAAGGCTTGCGTAAGAAATAAGTGTGCAGATCCATGCCCAGGCACTTGCGCTTCTAATGCTATCTGCGACGTGATAAATCATGTTCCTATGTGCAGTTGTCCCCAAGGAATGACTGGCAATGCATTTTACAACTGTGAAGCTATTAGAGGTAATAAATAAGTTAATTTTACAAAAAAGTAAACTCCATACCCCCTTGATCATATGCTGACATTCGCCAAACCCGAATGTTAATGGTTTCAGAGCTACTGAAAATCCTTATAACTTGTAAACGGCAGCATCAATTTTTTTTACCAAAGATAATACTTTATTGTACACACAAAGAATTCAGGTGACATCAAAAACTTAAAAATTAACTTATAATAGTCCAATGGGCGCCCTTATCGCTGAAAGCGATTCTTCCAGGCAAACCAAACACTAAAAATAATTAACATTAAAATTGATATAATTAAAGCAATTACTCCTCTTAATTTATTAGGAATAGACCTTAAAATGGCATAAGCAAATAAAAAATATCATTCATTTTTATTTATTTATTTATTAGAAATCGCTTTTAGCGATAAGGCCGGCGAATGTATATTAGCTTTAATTGATTTTTCTTGTGGCCTGTATCTCCTTGTGTACAATAAAGTATTTATTTATCTATCTAATATTATATCCAACTAAGTATACGTCTGTAATTCTGTATACGTACTGATACGACTAGGAGTGAAACAAAGGTGAACACAGTCATATACAAAATTTATTAAACGGTTCTTCAGTTCCCCGGTCACTTGAGTTTAAGGTTGCTTTTAAACGAGTTGTAGTTCAAGTACTCTCCTCGGAGGTCCAGGAAGTGCGCAGCCGGAGAAGTAGTGCTCAGGGTGCTGCGGTGGTCTCAGGTCGGTAGGTATCCGATCAGGTAAAAAGTGGAGCCGAGCCGAGGTAGGTAGCGGTGACCTTGACCCAGCCTCAAGGTCGGGCTTAGTAAGCCGTAGCAACGAACCCTGGAATGGAACACAAGTGTCACAAAGCAGCTTCCAGGTTTGGCTCCCTCTGATTGTGACCACCACCGTAGCGAAGCGAGCATGAAGTGGCTGGTGATGACGGTGATGAGGAAAGTACAGGGTGGTGTGTAGGCATCACAATCAGAGTGGAGTTTACATGATATGAGGAATGAATTTAAAATTAAGTTATATAATGATAGAAGTAGCTACGATGGAAAAATGAATTTTTAGAATATAGGTAGGATATCTACTTAGGCACAGGGAGTAGATACCTACAAGGTATATTCTAAAGTGCGTAGCAAAAAGCAAAGCTGAAAATAAATTAAAATAACAAAGAAAAACTACATACAAATAAAAAGTCCGTTACAAGCAAACACAAATCTACCTACCTACTATTATTTTAAGAAGGCGTTGCTCAACACTTACCGATATTCGGGTGAAACACTGAAGCTACATTATTAATGTAAACAAATATAAATGTTAGGATGAATTTAAGTTTTTAAAATTAGTGATTCCCGACCGGCATGTTGCGTTGGCTCTAGAGGCACGGACGGAAGAGCCATCGCGTGCGAACCAAACAACAGCCAGCCGGAGAATGCCGGAGGGACGCGAGGCGAGGCGCGGCTGTAGGCAGCGCGTGCGCTCGCTAACCGACGCGCATCGTCATTCGTCACCGAAAACACCCGAGCGATGCACTCGGCTTTTCAAACATAAGCAACTGCTACGAGGTACACTCGCTGGCATCATCGTATGAACGCGCAGTTGAAATAGATACTTAACTGTTATAAAATTACGAGAACCTACTTATGTGTAGGTAAGGTCTGGAATAAGGCCAGATTTATTTAGTTAGGAGAAAAGAGTAGATACGCTACAAGTATATACGTTACAATACCCCCGCGCTTAGTGAAGGATTTTATTATTTTAGAGAGAATAAAATCCGCATTTAAAATTGGTAAACTTAGGGATGACTTTGAAACTTACAAGAGTAGGGTTGCAAGACAAAATCAAGAGTCTACCATCCTTAAAAAAACTACACTAGCTTACCAGAAAAATAGGGTCCCAGTATAGAGAGCTAGCATTGTTTATGAAGAAGGAAAGTTGCGAATTGAGGTTATTCTAAATAATAATAATCCACACTTAGGAAAATAAGTGAGTATTTGCTTTACACGTTCATACATCCTCTTCCATACTTTTCTTCATCTTACATACATCACGCTTAACCTTTTATACATCTCTTTACAAAATGGCGGCAGTAACTGTTAGTTTAAGTTACTGTCGCGTCCATTCATACAGGGGTGTCAAGTTAATAGGAACTCGAGACCCAACAAACACTAATTCCAAATAAGGTGAAAAGCACGCTACGGAAGAAAAAAAATACATTGTGACGTAAGGTCTTAAGGGACTATAAAGTTTTACAGAGACAAAAAAAATATAAAAAAAGTATCGGTAAAAGTTGAGCGACGAAAATTTTACGAAAATACTCCGTCTGTTACATTGAAATAAGATAAAAATTAGTAACGTTTTGGTTGTTTTTCTTTTCTAATCACTAAAAAATAAAAGTAATGCAACCAAAAATAAAAAAAAAAGCGTTTAAGTGCAACTAATGTGTACAAACCACTCACAAAAAAGAAAAAATGTGAAAAAAAAAAATTTTTGGACAGTAATTTTCTGCGCTAACTGTACTTACTAAAAAAAATTACATAAATGTTGATAACAGTCAATATGCAATGCAAAACACAAAAAATAACAAGTTTAAAGAAAAAATACCAATTTTTGTTGCCGACTGTACCAAAAAAAAAAATTTTTTTGTTAGCGACACAAAAGAAAGTGTTACGTACACCTTAGTTGCTGGCAACCAAAAGAAATAAAGCTAGAAAAGAAATAACGTTTTACATAAGAGAGAAAAAAATTACACACCAACACCAAAAAAAACAACAACCCCCTCAAAAGCAAGCTCAGTGACCTTTGAACACGTACGGGCGCCAGTGATACGTAAAAAAGGTAGCTACGTAATCACGGTCACTAGGTTTTAGGGTGCTTTTAAAGGAGTAGTGTTTAAGTACTCTCCTCGGAGGTCCAGGAAGTGCGCAGCCGGAGAAGTAGTGCTCAGGGTGCTGCGGTGGTCTCAGGTCGGTAGGTATCCGATCAGGTAAAAAGTGGAGCCGAGCCGAGGTAGGTAGCGGTGACCTTGACCCAGCCTCAAGGTCGGGCTTAGTAAGCCGTAGCAACGAACCCTGGAATGGAACACAAGTGTCACAAAGCAGCTTCCAGGTTTGGCTCCCTCTGATTGTGACCACCACCGTAGCGAAGCGAGCATGAAGTGGCTGGTGATGACGGTGATGAGGAAAGTACAGGGTGGTGTGTAGGCATCACAATCAGAGTGGAGTTTACATGATATGAGGAATGAATTTAAAATTAAGTTATATAATGATAGAAGTAGCTACGATGGAAAAATGAATTTTTAGAATATAGGTAGGATATCTACTTAGGCACAGGGAGTAGATACCTACAAGGTATATTCTAAAGTGCGTAGCAAAAAGCAAAGCTGAAAATAAATTAAAATAACAAAGAAAAACTACATACAAATAAAAAGTCCGTTACAAGCAAACACAAATCTACCTACCTACTATTATTTTAAGAAGGCGTTGCTCAACACTTACCGATATTCGGGTGAAACACTGAAGCTACATTATTAATGTAAACAAATATAAATGTTAGGATGAATTTAAGTTTTTAAAATTAGTGATTCCCGACCGGCATGTTGCGTTGGCTCTAGAGGCACGGACGGAAGAGCCATCGCGTGCGAACCAAACAACAGCCAGCCGGAGAATGCCGGAGGGACGCGAGGCGAGGCGCGGCTGTAGGCAGCGCGTGCGCTCGCTAACCGACGCGCATCGTCATTCGTCACCGAAAACACCCGAGCGATGCACTCGGCTTTTCAAACATAAGCAACTGCTACGAGGTACACTCGCTGGCATCATCGTATGAACGCGCAGTTGAAATAGATACTTAACTGTTATAAAATTACGAGAACCTACTTATGTGTAGGTAAGGTCTGGAATAAGGCCAGATTTATTTAGTTAGGAGAAAAGAGTAGATACGCTACAAGTATATACGTTACAGTACGATATTATACCATTTTTATCATTTAGAATAACATTTTTTTTATTCTTTACATTCTTTGTTACAGCGCCGGTCGTCACAAACCCTTGCCTACCATCACCTTGTGGTCCTAACAGTCAATGCAGAGAAGTAAATGGACAAGCCGTGTGCACGTGCATTTCTGGTTATAAAGGAAGTCCACCACTCTGCAGACCAGAATGTGTGGTCAGCTCTGATTGTGCTGCCAACAAAGCATGCAGTAATCAAAAATGTATAGACCCTTGTGTAGGATCATGTGGAGTCGAAGCTAAATGTACTGTAGTAAAACACAATCCCATATGCAGTTGTCCATCGATGCACACAGGTGACCCATTCACCAGATGTATACCGTATAGTAAGTATTAAATAACCGAATATCTTCATCACTTGTAAAAATTCCATTAGATTCTTTCATAACTACTAATTATATTCAATTAACTATTTTAGGAGCTCCAGTTGCCGATGTAACGCCTTGTACACCATCGCCTTGTGGATCTAACTCTATTTGCAAAGAAGTCGGCGAAACACCATCATGCACGTGTATGCCCAACTTTTTTGGATCACCGCCATATTGCAGACCGGAATGTTCCAGCAACAGTGAATGTCCTCCAGATAAAGCCTGCATAAACCAGAAATGCAAAGATCCTTGTGTCGACGCATGCGGCTTGAATGCGCAGTGCCACACAATAAGTCATTCTCCGATGTGCTTCTGCCACAACGGTTTTACGGGTGATCCGTTCTGGAATTGCTTGCCACAACAACCTGTTGTTTTTGAAAACTCAAGTCCTTGCGAGCCTTCACCATGTGGATCTAATGCTTTATGCAAAGAATACAACTCGGCCGGCTCATGTAGCTGCATTAAAGATTATATAGGAAATCCTTACGAAGGATGCCGTCCTGAATGCAGCGTCAACTCAGACTGTACATCGGACAAAGCATGCATACGAAACAAATGTCAAGATCCATGCCCTGGCACCTGCGGGCCTTTGGCTATCTGCGCCGTAGTTAACCATCTGCCATCTTGTACTTGTCCACCTGGTTATTCCGGTGATCCATTCAGAAGATGTGACATATTTAAAGGTATTAAGTTTTTACTAGGTATTATTTTTATTGTTGCGGAATTATTGAAAAAATAACATGCTCACTTGAACAATTACTTTTCAGAACCTCCAATGGATACAGTAACACCTTGTCAACCTAGTCCATGCGGATCTAATAGCATTTGTCGTGCAGTGAGCGGCCAGAGCGTGTGCTCATGCATGCCTAACTACATTGGTTCTCCACCAGGTTGTAGACCAGAATGCACAGTTAGTTCCGAGTGTCCAACAGATAAGGCTTGCATAAATCAAAAATGTGTTGACCCTTGTCCAAAACATTGCGGATTAAACACGAAATGTAGAGTCATAAATCATAGCCCAATATGTACTTGTAGTATTGGCTACGTAGGGGATCCGTTTACACGCTGTTATAAACAACGTAAGTATTTACCAAAAGTTCTTTAAAATCGATAAGAACCTAAACTTATTTATAACAAAACATGTAAGCTGATTTTGTGACTTTTACAGCAACCGAAATAGAGATACCAACACAGCCATTCAGAAACCCATGTGTACCAAATCCATGCGGCTCCAATGCTATTTGCCGAGATATTAATGGTTCGCCGTCTTGTTCGTGTATGGCTAATTTCCAAGGTCTGCCACCCAACTGCAGACCAGAATGTGCTATCAACCAAGACTGTCCGTCAAATCAAGCGTGCATCAACATGAAGTGTCGAGATCCTTGCCCGGGCAGCTGTGGTCAAAACGCCGTTTGCACAGTATTCAATCACCTGCCATCTTGTGCGTGTTCTCAAGGGTTTACAGGAGATCCGTTTACATCTTGTGCTTTGCTACCACCCATTGCAGGTCTAATATTTTTCCAACCTTAGTAACAGAAAACATTATCTTAATTGCGGGTTTTCAAAATTATTTAATTTCGTTGTTATTACAGATGAGATACCTTCGGATCCATGTAACCCATCACCATGCGGATTTAATGCTCAATGTAGAGACGGAATATGTACATGCCTTAATGAGTACCACGGAGACCCTTACTTTGGTTGTAAACCGGAATGCGTTACAAACATGGATTGTCCTATTGATAATGTTTGTTCTGGAAACAAATGTATAAATCCGTGCCCTGGAACTTGTGCTCTAACTGCACAGTGCAATGTTTACAATCACATTCCGATATGTAATTGCCCTGAAGGGACTACTGGCAACGCTTTTGTGGAATGCCATGCCACACCGCGTAAGTTACTTAATAGAAGGATCCAAAAAATATTTTTCGACTTCAAATGATCTATTGATTTAATCAATTATTATTGGGTTTGTTTACAGCTGATGTGTACCAAAACCCTTGTAGTCCAAGCCCATGCGGTCCAAACAGCCAGTGTCGAACGACAAACAATCAAGCCGTCTGTTCGTGCTTACCAACATTTATTGGCAGCCCACCCTCTTGTAGACCTGAGTGTACAATCAGCGCTGAATGTCCTCTTAACGAAGCCTGCAACAACCACAAGTGCTTAAACCCGTGTATAGGTACATGTGGATATGGTGCGAGATGTGAGGTCGTAAACCACAACCCCATATGTTCATGTCCAACGCAATACACAGGAGATCCATTTACTCATTGCAATCCAATAGGTAAGTCATGATATTTTTTAACTAACTTGAAAAGAAAGAGGATGGAGGATATCAAGTCGATTATATGTTTTTTTTTGTTCAGCGATATCTCCGCCAACTGTAAACCGATTTGGATGAATCTCTCACTGACGTGTAAATAATAATTCTGAGGTGGTCGCACATACATTTTATATTACCTACTTCTTGTTTCGTAAAACTTACAAAACATCTCTTGTATGAAATCGTGTCTGTCTATGGCGTCGTAGCTCCTTAAGTAGAGCTCCAAATTCAATGCGGGTTTTTATGTAAGAAATCTGATTTTTCTCGGATGGTTTATAATTATGTTTGGTTAAAACCCGTGTAACCATTTCCAAGTTATAAGGATGTCCAACACCCGCTCGACTCTTGGGATGTTATAAAAACTTTATTCTAACAATAATTTAATTTTAGTGGCTTCGGTACCTCAACAAGTTGACCCTTGCCTGCCATCACCTTGCGGGCCTTACTCAGTGTGTAAAATTATTGGAGAATCACCTTCGTGCACGTGCCAACCAGACTACACCGGAGCACCACCAAGCTGTCGACCTGAATGCGTCAGTAACTCAGAGTGTCCGAGCAACCTCGCATGCGTAAACCAAAAATGTAGAGATCCATGCCCTGGCAGTTGTGGATACAACGCTGAGTGCAAAGTCATTAGCCATGCACTTGTATGTTCATGTCCTTATGGACAGACTGGTGACCCGCTAGTGTCATGCAACCCAATACAAGGTGCGTGTTTCAGTAGGTTTTTTTATGTGAAGGCGGTGTACTTTTTGTCCATTTTCAATTCAGTATTTCAACGAAATTTTTTATTAACAGATGCGATGATAGAATACAGTTCTCCATGTGCCCCTTCACCCTGCGGCATTAATGCCGAATGTTTAGAAAGAAACGGTGCTGGAGCGTGTATATGCGTAGAGTCATTTATTGGCAACCCTTACGAAGGATGTCGACCTGAATGCGTTATCAACAGTGACTGCCCGTCAATGTTAGCTTGTATGCAAAATCGATGCAAAAATCCATGTCCAGGAATTTGCGCACCAAACGGAATTTGCCAAGTGGTCAATCACCTTCCTTCATGTTACTGTCCTCCAGGGCTGACCGGCAATGCTTACGTGAATTGTGTAGATAAAATTGAAGGTAAATTTCTTAGTTAAAGTCACTATAATTTTAAGTCACGTTGAATTTACTAAATAATAATAAATAAATATTCATCGACATTTCAAATGAAGTTACTTAATTTAGTTTATTTATTTTTAGACTTTGTTAAACCTACTCCGTGCACGCCTTCACCATGTGGTCCCAACAGTCAATGTCGAGAAGTGAACTCTCAGGCTGTATGTAGTTGCGAGCTTGACTTCATGGGTACTCCTCCCAACTGTCGGCCAGAGTGTACAATCAACAGCGAGTGTCCTAGTGATAAAGCATGCATGAATAGAAAATGTGTTGATCCATGTGCTGGGCAATGTGCAAGAAATGCTATTTGCAGAGTATTTGCTCATAATCCAATTTGTTCTTGTAAGGACAGATTCACTGGAGATCCTTTTACTAACTGCGTTCCAAGTAAGTTACAAGTACCTACTGATGAATAAGATGTGTAAGGTGTAAAACAAATTTACCTTTTAACATTGATATAATTTGTTACCACCAATTATTTTCCAGTAGCTGTATCAATACAATCAGTACCACAAATTGTCAACCCATGTGTGCCGTCTCCGTGCGGCCCAAATTCACAATGTCAAGAAATCAATGGAAATGCTCGCTGCTCATGCCTTCCAAATTACATAAGCTCTCCGCCTAGATGTCGGCCTGAATGTTCCATCAATTCAGAATGTAATGCAGTTATGGCTTGCATTAATAACAAATGTGCTGATCCATGTCCTGGAGCATGTGGTAACAATGCACAGTGTAATGTCTATAATCATTTACCAATATGCTCATGTTTGCCTGGTTTTTCTGGAGATCCATTCAGCAACTGCCAACTCAAGCAGCAAGGTAAAATTTTAAGCATTTCATTTTGATACAAATATTTTTTAATACTTTTTCTATGTAGATAAAAACTTTAGGTATTTAGTAATTGTTTTTATAATTTCAGATGTAGAACCAATCAATTTATGTTCCCCTTCTCCTTGCGGTACAAATACTGAATGCAGGGATGGCATATGTAATTGTTTACCAGAGTACCAGGGTGATCCATATTATGGATGCAAACCAGAATGCGTTTTAAACTCTGATTGTCCCAGAAGCAAAGCTTGTATGCGGAACAAATGTGGAGATCCTTGTGTTGGAACGTGTGGATCTGATGCCATATGCGAAACAATTAACCATATACCAATGTGTTCTTGTCCACCGGGTTTTTCTGGATCTCCTTTCCATTACTGCACGAAAGCACAAGGTACATAGGGTGTAACATAATGTCCATATAAGTCTAAAAGGGGGGTATTCTACACGTCATGGCGAACAACATTTTGTTCTATGACTTTTAATATTTCGAAGGTTTTCATTCATGAAAAGCGTCTTAAAGTTTCCTTAAAAATAGCATTGCACACGTGCTAAAGTGTCTATGTGTGGATGCGATGTGATAAGAGAGTGCGTGTAATGTGTACTATCAGACTGGATACATACGCAAAGTAAATAAACACAAATAGTGGTCGTAAATATCAAAGACAAAATTTCAGCAATTTATTAGATAATTGCTATCTAGTCAAATCAAGATGTAGTCTCAAAGCTTCTAACCCTTTTGTATGTTTTTTTTTTAACCAAACTTTATAATTAAAGTATAATTAGTCTCCTAGCTTATAAAACGTTTTGGTGTACATGCACTGTAAATTTTATATGAACCTGTATTTAATAATAAATAAATACAGTTGCAAAATGAGGAACGTAAATCGCCCTACCTTATTTATCATTTGATTTTCTTTTACTTTTGTGTATTTTATTTATCAGTTTTCTCACAACTGTATTAAAAAGCGTGTATGATACTCTAACTAAAATGTTTTTTTATAGTAATTGACCGTCTAAAATGATAGCTACATTACCTACTCAGGGACTAAGCTAGATATGCTTCGTATCTATCTACTACGAGTACGTAAAAATCTATCTACGACCCTTGTATCACAATGCACCTACTGTGTTAGCTTGTTGTGAAGTATGAAATCGTGAGAAATAAACAAATTGTTTCAGAAACACTAACACCGACAAACTTGTGTGATCCATCTCCGTGTGGACCAAACAGTCAGTGTAAGGAAGTAAACGGCCATGCTGTATGCGTCTGTATTCAAGGCTACATTGGTAGTCCGCCAAATTGCCGCTCCGAATGTACAGTTAGTTCTGATTGCAACCTGAATCAAGCTTGTTCGAATCAGAAATGTATCGATCCGTGTCCAGGAGCATGCGGTAGAAACACCCATTGCATTGTTGTCAATCACAATCCGATATGTAGCTGTCTATCGGGCTATTCTGGAGATCCATTCTCATATTGCGAATTTATACGTACGTATATGAATATAAAGTCATTTGTAAAATGTGCTACAGAGTGCTACAGTGCTTATGCAGAAAAATATGCAAGACGATGATGTAGTTTCCGCGTTTTACGAATGATTTGTACTTATTACTTTTATTTTTTAGAAAAACAGAAATAACAACTTATTTATAAAATATTAGCTTAGGAAAGGTTTCCCCTTGTATAAATTATTTAGATTTTTTCTACCAGCATAGGTGGAGCCGTTAAGGCGTGGTTTAATAATATACACCCATTTTATACTGGTTTCACACTATCACACTGGTTTTATAAATTGACTTTTTTTTAGCGAACGTACCTCCAGTGAAAATCAACCCATGCCAACCATCACCATGTGGACCTAACTCACAATGTACGGAAAACGGTGAAAGTGCCGATTGTAGATGTCTAGCAGAATTCATTGGATCACCACCAAGTTGCAGACCAGAATGTACAAGTAACACAGAGTGCACCACAAACATGGCTTGTATCAACAGAAGGTGTCGAGACCCATGCCCCGGCTCGTGCGGATTGAACGCGGAATGTAGAGTAGTTAGTCATACGCCCATATGCATTTGCGAAAAAGGATACACTGGTGACCCATTTTTACGATGTATCATCGAAGTTGCCGCCGTAGAGCAAGAACGTCTCACTCCGTGCGTGCCATCGCCATGTGGTGCTAATGCAGAATGTAGAGAACTAAACAACGCAGGCTCCTGCACATGCTTACCAGGATATTTTGGAAATCCTTATGAATTCTGTAAGCCGGAATGTTTGATCAACTCTGACTGTCCATCGAACTTGGCTTGTTACCAAAACAAATGTCATGACCCGTGCCCTGGTACCTGTGGAATTAATGCCTATTGCAATGTCATAAATCACATTCCGAGCTGTTCGTGTCCGGAACAACATTTCGGTGACCCATACAAAATATGCATATTCAAAGCTCAGTGTAAGTTTATGTCTGTTATAATTATATTAATTAGTAGTTCGCCCAAGTTGACAAAAGCCTCATTGGCTTCGCCCACTTGATCAGTAATAGTAAGAGGGCGTATCCACTAAAACGGTAACCGCAGCATTTTATGCTTATATATACAAATGTTGAATAAAATTCAAAATATGTACAGATTAAGACTCAGAGTGCTTGACGCATAATTGAACGATATTTTTTCTATAAGAAATAAAATATGATATCTCTAAAATGATATGAAATATTGTATTAAAAATTATTAGACGTAAAAGGATGACCCAAGGGTGAAATTTATCTTTAGTTTACGTACAATATATTATAAAAAACCTCCGAAATTGTCACATTTTAAACATCGCGCTAACGATCAGTCAACGCAACGACGAAGCGCGTGCGGTGTTGAATCATATTTCAACTTTTTCTTATAATTTAATCATTCTTTCGAAATCGCTGAGGTGCTCCTTATTGGTGGATATAACATGTATTCATGTACCTTCATGTATTTTTATTTATTACAGCTGAAATAACAGAACCTTGCAACCCATCGCCATGTGGACCAAACAGTCAGTGTAAATCTCAAAATAATTTAGCAATATGCACATGCCTACCAAACTATCAAGGCTCACCACCAATGTGTCGACCAGAGTGTATTACTAGTTCAGAGTGTTCTCTGGATAAAGTCTGCGAAAACTTCAAATGCACGACGCCGTGCTCTGATGCGTGTGGAATAAACACAGAATGTAGAGTTATCAAACACAATCCAATTTGTTCATGTAAACAAGGATTCACCGGAGATCCTTTCTCAGTCTGTTCAAAAATAGTAGAAAAACAACCTACATTAAAAGAACCTGTAGATCCTTGCTATCCATCACCATGTGGGTTAAATGCTCAATGCCGCAATATAGGAGGAATACCATCTTGCTCTTGTACTGTGGGATACTTTGGAAGTCCACCGAACTGCAAACCAGAGTGTGTGTTGAATACGGATTGCAGTAACGACAAGGCCTGTATTAGCATGAAATGCCGAAACCCATGCTTGGGTTCATGTGGATTTAACGCGATATGTAATGTTATAAACCATATGCCAGTTTGCTCATGCCCTAGCGGTTACAATGGAGATCCATTTGCAGCTTGCAATATAAAACCAATTGGTAAGTATTTCGAATAATTCATAAGTTTAAAAAACTAGCAAAACCGACTTCAATTCGACTACAGGCTTCATCATCAGATATGATGATGATGGCGGTTCATTGGGAATCTTTTAGTGACCATAAACACCACAAAAAAGTCACAGAAAAGCAAAATACGCAATTTCGTGCACGTGGTTGACATATTTTTTCCGTTATTTGTATTTATAAGCCAAACTACTGAACCGATTTTGATGAAAATTAAATGGGACTAACCTGGAAGTACATCTTTTCAGATCAAAAATTTTAAAGATTTTTTTTTAAAGAACTAGCTTCCGTTCGCGGCTTCGTTCGCGTCCCGTTTGATCCTGTTGATTTTCCGGGATAAAAAGTAGCTTGTGTGTTAATCCAGGCTACGAACTATATGTATTCCAAGTTTCAAGGACCAGTAGTTTTTGCGTGAAAGTTGCGTCAAACATAAAATGAACACGAAATTGAAGACACAAAATATTTATGTGGTTGAATTTACTTTTGCAGAACCACCTCAAAACATAGATCCATGTCATCCATCACCATGTGGTCCTAACGCTGAATGTAATAATGGTGTATGCACGTGCTTGGCTGAATACCAAGGAGATCCTTACTTCGGTTGCAGACCGGAATGTGTATTGAGTTCTGATTGCCCACTAGACAAAGCCTGCCTGCGATCAAAATGTGTAAATCCATGCCTGGATATGTGTGGTTTGAATGCTGAATGCAACGTTTATAACCACGTTGCTATCTGCAGCTGTCCTATTGATATGACGGGGGATGCTTTCACTCAATGCATCAAAATTGATAGTATGTATTTTTAAATTATAAGTGCTTAAGCTTAAGCGTACTTATGTTGACGAATGATAGGAGTGAGTGGAAGAATAAGATATGTTTTGCCGACCCCACCTAGCGTGGGATAAGCGCAGGAGAATGATGATAATGATGAAGTGCTTAAGCGTAAAATATTACTTGACGTTGTTATACTCGATATTAAATATATAATTTTTTTTTAGAACCAATGACCAGGCCATGTTTGCCAACTCCTTGTGGACCAAACAGTGTATGTAGAGAAGCAAGTGGGCAAGCTGTTTGTGCTTGTGTGCTAGGGTTTATTGGTAACCCACCAAACTGTCGACCGGAGTGCATTCAAAGTACAGACTGTCCACCATCTCAAGCTTGTATAAATAGAAAATGTCAAGACCCATGCCCTGGATCTTGCGGCACCAATGCAATTTGTAACGTCATCAAACATAATCCGATTTGCAGCTGTCCTTCAAGATACACTGGCTCACCATTTAGTCATTGTTACGGTAAATACGACGAGATTTTAGTATTTTACCTATTATCACTGGTGTATTGTTATTAAACTTTAAGTTTTAAAAGAACTCGACTAAAATAAGTGTTCTAAAAACGTTTGGATAGTAATGGTAATCGTTTGAGAAGCATGGTCTGACTATGATTCCGTAGCCAACTGCAGACAGCAGGAGCAGACGATGTGTCGCCGCTCCATATCGCCGCTTGGCACGTAGCTCACGTGAGGTGTCGCTGGCTACGGAATGTATTTCGTAGAAATACATAGGAACCAGTATTGTCTACACGTCGCGTGCAGTCGGTTACGGAACTATACCATTAACCTTCCAAGACGGATACCTTTAAAGCTTGTATATTTATTAGGATATTTATATGGATTAAAATAAATCTTCTTTTCTTTCAGTTCAAGCTGTAGAAGAACCCATGATTAATCCTTGTGTACCGTCTCCATGTGGTCCCAACAGTATCTGTAATCCTTCACCTGACGGTAAATCTCACACATGCTTATGCCAGCCAACGTTCGAAGGAATTCCACCGCAATGTCGTCGCGAATGCTCTACAAATGAGGAATGTCCTTCTAACAGAGCATGTATCAATTACAAATGCAACGACCCATGTCCTGGATCATGTGGAACAAATACAGAGTGCGCCGTACGCCTGCATACCCCAATGTGCTCTTGCAAAGACAGTTACTCAGGGGATCCATTTACGGGATGTTATCGTACACCGCCAGCAGCCAAAGACCCATGTAATCCCACACCGTGCGGAGCAAACGCACGATGCAAGGTTTCTGGAAATGGAGCCGCAGCTTGTGTTTGTGCAGTCGGTTATTTCGGGAACCCATACGAGTCC
This sequence comes from Gandaritis pyraliata, assembly GCA_947859175.1. NCBI lineage: Eukaryota > Metazoa > Arthropoda > Insecta > Lepidoptera > Geometridae > Gandaritis > Gandaritis pyraliata. The sequence goes on along the minus strand of OX401853.1, from coordinate 6,168,521 downwards.
TGCAGGCCGGAATGTGTAATAAATACAGATTGCCCTTATAATCGAGCTTGCCTGAGAAACCAATGTGAAGACCCTTGTCCCGGGGCATGCGGATCTACAGCAACTTGTCAAGTGGTAAACCATATACCATCATGTAACTGTGCGCCTGGTTATACAGGCAACCCTTATGAATACTGCCATATTATAATTAACGAACCGCGTAAGTTTACCGATTTTTTTGTTACACTACACTATAGTACCATGTAATCAGCTTTGAAACGAACAAACGAAAAAGGTAATTAATTAAATTATCATCCATTTATTTTCAGCTCCTGTACCGACCAACCCTTGCATTCCGAACCCTTGCGGAAGCAACGCTCTCTGCAACGACAACAACGGTTTGGCAACGTGTTCATGCATGCCGGACTTCTTCGGATCACCTCCAAGCTGTCGTCCAGAATGTACAGTCAACTCAGAATGCGACTCAAACAAAAGCTGTGTTCGGCAGAAGTGTCTCGACCCTTGCATCGGTGCTTGTGGTCAAAACGCTGAATGTAGAGTCGTTAACCATGCACCAATTTGTAGCTGTCGACAAGGTTTCGAAGGTGATCCATTTATGAGGTGTTCTGTTATAGAAAGTAAGTAGAGTATATTTACAGAAGTTAACAGTTAATTGCGTCAAAATCACGTTATTTTGTGTATTGTAATATTTTTTATTTTTACTTTGTAGAGCTACCACCTACTCCAGAGTTAAATCCATGCATACCTTCTCCATGTGGACCGAACTCGCTTTGTCAAGCCGTTAGTAAATCACCGATCTGTACCTGTATGGAGAACTACTTTGGGTCACCACCGAATTGTAGAGCAGAATGTACAGTAAATTCGGACTGCAGCAGTAATATGGCCTGTATCAATCAGAAATGTCGCGACCCTTGCCCGGGCTCATGTGGCCTACAAACTGAGTGCCAGGTATTCCAGCATTCCGCTATTTGTAGCTGCAGAGAAGGATATACTGGCAATCCTTTCCAAAGCTGCTACATCAAGGAACAGATAGGTAAAAAATACAACCCTTTTTTTATTAATTCCTAACGAATAAGAACAAAATTAATACTACGAATATTAATAATTGTTAAATACGCGTAAATAAGTAATACCTATTGTTATTTCAGACTCGGTACCTGAAGTGTATGATAAATGCAATCCAAGTCCATGCGGTGCCAACGCGGATTGCAATGAAGGAGTGTGCACATGTAGGCCCAACTACTTCGGGAATCCCTACCTCAGCTGTCGCCCAGAATGCACTCTCAATGCAGATTGCGCGCCACATTTAACTTGTGTTAAAAACAAATGTGTAAATCCATGCAGTAATATTTGTGGGTTGGATGCACTGTGCGAAGTCTACAATCATATTCCTATGTGTAGCTGTCCATCGAACTCTACAGGGAATGCCTTCTTCTCTTGCTCTCCCATCTTAGGTAATTGCTCTTTCTCACATTCAGTTATATCTATTCATTTGTATAAACTCGATCAATATGCTTTATTTTTTAAACATATTTAATTACACTGCAAAAGGCTTCCTTTACTATTTGTCTAATGGAATTTTATTTTTAGCTGAACCGGATATACGGCATCCATGTGAGCCTTCTCCATGCGGTCCATACAGCACGTGCCGTACAATGAACGAGCAAGCGATATGTTCTTGTTTGATTGGTTACATAGGAGTGCCACCTTCATGCAGACCAGAGTGTTTGGTTGATTCCGACTGCACCAGCTTAATGTCATGCTCTAACCAAAAATGCATCGAACCATGCAGAGGGTCATGTGGTCTTAGAGCAGAATGCAGAGTTCATAATCACAATCCTATATGCTACTGTTCAAACGGCTACACTGGAGATCCTTTCACGCAATGTGTGGAGTTGCAAAGTAAGAATATTTTTACGCTTAAAAAATGACCCATAGTAATTAAAATTATATAAAATGAAATGGATGTTAATGTTATTCTCATTGGCAGATAAACCACCACCACCTAAAGCACCATGTGAACCTTCACCTTGTGGACCAAATGCTGTTTGTAGAGTTGTGGGTGAAGCACCTTCCTGCTCATGCCTTACTAGTTACTCCGGATCTCCACCTTATTGTAGGCCGGAATGTGTCACTAACAGTGAATGTGATTTCGAAAAGGCTTGTATAAATAATAAGTGCGCTGACCCTTGCTTAGGCGCTTGTGGACAAAATGCAGAATGCCGAGTTATCAGTCACTCACCACAATGTAGATGTCAACCGGGATATGAAGGAAATTCTTTCGATCAATGTTTGCCAGTTACAGGTTTGTTTCAAAATAGTATACTCACCAGCACAATCCAGTTTATTTAAATACCTACTTATGTTCTTTAATTGTAATATGTTTAATTCCAGCTCCAAAGCCCGCGCAACCGGTCAGACCTTGCGAGCCGAGCCCATGTGGTCCGAACGCCATGTGTCAGGAACGTAATAACATCGGTAGTTGCACTTGCATTAGTGGTTACTTTGGCAATCCATACGAGGGCTGTAGACCAGAGTGCGTACTCAACTCTGACTGTCCAGAAAATAGAGCATGCATCAACAACAAATGCGATGATCCATGTCCAGGTGTTTGCGGTACATACGCTCTATGTCAAATCGTTAACCATATTCCCAAATGTAGTTGTGTATTTGGATACGTTGGAAACCCTTATGAAAACTGTGTCCACAGAGAAGGTAAACTAAAACTCACATTAACGAAAATAAAATTACATAGGTAATTTATGTTCGCATTTTACGATAACTAATCATTGTCATTACAGATATTCCAAGCGACCCGTGTAGCCCATCGCCATGTGGACCATACAGCACATGCAAATCGGACAATAACAATGCTATTTGCTCTTGTTTGCCAGAATACGTAGGAAATCCACCAAACTGTCGACCGGAATGTTTAACTAGTCCCGAGTGTCCTCTAAATATGGCATGTGTTAGGCAAAAATGTGTCGATCCCTGCGTGGGAACTTGCGGAGAAAACGCAAAGTGTCGGGTTCACCACCACAGTCCATACTGCACGTGTATTCCGCGTTTTGAAGGAGATCCTTTCATAAGATGCACAAGAGAAAAACAAAAAACCCCTGAAATGACGAATCCCTGCGAACCAAGTCCATGTGGACCGTTTTCAATATGTAGAGATTTTAACGGTATTCCGCAATGTAACTGCAAATCTGATTACATCGGTGTTCCGCCGAATTGTGCACCCGAATGTACTATCAATCAAGACTGTTCTAATGACAAAGCATGTGTTCGAGAAAAATGTGTAGACCCATGTCTTGGATCTTGTGGAGCTAATGCCGAATGTCGAGCAATGAATCATTTAGCAATATGTACTTGTCGTCGTGGCTACAAGGGCAATTCATTTGAAGGCTGCTATGTATACAATGGTACTAAAACATGGTGTATCCTACACATTAAACAATATACTTATGCAATTGTGTATTTATTTCATTCAAACTTATACTATTATGTTTTCCAGAGCCTGAAACGCCAGCTCCTGTAGATCCATGTGCTTCGTCGCCTTGTGGAATTAACGCAATTTGTAATGCGGGTACATGTTCATGCATTTCTGGTTACCACGGTGACCCCACGATAGAATGTAGACCGGAATGCATAAGAAATTACGATTGTGAAAAGCGAATGGCTTGTGTCAATTATAAATGTGTCGATCCTTGCAAAAATACTTGTGGATTGAACGCAGTTTGCAACGTTCACAACCACATAGCTATTTGTGAATGTCCAACGCCACTGCAAGGAGATGCTTTTATCGCTTGTAGACCTGTCATTGGTAAGTATTATTGCAAGACAGAGATAGTTTTAATAGCTCTGTCAACTACCAAATACAAATACACCTAGTTCCATCTATGTTTAATGACCTCTAATGTCTAGTAGCTCGCCCGGACCTGAGATCTCGCAATGTTCTCAAAAAATTCAACAAGAATAAATATTTTTTTTTAACAATGGTTGTGTGTGATAAAATTTGCAAATTGCATCGATACCGCGATTTTGCTAGTTACCAGTCTTACCTGAGCTACAAAGTTATTGAAACTCTCAGTAATCACGATTATACTGGTTTTACCAACTTTACAATATTCACTATAGCTTAAAACCTGTTTAATCTAAAACAGAATAAAAACGGTTTTGGAATGTCTAAACGAAGCCCTATCTTATGAGGTCCCACTTGATTTTTTGTATGACTATATTTATTTTCACTTGGACCCTTATAACTTTACAACCCCAAGACCAATTTACCTCAAAGTCATAACCAGTTAAGGGTACTATCCGTAGACCTAACTACAAAACATAAAAACATTTTAGCACCAACCATAGCGGATCCCTGTACGCCGAACCCATGCGGAGCCAATAGCATGTGTCGCGCGGATGGTACTGTGGCGCACTGCTCTTGTCGACCGCCGATGATGGCGGAACCGCCAGCTTGTCGCGCTGAATGTCGCGCCAACGACGAGTGCCCACCCCACCTCGCTTGCCGGAACGGAAAGTGCCGCGACCCATGCCCCGGCGCGTGTGGTGCTCACGCCTACTGTCGCACAGTTGCACACTCTCCAATATGCACGTGTCAGTTTAACTACGTTGGCGATCCATTTATTCGGTGTTTACCAGGTAAAACATACTTTATGCAACATTTCAGTAGCAAGATGGTGGTCTTGTAACTAACGTGTAATCAGGAAGCAGGTACTAATTAATTTATGTGTAATTTTTCACAGCTCTCGAATCTGAGCCAAGCATTAAATCACCATGTGACAACTGCGGACCCAATGCTGACTGCGTGGATGGAGGATGCCGCTGCAAACAGGGATATTTTGGAAAACCACCGTTTTGCCGTCACGAATGTCTCAGTTCTAGTGATTGCGAGTGGCGAATGACTTGTGTAAACCGACATTGTGTGGACCCGTGTCCAGGCGCCTGCGGACTGGGCGCGCAATGCTCTCAGATAGCTCACGAACCATACTGCGAGTGTCCCCCATCGACCTTCGGAAACCCACTCGTAGAATGTCGGCACATGGATACGATCCGTAAGACAGGCTCAAATGGAAGATTGCTACTAACAATTACGTAATAAAAGTGACGCGGTTAGATTGTGAAAAAAAAAACTTAAAAATTTAAAACTGTGAAGACGGCGAACCCTGGCTTTTACTTTTAAGGCTTAGGCATGGGTCTTACTTGTAAAACTAGGATGAGCCATTCGCATTTATATTTATAAAATCGTGAGTTAAAAACGTAAAACTCAATGGCTACAGCGTGAGCTTTAATAAAAACGCTTATCGTTTCGTATTTGCTGGTCATTGTTCTAGTATTCAAAACACATGGTTGATATTCATTTGTATGTTACAGCAAAAACTCCTAATGACCCGTGCACTCCTTCACCATGCGGTCCTGGAGCTATTTGCCGTGCTAGAGGAACGGGCGCGTCATGCGAGTGCGAACCTGGTCTTCGCGGCGACCCATACTCAGGTTGTCGACCGGAATGTCTCGCAGACTCTGATTGTTCTCCATCCAGAGCTTGCATCCGCTCCCACTGCCGTGATCCTTGCCAGGGAACCTGTGGCGTCGGAGCAGACTGTGAAACCGTCAACCATATACCTCTTTGTTCCTGTCCATCTGGAACAAGAGGAAACGCCTTCGAAAGATGCGATGTCATCACGTCACGTACGTCAAATAAATTAACATTTTACCTAAAATTACTTGTGTTCTGAAATCGTTTTATAATACCTACAATATTTATGCAGCTCCACCGTGCAGTCCTTCTCCGTGCGGGCCGGGTTCCTTATGCTCGGTTGCGAACAGTCACGCCGTTTGCTCATGTCCGAGCGGCACGAGCGGCGAAGCGGCTACTACTGGCTGCCGGCCCGAGTGCATTGTCAGCTCTGAATGCCCACGAGACCGCGCATGCGTGCGTAACAAGTGTGTCGATCCTTGTCTGGGTGCATGCGGTACAAACACTTTGTGTCGAGTATTCGATCACGCACCGATTTGCTCATGCCCACCTGACACCAGTGGAAATCCATTCCACGATTGCGTGCATAGAGGTTTGTGTAATTGTCACATAGTAAATCTGCATTATTCTTGTGCCACGATTTCATAATAGTCTTAAATGTCATTAATTTTTTTTATGTTTTAGAACAAACACCTACGACCATAAACGACCCATGCTATCCAAACCCTTGTGGACCACATGGTTCATGTAGAGATGGTTTTTGTACATATCCAGAATGTATCGTCAACGACGATTGTCCTGGAGGCAGGACATGTATCAACAGGAAATGCACAGACCCTTGTGTGAACGCTTGTGGTCTAAACGCGATTTGCACTGGAGTAAGACATTCAGCTGTTTGCTCGTGTCCAGCTGGATACACGGGATCACCGTTCGTCCGTTGTGAGCGTTTCCTCGTCCCGACGCCGCCTCTACCGGTTCCAGAATGTATTAGAGACGATCAATGCTCTGATAGCTCAGCCTGTATAGACTCACGTTGCGTGTCTGTTTGCGGACCTGCCAACTGCGGCCTAAACGCACGTTGTTTGGCAAGACAACACAGAGCTCAATGTACTTGCTTGCCCGGTTATGAGGGAGATGCTTACAGAGGATGCTATTCAGGTACCTCAGCTGTTTTTTATTTACCTGCTACCTGTTACTCGTCGCAACATAGCTTGTGGATTTTGTTTTGCCAAATTGTTAATTCAGCAAAATTAAAACTCAAGAAATAATAACAATATTCGCTTTTATTTCAGTTCAATGTCACAGCAATAATGACTGTCCTGACGATGAAAGTTGTGAGGGTGGTTCATGCATGAAAGTCTGTTTACGAATGCGCTGCGGATCGGAGGCTCACTGCGTAGTTCGCGGACACAGTGCATCATGTGAATGCAACACTGGCGCCCGCGGTAACCCATACACCGGATGTCGTAGGGATGAATGTACTGTTGACGACGAATGTTCCACGTGGTTGGCATGCAGAGGAGGCAACTGCGTGGACCCCTGTCCCGGTTCGTGTGCACCAGGAGCGTTATGCACTGTGGTGCGCCACGTGCCAGCTTGTGAATGCCCTCGAGGCACCCAAGGAAACGCCAAAATCGAATGTCGCCAAGGTAAAGAAAGACTTTTTCGTGTTTCCGGAAGTAGAAATATGTTATTTAATAACACAAAAATTATCTCGTGTATTATGTTTTAGAACTATATGACATAGAGTGCGAGAGCGATGCTGACTGTGGACCTGAACTAGCATGTTTGCAAGGCAGTTGTAGAAATCCGTGCGAAGCAACTTCTTGCGGAACAAACGCGGTCTGCCGTGTAGCTAACACGCTGCCGTTCCGGACGCTTATTTGCGAGTGCCCAAAGCCTTTAATTGGAGATGCATCTGTGCAATGCAAACCGAGTAAGTGTCGCAGACTGGTTAGTACATTACGTAGTACCTATTCTGTGCTGTGCTATTATAGTCGCTAAATCGAGGCGAAAAGACGTAATGCCATGAAAGCAGTAACATAGTGAAATAAACGGAATGAATTAAGATTACATTGGACATCCTAAAACAATTTTCCTATTATTGGTGTCATTAAAGCCTCTGTACCTAACTGTCAACTTACAGAGTTACATCACAGACGCGTTATTAGTAGTTGTAGAGCTCCTTGTGAAAGAGCTCGCCTGGGGAAGTACTACCACAGTAACTATTTCTGCCGCCAAGTAGTGATGCTCGCATTGCTATGTTCCGATTTGAAGGGTATAGGTGCCGGTGCAATTACAGGCACATGAGACTTAACACATTTATGTCTCAGTGATCGGCGCAGTGCAATGCATCACAGGGGAAGTTTTCAGTGGACATGCTCAATGAGGCAATGCTTTTTTATAAGCAGTGGTTACCGCTTAACATCAGGTACTACCCACAGCGATAAAAAACGGAATGTTGGTATGTCACAAAATCACTAGTTGGTGTATGTATTGAAAACTGCACATAGATCTAAAAATGTACACTTCTCTTTAATCTTACGACACAAAACTCTTTTTTTTTGTGCATACACATATTTTTTCTGTATATTATGCCTGTAAATATGGTTGGATAATAACGTTATTTATTTAAGTTTTTTTTACAAAAAGTTTAGCGTGTGCTGTTCTGAATTAGTCGGCAATTTTTAAATGTCTTTTAAGTGGAGAGGGTTTAAAAGCGGGGGTTAGCGACGCCGCCGCCTTTATAAATATTTTAAAGTAAACAGCAATGATATACTTAACGAATGTATGTCGTTTAGGGGCCGAATGCAGTGCCGATGGTGAGTGCAGCGAAGAAGAGACGTGTACTAACAAACGCTGCGTGAGTGCTTGCCAGGGCGCATGCGGCGTCGGCGCCGAGTGCCGTGCCCGTGCGCATCGACCGCAATGTTCCTGCATACCACCATTACAAGGCGACCCCAATGTGGCTTGTTCGCCTGGTTAGTACTCCGTTCCATTATTACCAATAGAGCACGTGAGATTATACCGCCTTTACACATAATGATTTACAATACAGGGAGTACATTACGAGTATACAAGACAGCTCTAGAAAATTTAATTAGTTTCTTCAAAAGCCCCTGAAGCCTTGATGCAATAGAGAAAAGCCGTAGGTCTTTTCTCTGAAGGAAGTTATGAAAAAAAGGTTTAATTTTTGGCGGTACCTAATCAATCAAAAAGAATGGTCTAATGGTTTTGTTTTAAGTTCTTCAGATTATTGTTTTTACATAGAGTACTACTTAACTTACCCTGTAGAACATTCGTAACAAAAATTCCACTTTAGTGTTGGTTAATAAACAAAAAACAATCAAGGATGTAAGTATATACAAAGTAAGTACTAACTAACCTGCGTGTTTCAGTGTCACCTGGCAGCGAGTGCACGTCAGATGCTGGGTGCGGCGCCGCCGAGGCTTGCGTGTCGCGGCACTGCGTGTCGGCGTGCGCGGCAGCTTGCGGATCGGGAGCGCTGTGCGAGGCCCATGCGCACCGAGCAACATGCCGCTGCCCACCAGGCACCGCCGGCGATCCAGCCGTTTACTGTTACACCAGTGAGTGCCTGAAAATATAACTTTCACTTTCTCATTGGCATACTTTCAGTTGTTGTGGTAATGAATCTAAGTGAAACACTAAAAGTAAAATTTTATTTCAAGTTATTATTTACTATCACAATGTATTTTTTTAGCTGAATGTGCCTCGGATGACAACTGCCCATTCGATAAAAGCTGCGTCAGCGGGCACTGCCAAGATCCATGCGCCCTGGGAACACCTTGCGGACGTGACGCTTTTTGCGAGGTTGTCGCACACGTCGCCACCTGCCACTGTCCAGCGGGCACGCAGGGTGATCCGAGACGTGCATGTATATCCGCCGTATGTCACTACAACGAAGACTGCGATGACGCGCAAATCTGCAACCGATTGAACCGCATATGCCAACCCGTCTGCTCCGATAATGCGTGTGCTCCAGGAGCGTTGTGCACCGGCCGCAGTCACCGCGCCATCTGCTCGTGTCCTCCAGGCTACGCAGGCGACGCGTACTTGCGAGGCTGTTCCACCACGCTAAATAGCTCAGAATGCAGCGCTGACTTCGATTGCCAAGCGCCTCTCGCATGCGTCAATGCTAGGTGTACCGACCTGTGCGCTGGCGCCCCGTGTGACGCTGGCCTCGTGTGCAACACGGTGGACGTGCTACCGCTGCGTGCGGTGGCGTGCGTGTGCCCGGAGGGCGGGCGTACGGCACCCGACTCCGGCTGCCGGCCGCCGCCCAGCGCAGAGTGCTCCGGTGATGTGGATTGCGCTCTCACGCAAACCTGTCGCCGCGGCAGTTGCGTTGATGCTTGCAGAGCAGGTCCCTGTGGACCAAACGCCATATGTGAATCTGCTGATCACGCTTCGCATTGCACTTGTGCACCAGGCTATACCGGAAATGCCCGAATTGAGTGTAATTCAGGTAAGCAAAACTATAATAAGTACCTACCTACCTGCCCTATTTTTTAGTAAAATAATATATCTTATTCACAAAGAAAATTTACGACTACTACAGTATCCTACTAATATTATAAATGTGAAAGTTTAATGTTTGGATGTCGGTGTTTCAATGACGCTGCAACTACTGGTCCGATTTGGCTAAAACTTATAGGTAGTTCGTAATCCGATTAACACTCTAGGTACTATTTACTACAGGCTACTTTTTATCCAGAAAAATTAACAGGACGAACAGGAACGTCGCGGGGGGAAGCTACTTTAAAATATTTACAATATTGCCAAATTTATTTCAGTTCCTCGCCATACCACATCAGGAGAATGTTACAATGATGAAGAGTGTGGTCCAGAACGCGCGTGCATGGAGAGAGCTTGTGTGAATCCCTGCTTGGATGCATGCGGCGCTGGTGCACTGTGCCGTGTTATTGATCACAAACCACAATGCACATGCCCGAAAGGATATTCGGGTGTTGCTACTTTACGATGCGTACCACGTAATTATTTTCAATACCTACTTATGTTGAACATGTTCTAGTTTAAAACTAATTTTGATTTTTTTATGTACCTACATTTCATTTTTTCGTCTAGCATCCGGCGGATCGGTCATTCCTGTTGGCTGTAAAGCAAGCTCAGATTGTCCATTGTCACAAGCATGTGTGAACGGTGTTTGCGCAGATCCCTGTGTATGTGGCTCTCGCGCGGAATGCACTGTTGTAAGACATCATCCTGTATGCTTCTGTGAACGTGGATATTCCGGAAACCCTTACACAGGATGTACCAAAGGTAAAATACCCTTGAATCTTACAAAGTAATCATTTTTTGTACTATAACTTTGACATAAACGTTTTTACACTAAGTACCTATATATTTTAACTAAGTTAGTTTTTATTATTTATTGCAGTTGGCTGCATTTCTGATTCAGAGTGTCTTGATAGCGATACATGTTACAACGGTGCCTGCGTTAATCCATGCGTAGTCGATGCACCGTGTGCTATTAGTGCAGAATGTTATGGAAAAGCACATAGACCAAATTGCCGATGCCCGGCAGGTACTATTGGAAATCCATTCACTAAATGTCAAGCCGCTGAATGCGAAATTGACGGCGACTGTAATGACGATAGCGTCTGTAACAGAGGGACCTGTAGTAACGCTTGTTCAGTTAATGGAGTGAATCCATGTGCGAATAATGCAGAGTGCTTCGCAAGAAATCACGCCGCTTCGTGTAGATGTCCTCCTGCTCTTCCTCTTGGAGATCCATCTGTTCAGTGTCACAGAATAACAGTAATCGGTGCTCCAGAATGCAGAGTTGATAGCGACTGCCCGAGCGCTCACGCTTGTCTCAGAGACGAATGTCGTGAAGCTTGTAACGAACTAAAACCATGCAGCGGAAACGCACGTTGTTCAGTATCTGATAGCGTGCCTTTTAGAACACTGATTTGCCGTTGCCCTGATGGTTTCATACCAGAAGAAGGCGGCAGTTGCAAGCCAGCACAGTTACCAGCTTTGAGTTGTTCATCAGATCAAGATTGTAACGACCAAGAATCTTGCATAAACAGAATTTGCCGTAACCCCTGCAATTGTGGGGACAATGCCGAATGTTTTATTCGAAATCATCGACCAGTTTGCTCATGTCGAGATGGCTATGACGGTGATCCATATCGTGCGTGTCGCATTGTCGGCTGCAGGTCTAATTCAGAATGTGAATCTTATGAAGCATGTATCAACGGAAATTGCATTAGTCCGTGTGTTCTAAACAGCACTTGTGGGCCTAACGCTGAATGTTATGTCGAGAGAAACCAAGCATTATGCCGCTGTCGCCCAGGATTTGAAGGAGACGCCTTTACCACCTGTAAGACAATAGAATGCAGATCAAATGGAGATTGTCCACAAGATAAACAATGTAGAACGCATAGATGCATAAATCCTTGCCTAAGTGGTAACGTTTGCGGTCAACATGCTTCTTGCTTAGTCAGAAATCATATAGCTGTTTGTAAATGTGATACAGGATATACTGGGAGTCCTTATGTAGAATGTAAACCGCAATTTACGGCCGAATGCTATGTCGATGCTGAATGTCCACCAAAATCCGCATGCCTATCAAATGAATGTGTCAATCCGTGCACTACCTTACATCCTTGTGCCACTCCGGCAAGCTGCGAAGTATCACCAACTTTACCCGTGCGAACCATGCTCTGCACCTGTCCACCAGGATACGTTAGCAATGGAGGAGGTATTTGCCGACCCACGACAACCGTTGCTGATGCAGTTTGCGAAACTGATAACAATTGTACATCGAATCATGCATGCGTGACCTCTGTTTGCAAGAACCCCTGCGAATGCGGACCAAATACTGATTGCCAAATAAAAGACCATAAACCTGTGTGCGCTTGCCGACCAGGCTTTATAGGAGATGCGCGAACCGGGTGCTATGAAATAATATGCCGGTCGGATCTAGAATGTTCCGATGACGAGACCTGTGTGAACAACAGATGCATACCAGCATGCAACGTCGAACCTAACGTTTGCGGAGAATCTGCAGAATGCTACGGAACAGATCATAGAGCATCATGTCGTTGCAGAATTGGTACCGTGGGCAATCCTTCTATCGCCTGTACACCGGTTGGGTGCAGAGCAGATTCTGACTGCCCGAACGATAAATCTTGTATCAACACAAAATGTATAAGCCCATGCACAGCGACGACTTGTGACCAGCCGGCTGATTGCCGTGTTCACAATCATGAGGCACACTGCATCTGCCCTCCTGGATACCGAAGTACCGACGTCGGTTGCGAAGAAATCACCGAGCCTCAGTGCTCACGCGACGTGGACTGCCCCTCTGGCACAGCGTGTCTCAACGCCAAATGCGTGAATCCTTGCCTCGGATCGTCACCGTGCGGAACAAACACAGAGTGCAAACTCGTAGACACGCTTCCAGTAAGAACCATGATCTGCGAATGTTTACCGGGATACAGAGGCAACGCTCTAATCGAGTGCACGCCTAACAAACGTAAGTTTCGAAATATTTATTGATAGCTTTTCCATTCATTCCAGTAGGTATTTTAATAACAAGTTATTACTCTTTGAATCTCTAACTATTACTACAATCGAAACAGTGTACCTTTTCCCGAAGCGTTTGAGGCGATTTTAAAGACCCTTTTATAACTTTGTTACTGTTAGAAATACAAGGTTGAAATTTATGTAACAGGAAGTTTATCAGGCCTGAAATATTTACCTTAATGTAAAACTTTTTAATGTACCTACCTAGGTGTAATATGCTGCTTTATAGCCAAGTAAAAAAACTAGCTTTGATAATTCATTCACGATGATAAGGTGGAGAATTAAACGATCTCCGAGAATACCCGACTTGCCATAACGATCTCAAAACTTGCGATATCACAATTTTTGTGTTATACCTACCTAGATAAAAGGTAGCGAGACTTGGCAATATTTTTACATTGATAACGTTTTTGGTTGTATTCAAGTTTTTATACTTAGATGACCCGGAATTTTCGCTCTCGTATGTAGTTTCCGTATAACGGTAGGTATTACCAGTATCCGTTTAAAGATGTATTTTTCTGTAACAGAGCCAGGTGCAAAATGCGTGGACGGACAAGGGCTGGATAAGCTAGGCGAATGCGCACCGTGCCGTGCTGAAGACGGGCGCGTGGTTGACGCGCGCGGGCGCTGCGTGTGCGACGCCACGCGCGGCTACACGCCGCGCGGCGACGAGTGCACGTCCGGCGGGTGCCGCGCTGACAGTGACTGCGACGACAGCTCGCGCTGTCTGGCCGGCGTCTGCGTCAACGCCTGCAAAGCTGACCCCTGTGGTACTTTCGCCACCTGTGACGCCTCAGGACACCGTTCACACTGCACATGTATTACTGGATATACTGGCAACCCTAGAATACACTGCAACGCGTACCGCACAGACTTTCCGATACCAGACATGCAGGTAAGATTACCCTCAAACTTTTTAAGATTAAAACACGTTACTGAAACTATGAAATATGTAAGCAAAAAAACCATATGATTTATCATATTATTAATCATCATGATTTTTACAGGTCCGCTGCAAAGCTGATGGCGTGAGTGTGGGCCTGACCATCAAGAATTTCACCGGAGTATTATACGTAAAGAGTTACAGTAAGGACGAACGCTGTCGCTTAGCAGTAGATACATCCAGGGACGAGGAGAGTCTAGTCGACTTTACAGTCCACTTCGGCGACTGCGGCTTAGTGCATGTCAATGTAAGTTATTTTTTACGATACGATTCTATGCTCACTATATTTTATACAATATCCATTTTTGATGATTAAAAAAAGTCGTTCTTATATTACTAAATCGTATGATTTTTTGCAGGGACTAGCCAGCTTTGTACTTGTTATGCAAAATCATCCAAAACTAGTTACTTCGAATGCTAAAGCGTTCCACATTAAATGCATCTACCAGACTGGCGAACAGAACGTTACACTGGCGTTCAATGTGTCCATGTTGACGACAGCAGGCACTATCGCCAACACAGGCCCGCCGCCAACCTGCTCCATGAGAATCGTCTCTCGCTCAGGAGATGAGGTTAGCTCTGCTGCGATCGGAGAAAACCTTGTCCTACAAGTCGACGTCCAGCCTTCCAGTAAGTTTTTTCACTAGTTTCACGGTTGGCCTTTTTAAAATATTTTACGACTCATGAAATTAGTTAAAAAATTATTTATTCAATATTAAAAATATTGAATAAATAATTCGTAACCAATTACAAAATTAGATTAGTGTCAAGTGCCAACCACAATGGATATTTTTCGCAATTAGAACATAAGGTTAGCCAGTCAATCATTAAAATCTGATTTCTTTCACACAGGTATATACGGAGGCTTTGCCCGCAGCTGTATCGCTAAAACCAGTGATTCCTCAACCAACGTAGAAAACGAGTATCGTGTGACAGATGAAGATGGATGCGCTACAGACGCTGCCATATTCGGGGATTGGGAACGAAGCGAAGACGGTAGCGCGTTGAGAGTGTCTTTCAACGCGTTCAAATTCCCCAGCAGTGATAATATAAGATTCCAGTGCAACATACGTGTTTGCTTCGGAAAATGTCAACCAGTAAGTTTTAATATACCTACTCATTCTCTTATTCTGCCTCGTGCGTAAGTCGTGGCTCACGATTATAGTCCCCATAGGTATAACCCCATATAACAGGTTTTTAGATAAACGGGTACCTATTAAAATAAGTACTCCGTTTTTCCAAGACTGGATCGGAACACTATATAGGTATATACGTCATTCGTAAACTTATCAATGCTGCATTTGCAGGTGAATTGCCAGGGCGCTGACGCTTTTGGCAAGCGTAGAAAACGAGAAGCGATATACGATGGCTCCATCGAGGGCCAACTACGAGAGGAGGTGACCGTTGAATCGAACCCGATCGTGACTCTGCAGCGTCGCGACCCGTCGCAGGTGGCTCGGCAACGCGACGGCTGGTCAGACGGTGCAGGCAATGCGGCGGCCGGCGGCAGCGAGGTGTGCGTGTCGGCCGCAGGGCTGGCGGTGGCGCTGGCGCTGACGGCGCTGCTGGCGCTGGTGGCGGTGGCGGCCGCCGTGGCTTGCTGGCTAGTGGCATGGAGACGCGCGCGGCCTCCTCCCGCACCGTTGCCACACCCGCCCGACTTCCCTAACCCGCTGTTCCAGCGCTGAGCTACCTAGTCCTGCGCCCCGCTCCTCCGCCGGCGCCGGGCGGTGTCGGCTCTTTCTTCTCACTCACTCAGCTTTAATCTGTGCGCGCCGCCGGAGGACCGACGGGCGAGGACGCTGCGAGCGCCGCGCGTTTCGAGACGCCCCTCGCTCGCGCTCGTTGCGTCCTCTAAGTTAGTTGTATTTTTAATTATAAATAATACGTGGAATAGTCGCCTCCTTTATATTTTGTGATATTCATAAATTAATTATTCGAAATCACCATAAAGTTATGTAAAATATTAATTGTAAGAGTAATGATTTAAATAAATAATAATAATATAATGATTTTAGTTGTCGATTGATCCTACTAACCCTAACTCCTCCCTCGTAGGTTAAGGGCGCGTGTATTGTGAAAATCGCAGGCTATTTGTAGCTGGTTATCCGTAAATACAAGAAATAAACCAAAAATAAAAATATGTACTGACAAGAGAATTCATTATATGTTATTTGATCTCAATCCGGTGATTCCAGTTTGAAATTATTACCCCCTCTATCCTTGACATTTAGAAAATTAAAATTAAAAAAAACTTCTCACTTTCATACATGCTGGCACATAAGATTTAAAAATATTCCAAATTTGGAATCCATAGCTTTAGTAGTTTTTGAGATAAGGTTTGTGACAAAGTCGCACAATAAAGGGTTCCGGTACGCTACGGGATCGGAACCCTAAATAAAAATATATAAGTATTACCATGTGAAAGCAATAAATGTATTGAGTAAATTAAGTTCAAAAACATAAATTCATTCAAACATTAAAACATTCAAAAATAAACCAGACTGCTGAAAAACCACGCTTATTAATAGATCATTGTTAGATAGTAGGTGATTTCGTCGGACCTTTTTTATACGACGAACACAAAAAAGGACTTACATTGATTTTCTTCTACTTTGTGTAGCTGTATTGAAATACATCGTATGATACTCGCGTCGTAGTGTTATTGCAAACTCGTAGACCTAACCAGGCACTCACTATTTCGTGAATAACCATTCTACGACGCTTGTATCATAATGTACCTACTATTTTTATGCAAAATAGGTACTGTAAAATGAGGCTACTGATTCGCATTCCAGGTTCAATGATTTAGGGATCCCAAATATTACATAGGTACCTATAATATATAAAAAATAGAATACATTTTTTGCATTTTTTTAGTATAGTATACTATACTACTGCTATACTGTATAGCATGAAATAAAGTATTTGCCAATATTTATTAGCCTTGTCGATTCATATTTTGATGGTAAAGTACATACGTACAATCAAATTACTCCAATGCTGCTCATGGTTTATGGCCAACACCGCGAGAGCGCGAGCGCAACAGCCAGTGCCGGTTTTTCCCCCCTCCTCTACCTCACTCCTTCCTGTTATATTACTAAGTGTACCTAAGTATATATCCCCACCACTTGAAGTCGCATATTGTTTACCAATTGCTTTGCTGCGATTGACAAACCAGTCAGGTCGGTCGGTCGACCAACTACCGACACCGGCGGGCGATACCGCACGCTATCGTGCGTCTGTCATTCATTTCATTTCATTATTCATAGTCGCGCGTCGGCAGCGACGCACGCGACTCGCAGTCACCGCGCGATGACCCTGTGACGCGGTAGTTATGAGTGAAGCCGAAATACCTATGGAAGCTGCCGCGCCCAGCGCAGCGATCCACGTGGGACGATATAACGATCAGGACAAGGAAAATTCAAAGCTTCTAAACGTGAATGCACCGACGCCGATCATATCATCCTCGGGGCCAATGCGCAAAGTCAAGAGTTTCAGTGACACTCATAGGATTCGTGATGTGACAGCTGCTTCTGGTGCGGCTTCCGCGAGAAGTTTGCGTCCATATGAGCACGTGACCCCATATCCTGAGGGCTCGGAAAGTGGTACCAATAATTATGGAGCCCCATCAGTTCGATCTCTCGCTTCTATTGGTATGGGATGTACCGATGGACGCAAAATGGTTATCAGAAGAGTACCAACATCACCTACAGAATTGTTTCATCTAGTGCGTCCTCCTACGTGAGTACCTCGGCGAATGAAGCTTCCTCCGAGTAGTCATTATTCAATTGAACTAACAAGGTCCATCCACACAAGTATTTTCTCAGCCTTGCTTTTTACCACTCTGTATGTAGGTAACATACCTACGAAAGCATCCAAGATATGTATGACAATGATGATACCCGTTGATAACAAGTTATGCATTATAAGTGTTGCTCAAAACGAACTGCTTATAACAATAGATCACAAGAAAACGATGTGCTGTGTGTTGATGGCCCACGTTAATTCAAAGAATAAGGTGAGATAACGAAATATCGTAACAAAAACATAACCACCTACTCCATTCTGATAAGAAAACCGTTTTTAGATACACAGAAATTGAGATTTAAATGTAGAGCAAGTGCTCTACATTCACTCTGATGAGCACAATTTACACAAACATTAGTATACCTACCTTGTACTAGCTAAATGCGTATCCACATACAATACAAGGTGTAACATAATGTCCCTATAAATTTGAAAGGGGGGTATACTACACGTCATGGCGAACAAACGACTTTAAATATTTCGTAGTTTTTCATTCATGAAAAGCGTCTTAAAGTTTCCTTAAAAATAGCATTACACACACGTTAAAGTGTCTATGTATGTATGGATGCTATGTGATAGGAGGGTGCGTGTGCATGTGTACTAACAGGCTGGATACATACGCAAAGTAAATAAAAACTTAGGGTTGTCACAAATTAAAAAAAATAGAAATTTTGAATAATGTTGTGTTCAACTTCTGCACATGCCAATCTATTCACGTGTTCAGTCCGAATAAGTCTCTTTTCGGCTTATAGGGACAAGATGTTACAAGTTGTATAACTTCTCAGTTTCTATGGAGAAACACTTATACTTACACTAGTAACAGCCGCACTCAGAAACACCACATAAAGATAAGTATTCATTTGAAAAAATGGGCTGTCTCTGTTTGTCATTAGGGAAGGAACCCGTTGGGTAAGAGATGTCAATAGATAAACTCTTATATTAATTTCTATTTTGACACACGTCTCTGAGAGCGGCTGTAAAATACATAATACATAGGCAATAGGTAGGTAGCTAGGTTATCATTATGACTTAAGTCAATCGCAAAATATTCATTCCAAGATGGCGTTGTGTGAAAATGCCCATGTATAATATGTATACATAGTATAGGGTCTGACATAATAAATATGCATAATAATAAAAGGGATAGGTAAGGTATCCAATATTATTATTATTATTGACCGAGCGAGCGAAACGAGCGAAGCGACTCAGTTTCGAGATTGACCAAAAAATGCTTTTGTTCATCTGTCTGTCCGTCTGTCTGTTTTCGCCTACAGGTCGCATTTTACAACCGATTTAGACGAAAATTGGCACACAAGTTTCTTGATTCATTTAATTTTTTTTGTCGATGGCGATTTTTGATTGGGGGAAAAAGGAGGGAAGTTTGCTGTAGCGTTATTTATCGACCGAAAGATGTTGTTAAAAAACAAAAAGTGGGAGTGGAATGGAGAAAATAGGATTTGCTGTAAGTAGCGTTATATATGGACGATTTTTTGGAAAATTTAAACCCGTTTATATTAATCAGACTACGCAGTCCTCTCCGTCTTCACGAGACGAACCCGTAGACACTAGATTCGACCTCCTAGAACTAAGGGAACGCGAGTAATCGCTAAAACTTATACCCCTATTTTGCTCAAAAGCCTACATTAAGCCTATAGTAAAATTCAAGCACTTGAAATTCGATTTAGCCAGGGGAAAGTGTCGGTTACTACATGGTTATAAGGGCTCGCGAGGTGTAGGTACTGTTCTCAGAGAACCACTAGTTTAGTGATTTCAGAAGAAAATATATGAGCACGATTTTTTCAAAAATAGCATTATAAAATTCATAAAAATTATATCAGGTAATATATTTTGGTTTGCTTGTAGAATCCACCATTTGAATATTATGTGTGTCTATTTTGCTAGATCTTCTGTTTTAGAAACGTAGGTACTAGAGGTGAGACGTATTTATCATCACAGGTAAAACTCACAGCTATTTAAAAATCACAGACTGTCACAGCGACAGAAGATCCCAAATACCTGTGACCCCACTTGACCCCTTTGTCTTTGAGCGCAACATTGCGCTAGTATATTATTATCACAGGCATAACAAAATACTAGCTTCTATCTCTTTTTCACTTTATTAAAGTAAGGTGTCAAACAGTGATAACAGATGCCTGAGAAAAAATACTAGCTTCTATCCCTTTTACACTTCGTTAAAGTAATGTGTCAAACAGTGATGAACAGATGCCTGTGACGTGGGTGTTGTGAAAATCAAAACTAGATGGCGCGACTAAATTTGTACAAAACGTAGATCGCGCTGACGAAAACACACGGCAGTGCATCACTTAGCTCTAAGAAATGTTGAACATGAAACATTCACGCAATATACTATACCTACAAACTACAAATAGCTGTACTAACTATTGTAATAATCACATAATCACATGCAAGACGATTTATTTACTCATTTTTAACATTTTTTAATAATTAATTTTAATTTTATTTTATTTTTTACATTTATTTTTTGTATTTTTGATTTGATATTTGGATTTTTGGATTTTGGATTTTTGAATTTTTGAATTTATTTTTTTTAGAATTTTTGGTATGATTTGATTAATATTTGAAGGCGATGTAACTATATATTTTCGGTTTTTAGGCATTCCTGTCAAAGTAGTATCACAAAAATACTAACTAGTATATGGATCTGTCTATTACTTTGAGTTATCTGTGAAAATAATTACTCGATTCGATAGAAGTAAAAAAATATTAGCTAATATTTTTCACAGGTATTTGAAACAGGTAGTCTCATATCACAGTCACAGAGTAACCTAGTATCTCAATTTACCTAGTATGACCCACCTCTAGTAGGTACCTAAATTACCTAGTGACAGAAATATATTTTTGTCTGTAAGCAAGGCTTATGTATACCCTATCTATCCTATAATTTACACTTGGATACTCCCTGCTCGGGCAATTAAGTACTCGCAGGTCTAACAACGTCATTATAGCATAAGAATGAAGTCATTGTTTCTAAGGTAAGCTCTCAAGGCACCTAAGTCATTGATGATAAAGTTTAAAAAACTAGAAAAACCGACTTCAATTCGACTACCAGCTTCATCATCAGATGATGATGATGATGATGACAGCTCATTGGGAATGTTCTAGTGACGATAAACACCACTTAAAAGTCACAGGAAAGCAAAATACGCAATTTGGTGCACGTGGTTGGCATATTTTTTTTTCAGTTATTTCTTTTTATAACGCAAACTACTGAACCGATTTTGATGAAAATTAAGTATATCCTTGAAACCTGGAAGTATATCCTGTCAGATAAAAAAAGTCTGAAGTTCTGAAGTCAGTTAAAAACTTATAAATATTTTCACAAAAAAGTAGCAGAATTTGTTGAGGTAATTTACCAAAATCCATGGATTCTGTTAAAGTCTTGAAAGGAGACATTTACGGCAATTCGAAAATCCTACTACGTTCATTGAGTTTTGGTCGCATCAGTCGCATGACCTTCAAGGCTGAGGCGATAGCGTTGCATGTGTTGCAACCACAGAAGACGGAAAAAAAATAGAATGGTGATGATTCGATTATTGTATGCTATCGCGTAAATGTGCTTACGATTAAATGTTATCGGTAAAGGTATTTTATTGGGATACGTTAAAAATTAAAAGTAAATGTCTTGTTTAAGTTCAGTAGGTAATAAATGATTAATACATGATTTTGAGGTTTTATCAGTATACTCACCTCATGGAACTCCGCGAGCAACTAAGTGCGTTTTCGGGTATTTAACTTTGAGCGTATGTTCCAAGTATGAGCAACGCTATAAGGTATGCAAGGCCGTTCTATTTTTTTCCGTCTTCTCTGGTTGAATTGCAACGCTATCTGCGATACTATCAGGGAACTGGATTGTGGATCTTTTGGTTAAACGTTGCGGTTTGAAGCGAAGTTTAAAAAAATGCGAATAGAAAATGGTTCACAAAGGTCGCAAAACCATTATTTCAATGCTCATATTACACGGGAAACACAGAAAATATAATAAAACCACATTTTTTTTAATTTTGCCTCAAACCGTAACGTTCGCTCGGACATTTCAACATTATGGAAGATATAAAAATACTTACGTAATTTAATTATGAAAAACCGCGAACAGAAAAATATCATTTTGCCTTAACACGAACGAACATTAAGGTCCAACGAAAGTGAGCAATAGATCTTAAGGTCTTAACACATCGCACCGGCGGCGCCCCGTGCCGCACCGCTGCCGCTGCCGCCGCCGCGCCGCGCCGAAAAGGCTCGAACTTGCTCTTTCTGGAAATGTATGGAGGAGGCCTATCTTCATCCATGGACAACTTTAATTAGATTATTGATAATGATGTTGAGACACATCGCAATTATTAAATTTTACATTTCAATAAAGTGGAAGATATTATCAACCTAATACGAGTATATAAAGAAATCCAAGTGAGACTGTAAATGGATCCACATTCCGATTTTTATATAGTAAAATACTACTGTAAGTGTACGAAACAAGCTCAACGATTGATTGTGTGTCCAAGCCGCGCTGCTTTAGCTTATCGGTTATCGCCTACAAATATGAGTACCCTAATACTTTGTAATGATTAAAATACGTTTTCACACTTGAAATTTGACAGCTACCTAACACCTGAATACTGTTACGCCACTTAAAAACACTGCTTAACTTAAAGCCATTGCTCATCGTTCTTCGTTCATTACCTACCACTGATATCCATACATATTTACCTACTGCTAGTTTTTTGACCCCCTGTCAAAATTTAGAAAACATATTGGTATCCATGTATATTCGGGATAAATTTATTAGTTAAAGTTATAAGGACTTGACTAGTAGAATACTATAAGCTATGAGAGATTTCAAATCCAAGATGGCCGCTACCACAAAATGGCGAATTAAATCTTTTTCACAACTTAGGCTTTTTACGTTCATACTATTTTTATTATTTTGTGTCGGGGGTTTTTAAATTTTTAATTTAATTACTTTTTATTTTTTATTATGTTAACTATTGTAAAGCAATTATTTAATAACGTATCAAAAATATTAGTACAATCTAGTGTTTACACAGCTTCATTAATTACTTAAACCATAGAGGTAAAAAACGGCCAAGGTAGGCTAAAGCCTTTGAGCTATTTGACGTCACTTTAATCTACCTTCATTCATCATTAATCCAAACAGTTTTTCAAGGTTCTGAAGCTAACTATAATACTCTTTCAAAGAAAACACTAAAATGTTTTGCGCTATGGCGGAATAAAGGCATCTTTTGAAGCTAAAACAAAAAACAATACATTGCACATTGAGTTCAGAGTAACATACATAGATTACATAGTGGTGGCAACTAATGTAATTTGAAATGTTACGAGGGATTCAACCTCCCAAGACTGAAATAACTTTAACCCCTAGTGAAACATTCTACTTTTCACGTGTTCTACGAGGATAATTCACACTTGCACCACAATCGCAAAACGTGTTCAACAGTTCAAGTAAACCAAATAGAAAGGTACCTATTTGAAATATATGGTTAGGTCGAAAAAAAAAAACAGATCCAGATTCGGCTTTTCTTATTACTTGATTAGACTAGCGCGAGGTTGCATCTCGGTTGTGAAACTATTTTATCGCCAAAAAATATATGAGGTTTAATTATTTTTGAACAAATCCTGCATGGTTGGCTGTAATTTAGTTCAAGGAATTTTTGTCTCAGATGAACAATGTCTCTCTCTATATACAGTGAGAAATTTCATTGTTCATCTAAACCATAGGATCAAGAAGAAGAGCGAATTTTTACTTTGATCCTTGTATGGAACGGTAAAAAGAGCCCATTCTGAATGGAAGACGTGAAAAATATATTCTTTGTGTGTGCATGTTATCTGCACTTGTTTGATTATTTCACTGCTTCAGTAAACATGTCGTTTTAGACAAGTAATCTACCATGAATTACATTTGACATCTTAAATCTAGTTAACCAATCTTTTATTACTTTTATTGTATAACAAATATTTGTATTTACATTATTTACATTAACACTTTAATGTACCTACAGTGTTTTAACGGGTTGCTGACATTTTCTTCGGGTTGACAACACAGCACAATATAATTAAAAGTACATACCTACTCGTATTAGGATTAAACATCGTAAATTTATAATGGTAGCAATATAATTCAAACCATGGTTACGGTTTATAATTTATGTGAAAGGCTTATGTTTTTCTCGGTTTAGTTTTAGATAGTCGGTCATAAAAAAATATAATAACTCTATCGTATTACTAACTTTCTCTTTTGTTGAAACAGGCCACCAGATGAAGATACGGCGTCACATGAAAGCGATTGCGAAGAGGAGGAGGAAGACACGACAGTCCACCTGAAGCCAAGGAGGCCTTTCTGGGCCAATAAGATTCAGTTCGTTCTAGCATGTGTCGGCTATTCTGTGGGCCTAGGCAACGTGTGGCGTTTTCCTTATCTCTGTTACAAAAGTGGAGGAGGTCAGTCATTTTCCCCCATATATTGAATCAAGTATCAGTTAATGAACTAAATACAGTACGCACAACGGATCTTTCTCCCTCTGAAGTCAGGTGCAACAAACGATTGCGGATGTACTGTTGTGCGGAATAATTCCCTTACCTCCAATTAGACCCAAAAATGGTTTCCCAGATACTTCAGAGGGACAAATAATTCGTTGTGATTACTATTATATACTAGTAGTTACCCGCAACTTCGTACGCGTCTACAGTTTCCGTGTACATTATATTATCTGTGCGTGTACCGAGCGGATACTTCTTTGAGAAACTTGACATTACACCTCATTACACCGAACTCGTACTGGAATGTCAAACGCTAGTCGTTAGACCAAAGAGGTAGTACTACGTCCTGTCAAACTGACGTGACGTGACATGACAATGAAATCCTCTTGCCAATTGGCGCTGCTAATCCTTTTCGTTCATTTTATCCTGTAGATCCTGTTAATTATTCGGGATAAAAAGTAGCCTATATGTCAATCCAGGTTACGAACTATATATATGCCAAGATTCATCCAAGTTGGTTCAGTAGTTTAGACGTGATTGAAACACAAACATCCAAACATCTAAACATCCAAACATCTAAACTTTCACATTTATAATATTAGTAGGATAGGATAGTAGGATTCGTCTAACAACTTCGTTATTGCCAACTAACTAAAATTATTTTAAAATAACCTAAAATTAGAATTTTTCTATTCAGCTGCTTTACGTCAAATTAATCGACATCTGACGACATTTTATGCTGTTTTATTTCATGTTATTTGGTTTAAAAATGTTTATCAAAATTGGCATAAACACTCTTGAGTGTTAAATAATTTTATGTCTACAAAGCAATGCAGTGCATCACAAGGCACGTCCTCAGTGGACGTGCTCGATGAGGCAATGCCTTGTTATAGGACGAGGTAACCACTTAACATCAGATGGGCAATCGGCTTGTTCCATCAATTAGTTGTATAAAAAAAGCAGCAGGCATTACAGCTTAATATGTGATGCGACAAGATGATCGTGTTTGTCGTGACATTGCTTGAAGTACTACGTTTTGTTCACTTTAGATTGTATTTCAGTTAGACGCAAATTCACAATTACTAAACCACGAAATATAATCACAATGAATATGACCGTGAGGACATCAATTAGATGTTTATCACTTATTTTTAACACCCATGCTCTAATAACTACTCATCGTGATTATATTATTAACTCAATTTCGATTTCGATCTATACTAAAGGGTTAGTACGAGTTTTGGTGCATAAGCCGTCCGATTTGTTTATCTATACAAATCAGTGCAAGCCGTCAACCAGTATGCATTGATTTGTATGGATAAACTGGGCGGATTCTTTGAGAAACTTGACACTAAGCTTCTCAAAGAATCCGCTCAGTGTCTTCTAACTCTTCATCTTAATATTCATATTACACTTTCATATTTTTTAGGTTTAAGTTTTTTTTAATAACTGACGGACACGACTACGGTAAGACGAAAATGGTAACTTTTATTCTTGATTTTTTTTTATATACTTTGCGTGGCCGTTTTAGGCATTCTATAGAATGCTGGATTATATAGATAGCCGGTAGCATAATATACTAACTACTGACTCATTTGAACATGAGAACACATTACAATGAGTTCAATGGATTATGTAAATAAAAAATCGTGATCCTAGCGTTGTTTGTGTCTCCGTGCGCTAACCGAGGCTGGTTATGAACTACACGACAACACGGTGTAAATTACAACTGACGACGCGACGCCTATACCTACGAGTATAATAATATGGTAAATTGACACTTCAATGCAATCAGAGGTCGTAGACGTATTCTCAAGATATCAAATGATTTATTACTGCTGACAAGTATATTCAGAAATATGTAAATAAGTAGCAGGTATTAAAATCACGCAAAGTGATGCCTGGGTTATCTAAAATTGCAAATGCAAAAATAGAACGAAAATATCCGAGGCAGAGCCCTCATAAAGCAAAATGTTAGTCCCTCTTAATTGATTTAATTAGTTATTGAAAATCTTTTTATTAAGTCTTATACCTATGTATGTTGTAGCTGAAAATGTATCGTCCGGTGGGATCGTAGACGTACGTAGACGTAAAGACGTACTCGTAGATAGGTAGTTAATGCTATACTGTGACCAAGTGATGGGTTAATTATGTAATTCTTGTAGGTCAACTACTGGACACAATTCGCAAAGTAACACACAAAACCCCAATATTATCCATCCATACCAAAAAAATCTGACGTTTTAGCTGTGCGGCCTTTCAAAAAGGTTCTAAAGATAATGATATTAAAAGTAAGAGAAAAGCATACGCTATCTTCTATCTAGATCTATTATTTTCATTGTTGCAGGTGCATTTCTCATTCCTTATTTCATAATACTCCTCGTATGCGGTGTGCCTATGCTGTTCATGGAGCTCGCTATAGGGCAGTACACGGCTCACGGGCCAATAGGAGCTCTATCTCAGATATGTCCGCTTTTTAAAGGTAAAAGAATGGACCAATTAAATGGGGTAAATCCCAGTTGTCACCACCTTCTCTGTCCCCAGTGGTGACAACTGGGAATGACCCAATAAAATGAAATAAAACTGAGCTACATCCAAGACCCAGTGTAAAGAAACTTTACATTTCAGGTGCGGGTCTGGCGAGCGTGGTGATCTCATTCCTAATGTCCACTTATTACGCAGTCATAATAGCGTGGGCCATTTACTATTTCTTCACATCATTCAAGACCGAGGTTCCCTGGGCCAGCTGTTCGAATAGATGGAACACGCAACAGTGCTGGGTGCCGTACCACAACCACACAAAGCCTAATGGATCGCAAACACCCACCGAACAATTCTTCGAGTAAGGTTTGGTTTTAAATAAATATTTGATATACTTGTAATGTTCATCTACGTTTTTTCTTATATAATTTTCGCCAACTTTAATTAAATTTTTAATAATTTTTAAATTTTTGTTTGTCTTTAATTTTTTATTGTATTTTTCAGGAAAAAGGTGTTGAGCATGAGTGATGGCATTGAGTTCCCCGGTGGCATGCGGTGGGAGTTGGCCGCTTGTTTAGTCTGTGCTTGGGTGCTAGTTTACTTCGCCCTCTGGAAAAGCATCAAATCTTCCGCAAAAGTTCGTTACATTACGACAACTCTGCCATTTCTATTAATCATAGTCTTTCTCTGCCGATCACTGACACTCGAAGGAGCAGATAAAGGTTTAAGATTTTTCTTCAAACCGGACTGGGCATTATTAAAGCAGTCAAAGCCTTGGGTTAACGCAGCGTCTCAAATTTTTAATTCGATAGGCATTGCCTTCGGGTCGATGATAATGTTTGCTTCATACAACCGATTCGACAATAACTTTCTTCACGATACTTTAGCGGTATCCCTAGTCAATGCGGTCACTAGTTTGATCGTTGGAATATTTACATTTGCTACTATCGGAAATATCGCTTTTGAACAAAATACTCCGGTGAAGAATGTTATCGCTGATAGTAAGTACCTACTAGAACGTTTAATTTGAATGAATTTGTACTTTTAAAAGTCCTTATTAGGTAAGTTTGTTTATATGGGATGATTGATTTCAGGTCCGGGACTGTTATTCGTAGTTTATCCACAAGCTATTGCGAAAATGCCAGCGCCTCAGTTATGGGCGGTACTATTTTTCTTCATGTTTTTGTGCCTCGGCCTAAACAGTCAGGTACAGAACGTTTATTGAAATAATTAACCAGATTTTTTATGCAAAATATTAATAATATTTTAACGCAAAATAATTACATTGACTTTTTCATTACAGTTTGCAATAGTTGAAGTGGTGGTAACATCTATCCAAGATGGATTCCCCGATATGATACGTAAAAAGCTGGTGTATCACGAACTATTGGTACTGTGTGTCTGTGCTGTATCGTTGGTATTCGGATTACCACACATTGTTCAAAGCGGAATATTCGTTTTTCAACTGATGGACTACTACGCCGCATCACTGAGTATAACTTATTTGGCATTTTTCGAAGTTGTCGCCATTGCTTGGTTCTACGGTGTGGGACGATTATCAAGAAATATTAAACAAATGACGGGTAAGCACATGCGTATACAAACCCATAGCCACATCTGTGAGTACAAGAACAACATTTTTTTTTAAATCGAAACCTCGTTTCTCTGTTATGCAAGAGTTATCGCAGCCTTGACTCTGTACCTACTGTACCTACTCGCCAAAGTGCACTCATGTGAGTTAGACTTTATTTTTGAAATGTATATTAGTTTTGCTCTGTAGAACAAAACATGATTTTAATCAATGTTCAGCAACAAAAGCAACCGTGCCCATTACGCTGTTGTTATCGACGACAATCAACACACCCTAAATATGTTGATGTGTTGATTGTGGTTTGCACTGTAGTCTGAAGTGGAAGAAATTGACCGTTTTAATGTACTAATCATTTGTATCTTTCAGGTCGGTACCCGTCTTTGTACTTCAGATTCTGTTGGCTGATAGCATCACCGGCACTGCTTATGGCGTTGTGGGTGGTTTCGCTGGTGGACTACATGCCTCCCAGCTACAGAGACTACGACTATCCGTTATGGGCACAGGTCCTCGGCTGGATTATCGCCTCCCTCTCTTTACTGTGTATACCGGTGTATGCCATCATCATAGTTATTAGATCACCAGGAGATAATTGGAAAGAGGTATTTATAATATAATTAACTTCCTAGGTAACATTAGTAGTTTCTACTGCATTATAGGCATTACCTTACATAGAAGTGATTCTGATAGTGGTAATGTAGTGACCTCTAGTTTTTACCCGACTACGGCGAAGCAACCAGGAGGGTATGATTTTGACCGGTATGTATGTTCATGTGTTCCCTCATAACTTTTAAACTAGGTACTTAACATTTTTTAACAAATGAGGTATCGCGAGAAGCGTCCGTCCGCTAGTTATAGGCTGTGAGGTCTCATTTAATTGAAGATAGTGCTTTCTAGAGGACATAAAGTCATGAATGTTTTTAATGATGAACATAAAATTCGCACTCCTATCTACGCAAACGCGTTTGTATCATGCGAGGCAAAAAATCTATTGTGTAGGTAGTGATAGCCCCTCTACCGCGTTTTCTTTACGTTGACGCACTCCCGAATGTTTCGAAAAAATCTTTGTTCTTATAGGAATAAGTAAGATCAGTTTCTGGGCCTAATTTTTATATTAAACGGTCTATACATTATACTTCTTATGAAAATGCATTTCAAAATCGGGTTAAACAAGTCGATAAATTTCTAAGTTGCAGTGCATCAAGATTAGGTAGTAGGTACAGTTCATTTATCACTACTACTTCAATATCAATTGATATATGTACGTACACACAGGTGTTCTCTTTTCATGTATTCATTAAATGTAATCTAGTTACGTGTACATGTAGTTTACTGATAGTAAAAAAGTGATCGAACGGCGATATCTGTTATACAAAGATTGTTTTATTTCTAAACGGTCATTTACTGTATTTGGCTTATTTTTGCGATAAAAATTTAGTGAATGTACCTAATAAGTTTTTTTTTTTCAGAAATTACGCAATTCCATACGACCCACTTCATTGTGCGAGTGTGGTATCAACGGTTGTGATATATGCTGTTCTGAGTCAGATCCTTCTGAGGATAAAAATACAATAACCTAGTCGTGATTAAACCCAATGATAACTAATAATAAAGATAGCGTAACTATAAAATTACCTCCGTAAAGTAGTTTCAGGAGTGTACCTATAAGTACTATACACAACACATGAGACACGAGATGTATGAAGAATAAACAAATCAATGAGATAATACGATAGTCTTCCATCATAATTATCATTCGTTTACAGTTTATATAGGAACCAGAAAGACAGAAACCGTAGTCAACCTAAAATTATACAAGTGTAAACAGAAAATGTAAACATAAATACCTATCGTACTAAATTATAAATGTCAGTTTAGTGTATGGATGTTTTGTGTTTCAATCACGCTACAACTACTGGTCCAGTTTGGATGAAACTTGGAATATAACCTGTTCGTAACCTGGATTAAGCTAGGCTTTTTATCCCTGAAAATCAACAAGATCAAATGGGACGCGGTCGAAGTCGCGGGCGGAAGCTGTATAACTGTGAAAAATTATATTTTTGGATATATAAAACTCGGGTTAGATATCAGAACGAGTAACAAGGTATTTTCCACACTCGAATAGGGCAAAACCATTTATAAATGCAGTAAGATTTATGTACCTACAGCATATTATGTTTAAGAAATTATCAAAGTTTTTAGTAACTGGCGAGAGAACATATCTGATTCTGATACCAGACTGATCTGCCATAAACTAATAAGAACCCATTTGTAATACCCACAATGAATTTGTGCTTGTCAGTTTTCTCCTTATTTAGAAAGATTGTAAAGCTAAAAAGCGATAACGAAATTCGATATCATTTAGTCATGTCCGGCTGTGTCACGCCCCAAATTACTTATGATACTCGTATTTTGCACCTAAAACGAACCTCGTCTGTTCTGTAAGATTTTAATAAGGCTCATGAACTTTCCTTCAGCTTTCCCTAAATGGCAGATACAGAGACAGACTTACCTATCACGTGTCTTTAAAACCTACCTACTGTAGATATGTTTTTTCCACAATTACACACAAGTTTATTTTAATTGCCTACCTGAGGTATTTGGTCTATTTATTTATATAGAGGAGATTTAAGTTTGAAGCGTTACCTCCGCCCTGACGATAACTCAAACAATGAAGTTTTTGCTTGAGTAAATGTTGCTTGAAGTTTATAGACATAATTTTCTATACACAATATCATGAGTACTTACCAAAGTAGGTAATGTAAAATTGTAAACCATACACATACCTACACATTGTTCATGTTAAGAAATCTTAGCAACAAGAATAAATTGATCCCTAGTTAAAGTACTTACAACCAACATACAGGAAGACCTACACTACACTACACTTTTCCTTACGTATTGTTAATTATTTATTTTATCTCCACTTCATGCGTCTAATGTGACAAAACAAATGTAGGGTAAGAATCTTTCGTATTTAAAACTATGAATTGTTCTATTTTATAATCAATAATAACCATCTTAATATTAAAATTAGGTACTACTAGTGTGTAGGTACGAGTACAACCACTGTCAAAAAAACAATGCATAAAAAAAAACAAATTGTGATCTTTTGACATTCCATAGAGTAATATTTTAGCAGCCAATGTGATGAGTTAACCTTCAAAAATACAAAAGGAATTAAGGTGCAATACTAATTCTGTATGATGTTTAAGGACCGCTTTATGATGCCTAAGTCTGAGAGGGTACCTAATTATACCCTATCTTAAAATATTTCAAATGAGAACAACTAGGATGAAAAGCCACTGCCATTAGTAGCCATTGGAAAATATGAACTTTTAGATATATCCAGTTTTATTGTGCTTAAAATATTAACATTCCTGTGACAGGCGTCACAGCTCAGTCGGTAATGGCTAGGCCTTCCGTGCTGTGGGTCGTGGGTTCGATCCCCACTGAGAACAAACATTTGTGTGTGGGTGTTACTATGTATTATAAGTATGTATTCACAGAGAAAAAAAGTATCTAGTTCCCATATCACAAGCTTTGCTTAGTTTGGGACTAGAGGGCGGTGTGTGTAAAAGTCCATGAATATATTATTTATTTATATTCCTAGGTGTTCTTGTTTCAACACCGACCGGCGGGTTCAGGGCAGTCGGCTTTCCTTTTGATGATTAATAAAACCACTTGATTGAACCTTGATAAACTCGTTGACTATTTATTTTCTATTAATTTGATAATTTTACAAGTTAACCTCTGGCTTCTCTGCCATGTCAGTCTAATCCGTCTGAGTGAATGAATGAATCCCCATTCCCAAAGAATGAAACCGGACTGTGAGCCACGACCCACAGCGAATGAACAACATGATCATTTTCAATGAACATTCTTCCCCCCCCCAGGAAATGAAAGATCTACCCAGATCTGGAAATGACTGAATACAAACTTAAAACTATACTTATTATTATTTAACAATTATTCAACACTATCTTCCTGATCCAGAATAGGCAAAATACATAATTTTACCACTGGTCGAATAAGATCTCCCAGTTGAGTCTTTAACTTAACTGACCTAATAACATTATCTGAACCTTTATACAATTCTATGACCCTACCTCTCCTCCACTGAAGAGGGGGTGAATTCTCATCTACAATGAGTACTAAGTCACCCAGTTTAATATTATTTACATGTTTGAACCATTTATTACGTGCCTGTAATGTATGAAGATATTCAATGTGCCAACGTGACCAGATTGTTTGATACATCTTTTGAATGACTTGAAACCGTGACAATCGTGACATTTTAGTATTTTCCCAATGACTTTCAGGTAACGCTACTAATGGTTGACCTATGATGAAATGACCAGGTGTGAGTACCTCCAAATCACACGGATCGTCAGACATTGGTACGAGAGGGCGTGAATTTAGAATCGCTTCGATTTTAGTGAATACAGTTGACAGCTCTTCAAAAGTCAAGATGGTATCCCTTATCTCTCTTTTCAATAGATTCTTAGCACTCTTGACTGCCGCCTCGAAGAGACCTCCCATATGAGGTGAAGCAGGAGGATTGAACTCCCATCTAATACTCTGCTTCCTGAACTCTTCTTTGAGAATGATTTCATGATCCAACAGAAATTGATTAATTTCCTTGAGATAATTATTAGCTCCAATAAAATTTGTACCTCGATCTGACCTGATGATTGATGGCAGTCCCTTACGGCTGACAAACCTGGTGAACGCCGCGATGAATGCTTCCACGTTCAGTGATGACACAACCTCCAAGTGCACTGCCTTTGTTCCTAAACAAACAAATACACACAAGTAAGCCTTAACTGATTGCGCATTTCGCAACAAACTGCTCTTGACTAAGAATGGCCCCGCGAAATCCGTCGCTACGCCTGAAAATGGTCTAGCAGCTGTGACCCTATCAGCTGGTAGATCTGCCATGAATGGTGTTTGAGTTGATGAGTTAAACCTGAAACATATTAAACACTTTCTGATTACGCGTGACACCTGACGCCTGATTGATGTGATCCAGTATTCTCTTCTTAGAATAGCTATGAGGGCATTGGTAGCAGCATGACAATATAACCGATGATAATGCTCTATCAGCAATTGACTCCACCTATGATCCTTAGGTATGAGATATGGATGTCTTGCTCCATATGGAAGTGATGATTTTCTGAGTCTTCCCCCGACTCGGATGAGACCCTCGCGGTCTATAAATACACTGAGTTTCTGCAAAGACTTGTTTGCTAATTTCCCTTTCTTGAGTGATATGATATCTTCTGAAAATGAATCTGACTGAATTTTCTTTATCCAATATTGATTTGCTTCTCGAATCTCCGCGAGTGAAAGCGTTGAATTCAGATTCCTCTTAACCCTAGGTAACCTAACATTCTTACAAAACCTGAGTATGAATGCTGTGATATTGATAATCTTATTAAATGAGCTGAAACGTGACAAAAGTGAATCCTCCCAGGATTCAACTTGTGTTGTAGTATGCATGAGTTTCTTGAAACCAGGTAGGTTATCTGGAACAGTGACCATTGACTGAGGCCACTCCGATTCCTTCGTAGATAACCAGTTGGGTGACCACCATTTGTCTGAAGTGAGAATATCCTTGGCTGACATACCTCTTGATACCAGGTCCCCTGGATTAAGCTCTGAACGAATATGCCTCCATACCATATGACGTGATGAATTTTGAATCTCTTGCACTCTGTTGCATTCAAATGTTTGGAGCATATGTGGTTGTGAATTTAACCATGATAAGACTATGGTACTATCTGACCACGCATTGATACTCTCAATATGAATTGAATTCTCATAGGCTTCTGCTACATGATTCAGTAGCTTGAAAACTAGATGAGCTGCACTGAGTTCTAGTTTTGGTATAGTCTGTATGGTTTTCTTCGGAGCAACCTTTGATTTAGCCATGACCAAGCGTACCATGATGTGGCCGGATGAATCCACTGTTCTGAGGTACACACATGCTCCGTATCCCAACTCTGAAGCGTCTCCAAAGCCATGAAGCGAGTATGACACAGCATCCGCCAATGATATACATCTCGGTATCTGTAATTCAGATAGATGATTAAGATCCTGAATTAATTCAGTCCATTGACTGTTGAGTTGATGACTGATAGGTTCATCCCATGGTATGTTATCCGTGAATAGTGATTGAAGAAAGACCTTGAATTTGAATACGACTGGTGCGCAGTAGCCACAAGGATCATACAACCTTGCTATTGTACTGAGTATATTCCTCTTAGTTGTGGCTTGACCGGTAGGTATATTAATCTGATATGAACATGAATCTGAAACTGGGTCCCATTGAATCCCCAGGACCTTAATGAAGCTTTTATCTTCATTATCGAACTGACGTGGTTGCTCACAATGATCTTGTGGTATATCTTCTAATAGTTCCCTACAATTAGAAGACCATTTCCTTAATTCATAGCCTGCGCTACCCATGAGTTGAATGAGTTCTGACTTCAGTTCTTGAGCTTCTGAGAATGAATCCGTTCCCGTTAAAATATCATCGACGAAAGTACTTCTCCTAATGATATCTGATGCCCTTGAAGCGGGGTGATTGACCTCCCAGTCATCCGCTAATTGAAGTAACGTTCTGATTGAAATGAAGGGACTCGACCTGAGTCCATACGTATTAGTATTGAGTTCGTATACCTTGATCTTTTCTGATGGATCAGTTCTCCACAGGATGAGCTGATATTTCCTGTCCTCAGGATGTATCCACGTCATTCTGAACATCATCCGGATGTCCGTCGTGAAGACTATTTGATGACGTCTGAAATTCAATAGTATTTTTGTAATATCATTCTGAAGTGGCGGTCCAGTGTGAAGACATTGATTGATTGATTTCCCTGATGAACTTTTGCCACTGCCATCGAAAACTACCCTTAGTTTATCGGTGCCCCTTTTGAATATTCCATGATGAGGTATGACATAGTGCTCTGAATTGAATTGAAAGTGTGATTCCGACATATGACCTAGAGTTTCATACTCTTTCATGAATTCCTTATATTTCTTCGCGAAATCTGGGTTCCTATCCATTTTCCTTTCCAAGGATTTGAGACGTTGAATAGCCAAAGCTTTTGACTCCCCGAGACTTGACCTGCTTGATAACAATGGTAAGCGGACCATGTATTTACCATCTGGCATACGTTTAGTAGTAGTTTGATACAACCTTTCACACTCCACATGATCTGGGTGCAGTGTAGGCTTTGATGGCGGCTCTTCTATCCTCCAAAACCTCTCGAGGACCTCCTCGAGCCTGGTGGCTAGAAGACCGTAGTTGTGAACCGATGACCTGCCTTCTGGCTGAAGATCGTTGACCTTCTCTCTTGACTTGACTTGAAGAGTGGGAGGAACTGCTCCCATGATAACATGTCCAAAACAAGACCCGTACGCTTCCAAGCCTGAAACGTTTAGTGATATCTTTGAACCATCGAGTACATAATTGAGTATATCCGTCCCCAGGATTATATCCACATCATGTGGGTGATTGAATCCTACATCCGCCAAAGAGAGGTTTGATGACTCTAATTGGGCTTTACAGTTGACATGACTTGAAGGTAAATTTCCAGTTAGTGAATACATAACCACTGCGATAGTACTGATGATAGGTACCAACTTCCCCCTTGGTTTGATGACTATCTTGACTATTTTACCCGGCAAATTGACCTTTTGCTGACCTACTCCATATATACTATTATTGTGTGACTGTTGGTGTAATTTCAAATGATTAACTAATGGTAAACTGATTGCAGTGACACTTGCCCCCGTGTCTAGGAGTGCCCTACATGTGAAATATTGTCCATTGCTTGATTTGATGTCCACTAATGCAGTGGGACATATTGTGATGGGCAGTGACTCCTTCATCACACCAACAGTCGACCTGTCTCATTCCAGGTCTGGGCTCACCCTTGAACCGTATCGGAGTTCATTGAACCGCACCTGTGCGTGGGCAGCCTTCTCACCAACCTTTGGTCGGAGCTGCGAATAGGTAATAGGCTGAGATTCGTAGCTACTTGAGTTTACCGCCTGAGGTGGTGATGACCTGCCACCTTGATTTACTTGAGACACCTCAGATGCTGCTACAGCCTGAAGGTCTGTTCGTTTGACCCCTGAACCCTTGGGTTCGAGACAGATAAGTGAGTTGTGATCCTTTGATCCGCAATGATAGCACCAATTTGAATGTTGACAGTCCTTAGCATAGTGCTTCCGCAAGCACTTGAAACAATGCTCTGATTTCCGTGCCCATGACTTCCGCTGGCTGGGGCCTAGTTGTTTGAATGACTCACATCTGTACAATGTATGATCCGACTGATTGCAATATGAACATGTATTTGAAGTCACCTGATATGAGTGTCGTGGTGCTGATGAAGACATCGCTTTGTTGTGTGACGTGGCCGAAGTACCCCTCCTGAGTGTTGATTGTTCACGATGTGATGTCGATGGCCGGGGTGCCCTGACCCATGACGGCTCACTGACCGCTTGATGGAGGCGGCACTGCTCATCCAGCAGTTCCATAAGTTGATCGAGGGTAGGCAAATCATCCCTTGACTTGCCATACCGCTCCTCAAACAATGACCTGATCCTCACCGGTAATTTCTGTAACATTATATACAATATGAAGTATGACCACTCCTTGACCGGCACCTTTAGACCCTCTAAAGCCTGAATTGCTTCTCTGAGCGGGTCAAAGAAGTCTGACCGTAGTGAATGAGTTGGTTGAATCACCGGTAGGTTGATTATTCTATCCAAATATGTATCCAAAAGGAGGCGGTGATTCTGATACCTACCTTTTAACAATGTGAGAGCTACTTCATAATTGATTTCATCCATTGGCAACTGCCTGATAATTGAGAGTGCTTCACCCTCTAGTGATGCACGTAGATAATAATGTTTTTCCGCATCTGACATATTTTGTCGTTCATGAACTAACGACTGGAAAAGGTCAATGAACGGCACCCAGTCAATCATTTTCCCACTGAATTTCGGTATTTCAATGAAAGGTAACCGAGCTCTTACCTGATTTTCCTTTGACGTGGTGGGCTTAGTTTCCATCCCCGGAGAACTCACCTCGGAACCCAGCCTCTGT
Source organism: Gandaritis pyraliata (assembly GCA_947859175.1). NCBI lineage: Eukaryota > Metazoa > Arthropoda > Insecta > Lepidoptera > Geometridae > Gandaritis > Gandaritis pyraliata. The sequence continues at coordinate 6,130,978 of OX401853.1, read as the reverse complement.
TCCAATTTGATAAGAAGCTCATTGACTTCTGAGAACTGATGACTGTATTCACTTTCGTCGACTGAGCCATCCTCAACACCAATTACCGACTCGTATGCTTCGACGAAGATCGGGTAATATTTATCAAAATATCGTTTGGCAACTGTTGCCGCAACAGTTGCCTCACTAGTTAAAACAGTGTTACCAAAATCGATCAGCATCCGATATTTTGTTTTAAACTGTACCTTAGCTGATTTGCTAGCCATTGTGAATTTGTGATGAGATCCCTACGTTGACAGATTGAATTTCTCTGATAGATGACAGATTTGACAGATTGAATTACTTTGACAGATGACAGATTTGAATACTAAAAACTAATAGCGTGAAGTTCGTCCGGATTCCGATAGTGCCAACCGCACCAACAGCGTTGAATGAATGAATGTCCGGTTCACTTTCCAGTCCGATAGGTTGGCCAATCTTCTGTTGAACCAACCGCGCCACAATTCAAATATAGCGTCCCTTCTTGATTAATGTTTGGCAATGATGACACTTGATTGAAACTTGATAATACACCCCGAAAATGACCTTTACACGGCACTATCACTTTAACACCATCCGTAATGTTCCGATGAGTTGACCCAACAGCCCGGCGACGCCATGTCCCGGCTGTTGTTGGCAAGTCTTGACTTGAGTTGCTCCCCGCGGTGATTGTGAATTGATGAATTGATTGCTCCCGGTAATGACTATGACTTGATGATACGTTTCGCCACGCTCTCCCACACGTGGACAACGTCTAAGTTCCCCTCATGGGCCACCAAAATGTTCTTGTTTCAACACCGACCGGCGGGTTCAGGGCAGTCGGCTTTCCTTTTGATGATTAATAAAACCACTTGATTGAACCTTGATAAACTCGTTGACTATTTATTTTCTATTAATTTGATAATTTTACAAGTTAACCTCTGGCTTCTCTGCCATGTCAGTCTAATCCGTCTGAGTGAATGAATGAATCCCCATTCCCAAAGAATGAAACCGGACTGTGAGCCACGACCCACAGCGAATGAACAACATGATCATTTTCAATGAACACTAGGTGAGTGCAGTGAACGAAGTGAATCACCACCTATCCATAGAACCTAGCCGTTAAACATTATCTTTATGTAAATATAATGTAATTCATCACATTGGTGATGACTGGAATTTTAGTTGTAATGTAGGTACAACAGTACTAGCATGTAAGTAACTACTAATACTAGTTGGTAACATACAAAAAGTACATTACTGATCTAGTTTTAGTTGATTGTATCAAATAAAAATTATTTATTAAATGAACAACTTTTTATTATTAGATGGCCCATATTAAGTTTTTTTTATATAAAAAATTTAGCTATATAAATAAAACCTACCTGCAACTTTGTTGATGTAGATCAAATTGTCATACTTTTTAACCGACTTCAAAAAAGGAGGTTCTGTTTTTTTTGTTTTTGTAAATGTTTGTTACCTCAGAACTCCGTCATTTATGAACCGATTTCAAAAATTCTTTTGTTATCTGAAAGGATATACTTCCAGATTGGTCCCATTTCATTTTCATCAAAATCGGTTCAGTAGTTTGGGTTAGAAATAGAAATAACTGAAAAAAATATGCCAACCACGAGCACGAAATTACGTATTTTGCTTTCCTATAACTTTTAAGTGGTGTTTATAGTGACTTAGAACATTCCCAATGAACTATCATCATCATCTGATGATGAAGCTGGTAGTCGAATTGATTGAAGTCGGTTTTTCTAGTTTTATAAACTTATAAATTATATTCTATAATCTACCATCTACCTAATCACCCACTGGTGGTGTGGTGTAGTGAGAATGAGCCCACCTTTAAATTCTAAAGTTGTGGGTTTAAATTCTTGTGTTCTGGATTTTTTGATATACCTTGATATAGAGCATTCATTTATTATAATATTATGCCTATAAGAACCACTAGTTAACTAATAATTTGAATTGCCTGTTAGAATTTTAATCCAAATAATGAGTAATATATAATATAAGTACTCTATAAGTACCTGATTGCTTCGGAGAAGTATAACAATTTTTTCTATTGCACTAGCCATGATAATACATTATGTGATGTGAACATGAACCCAACAAAATAACAAACATTTTTTTTCTTTAGAATAAAACAGTCTTTTGCATAGTCTGAAAATGACTTACACAGAGCAGGAGTAACTTGGTTGTTTAAAATGTTATGTGCCTACTTTAGCACACACACACACAAGGAAACCACATAATATTATCCACAATAACATGCTGATAAGTAATATACCTACCTATCATGTGTGTAATAGAGGTTATATAGTTAACTAAGCTCTACAGAACTAGGTACATCTATATAGGCTAATCTAACTAATCTATGTCTAATTTTACTACATGATGAAGGCTTACCCAATGGACTTCATTCAAATCATTAGCTAACTACATAATAAAATTTAGAAGCACTCACATGTAGGCACACTTATATACCAACATGATTATTTCTTAGTTTTCTTACGATGTGTACAAGCATCTTCATCAGGATCACTTTCTTCTTCTTCCACCATGCAATCTCCTGAAGAAAAAATAAGTAGAGTATATTTACTTCAAATCTATGGTGACTAATATACCAAGTGCATGAGAAAGTAATATAGTAAAGTGCCATTGGCTGCTCAATCACCCACTGACTACATCATTTTGGATTGAATATTCAAGAAGCACAACCAAAGCCACTCTTGCCACATGGGTTGTTGCTGGCTAGAACAACCGGCAACAACCCGAGAACACTTTACAGAAAAGTATTATTTAGATGATATTTATTCAATCCACCATAATAATAAAAAGAAACAATTAAAATGTGTAGTAAATAAGTTAGGAAAAAGGCGGACTCTAATCCTACAACTCTCTGTAGGAGGTAAAACAACCTCAGATCAGCTACCTACGGTATGTTGCCATACTGCAGCACTGGTTTACCTATATTACCAGTCATGATGAGTGGTTAGCTATGTACATAAAGGTACGGGGAATTATATGTATAGGAATTACAGTTATTACGAAGAACAAAACGAATGAAAGCCGTTGAAAAGTAGTATAGTAGTCGCTAGAGAGTGGTCTTTGAGCGAAATAGAAAAAAAAACTAGGTAGGTATATATCTACCTGAACCACCAATATCATCAATCAACTCCGTCAGAGTTCTATTCACAACCACTTGAAAGTTTTCTATCGTCTTCACAAAATTGGTATCAACTTGTTTTGATATAGTTTGAATAATTTTATCATTCTGGGATATCACCAATTTAGCTTCAGGTAGCATAGTATAAATCCGCGTAGAGAAAGACCGAAGCCCGCTCGAGTTTATATTATTTCGATTTCTATTCTAACCACTTTCTACTTGGTTTTTACAAGAAAGAAATTGAAAAAAAGCCGAAAATAGCAGTGATGTGAATGAAGTAAATAAAATAAATGAAATATGTATGTAATTAAAGTGAAACACATCAACTTCTTGTTTTTTGCAGCAGGAACAGGAAAAACAATACAACTCGAAACAAAACCAATAAAACAAAAACAAGCAAGACACTCTTCTTCTTCTTCAACTTCAACTTTTATATGGCCTCTGTCCGTCATTTCGACAGACAATTTTGCCAGTCTCAAGTGGATGGATTATTTGAAATAAATGTCAAGTCAAGTCATACGTCAAGTAATTTGTTTTGAAGACAAAATTGTGGATTTATCCTCCAAAACTTGGAAACGAATTCCATCAAATAATAAAAACACATAATACACATTTATTTCAATGGCTCACACCTTATGCTATGACTGCAAGTATTATTTTCAACTTTTTTTCTTCTTTATATAGCCTCTGTCCGTCATTTCGACAGACAATTGTGGTGCCAGTGTCAAGTAGATTATTTGAAATAAGATATGTCAAATCGAGTCATACGTCAAATCGTTTGTTTTGAAGTCAAAATGGTGGATTTTGCCTTCAAAACTTGAAAACGAATTTCATCAAATAATAAAAACACATAATATACATTTATTCCAATGGCTCATCACCCCTCTGGATTATTATTCAGTATTGATTGTTAGTAATAAAACGTGCCTTTGACCCAACCACTTTTATGTTATTCACTGTTCTCATTCATTCAAATTAATAAATAAACTCATTCAATATTTTTGTGTTGGTTGTTTTCATTTCATAGTAAACTCTATGGTTGTTTTGTTGGTTTGGTTGGTTGCGTTGGGTTCAGTGCAATTCATCCAAATAAAAAAAATAAGATGACAAAATATATAATAAAATAAATAAATGACAAAAAATACACTCAGATGTATATAAAATAAACGATATATATAAAAAAATACATGATATTAAAAACGCAAGACATTACATATATTATAGTAAAATAACACTTTATGAAAAGGAAAAAAACGGAGGACGAGGTAGTATGGCCTTAAGACTTTAGCCTGGCCTGGCCGTAATGTCCAAAAGAAAAACCAACTACACCAACCAAAATCACCAAAATATATTTAGGTTTCTTTTTGTTGTTTCGCTAATGTTTCTTATCTAAAATGTGATAGACGACGTCTTCAAATACTATGCGTGAATACGGAAGATTTGGACCTTTGGTAGGGGCCATTGATGAAGGAACTTCCAATGTCAAGTTTTTGGTTAGTTTGTTCCAAAGTTTGTGTATTTTGTAAAATGATTGTGTATATAAAGCTCTATGAATGAAAATGATGTTCATGTTCAATACCGATTGTACTTAGTGTAGGTACTCATCCTTACAAAACTAATATTAAAAATTAGAAGTCTTCCTGTTTGTTACTCGATCGTTATGGGTGGAACTAGGAAAGGACTTACGTAAACGTAACCTGGAATAACAGGATCTATGCAGGGTAGAAAGAACGAACAAGCTCTGAAGCAAATCTCCACAAAGACGAAGTCGCCGCCGGCGCCTAGTGATTACTAGCAGCTAATAATAATTTGTGTATTATATTTTCTGGTTTTTGTATCTAAGGTATTTGCTGCTAAGACATCAGAAGTATTAACATACCACCAACTACCCATACGAAGGTTTAGTCCTCAAGAAGGATGGGTTGAACAAGATGCTTTGGAGATTCTGAATGCAGTCTTTGAATGTATTGAGGTAAAAACATCTGCCATATCTTAGCAATAATTTAATATATTTGTTTTAGTAGGCCTTGTTAATTGGTCATACACATCTGCCCCCCACACCAAGTTCACATTCTACAATTTAATTGCTAGAGAGTAACACCAAAAATGAATGGGAATAGTCAAGTGACTTACAAATAAATAATTTAATTATTTTTCAGGTAACAGTTGATAATTTAAAAAAACTCGATATAAATCCTGAGGATGTCACAGGAATTGGCGTTACAAACCAAAGAGAAACTACTGTAGTATGGAACTCAGTTACTGGGCAACCACTTTATAGTGCCATAGGTGAGAGATTTTTGTTTTCAAATCAGAGTACATTATCTATTTAACATCAATTTAGCTTTCATTCATCATCATCCTCAGCCCAACTTCACCCACTGCTAGGTTTAGGTCTCTTTGTGCGACTCTCCATGGTCCTGCTTTAGTACAAAGAGAGACATTGTTAGTGTCGTCAGCCTACCTTGCTGCTGGATGATAAACACTTCTCTTTCCTGTATTTGTACAGTTTTACTACACTGAAATTACAAGCAGATTATGGGTGCTTTTCTACCTAAGAGCTAATCAATGTTGCTAAAGATGTGGTTGATATCCACCAATAGGGCTCGCTTATTTTCATAGCTTTGCTTAACAATGTGCAAAAAGGGTTCAACCAGGCTATATACTCTGTTTCTACGCAAAAAGGGCCTACCTGCGGCCTAGTTGCAGAAAACGTCTGCCCTGCAGCGGTTTTCTGTACAGAGATATCTTTTCAAACGTAATTTATTCAGAACAAGGTACATATAGATCTAATTACAAGATAAAACGATGAGACAGCAAAAGTTATAAACTGAGTAGCTGTCTCAACGCCCACCTCCTTAACCAATGAGTAATTGTTCTGACAAAGATATATAGTAAAATACATACTAAAATAGTAATTAAGGTAAGTAGGTACAACAAAAGTAAGTAATATTTGTGCTAAGAATTGCAGCTACAGATGTGTGCTATGTATGCTATCTTCCTCGCACAGCTTACTTGATGATTTGTTATTTCCTAAGTGTAGCTTTAGTGAGAGCAAGGTCAAAGCTAATCACATAGTTTCCTAGCTTAGATTTGACCTTGCTCACCGCTAGCAAAGTCATCATCTTCATCTTTGGTGAAAAAGCAACCTTGGAATGTGTTTATTTTTCAGTATGGTTAGATGTAAGAACTTCAAAAATTGTCGATGAGCTAATCAAAACTAAAGGAGCACAGTGTGTGAATGCTGTAACTCAAACCAGTGGTCTCCCATTATCAACATATTTCTCATCTGTGAAACTGAAATGGTTGTTGAAGAATGTAACTGCCATCAGGAAAGCAGTGGCAGCTGGGGAATGCATGGCTGGCACTGTTGATTCTTGGCTGATTTGGGTAAAAATATATTTTATGTAATTTGTATTACTAGATTTGGTCAGCTTTATAGTAGTTATAAGTGATTGTAGATTGCATGGGCTTGGGTTAGGTAAGTATTACTTTGTTCTATTGCAGAATCTAACTGGTGGGGCTCGTGGAGGTATTCACATGACAGATGTAACAAATGCATCAAGGACACAGCTCATGTCATTGAGGAGCCTCCAATGGGATAAAGGCCTTTTGCATTTCTTTGGCATACCTGAAGAAATATTGCCAAATATCAAAAGTTCTGCAGAAGTATACGGTTACATTGCAACTGGATCTCTACTTGGCGTACCAATAGCTGGTGTAAGTACTATTTTACCTATAATTTTCTATAACATCTTAGTATTGTGACACACCCACCATAATCCATCTCCTGTATATATATTCATCTATATATGTAGTATGGGATTACTATTCACATTACTTGGATTTCCTTAGTCACTGATTAGAAAAAATCAAGCAAACAACACCAAAAGTGTATTTATGGATCTAAAGCGGTTTTCTCTAATCTAATGAGTATAATAAAAATACACTTAAGTTGTATAATCTTAATTATTTCTAATTAGCCTCAAATTATATAAGGCTAATGAATTTCTATTATACAATAACCCAAATATTTGGGTAAACAAAGGAAATGATGTGTAAATATTTTATTATGATGGAGACATTGATGAAAGTAATCAGTACTTACCTATGTTAAAAAATACCTACCTACTTACATAACCACTCAAGATAATGTATCTGTCTGAGAAGTGGCTAATACATACCTATGTTTTAGATGAGTGTACATATTTTATATTCAGAAACAATGAGTACCTAGTCTACCTGACATCATAGATACAAGAATATGAAGCGCTGTGACAAACATGCATGACCCATTGATAAGTTGCCCTTTAGCTTTTGCAGTTGCTTAGGTATTTACATAATATGGCGATTTCTTTATTTTTGCAGTGTTTAGGAGATCAGCAAGCAGCCCTAGTAGGTCAAGGTTGCATGCGTTTTGGACAAGTCAAATGTACCTTTGGTACAGGATGCTTCCTTTTATACAACACAGGTACATACTGTATTATCAATAATTACTAGCAGTTACCCGCGACTTCGTACGCGAGTACCGTTTCCGTGTAAATTATATTTTATCTGTGCGTGTACCAAGCGGATACTTCTTTGAGAAACTTGACATTACATCGAACCCGTACTCGAATGTCAAACGTTAGTCGTTAGACCAAAGAGGTAGTACTACGTCCTGTCAAACTGACGTGACATGACATGACATGATCCTCTTGCTAAATTGGCGCTGCTTATCCCGTTCGATCATTTTATCCTGTAGATCCTGTTAATTATTCGGGATAAAAAGTAGCCTATGTGTCAATCCAGGTTACGAACTATATATATGCCAAGTTTCATCCAAGTTGGTTCAGTAGTTTCGACGTGATTGAAACACAAACATCTAAACTTTCGCATTTATAATATCAGTAGGATGTAAAAAAACAATGATAAATAGGTATGTACTTACCAATGTGCCTATTTGTTTGACAAATAAAAAGCGACAGGTAACTAGTATAATAATCGAACCTACCGTATTCTTTGCTATTTATTCCAGGTGACTCAATTGTACATTCACATAACGGCTTGTTGACAACACTTGCCTACAAATTGGGGCCTGACGCGCCTCCTGTATATGCTTTAGAAGGATCGGTGGCGATAGCAGGTATTACAGTTTGTGTATAATGTACTTACCTAAGTACATGTATTTTTTTCTCTGAAAACATCACATAAAGTAAAAAATGCCTTTGATATATAGATTTATTCTCAGATATATCAGATATATTGCTTTCATTACTTAGCAACTGGCTGAGACAAGCTAGTTGCGGATTCTTTTCTCGCGGCGATATGTACGTTTGCATCATCTGCATTTATTGGGTCTGGGCGTTGCGATACCTAATGAAGTACTGATTAGTTCTTACACCCATTTCTCGTTATATTATATCCTAGTGTTGCGAAAAGGGATTCCCAAATTACTTATATTAGTATTATATTACCTGTCTTATATCAATTGAAACATGACTAAACCGCCAGTATGAAATGTGAATATTTTATTTAGGGGACACATTACAGTGGCTGCAAGAGGGACTGAAGATAATAAATGACGTGAAAGACACGGAGTCCATTGCGTCTGAAGTGAGCGAAGGCGAGGAAGGCAGTATTACTTTCATTCCGGCATTCAACGGACTTTATTCGCCGATGTGGAGGAAAGATGCTAGAGGGTAAGCTGTATAAAATGCCATTACTTGCAGAAACAAAAGTTTTGCTCCTAAGCACACATCACCAGGGCGCGGCGCCGCCATCGCCAGCTCAAGCTACGTATGTCCACAGTTGAAAAATCCATCGTATATTATATGGTCTTCAAAATAAATTACAGCCGATGGTGATGTGTCCAGACCCATACAGACCACTGACAAGTCTGGACTTCTGGTGAAAATCAACTAAGTAAACATGACAACAAAACGCAGTAGATTAATTTCACGTGGCTGATTTAATAGTAAGTAGGTAGGTACCTAAAAGTTTTGCTTCGATTAAATACAGAATACAAATAAGTAAGTAGGTACCTTATATTTAAGCCGTGTGAAATCTCGCGTAATATTAATATTGCAGGATAATGTGGGGGTTGAGCGGCAGAACGCGACGGCAGCACGTGGTTCGCGCGGCGTTAGAGGCGGTCTGCCATCAGACGCAGAGCGTGGCGGCGGCCATGGCGGCCGACTGCGCGCCGCTGCGCCGCCTGCTGGCCGACGGCGGCATGGCGCAGAACGCACTGCTCATGCAGATGCAGGCCGACGTACTCGGCATACCGCTGGTGAGTGCACCGTACCATACGCATCATCAAACCTACAGTCGGCTACACATCAACCTATCCACTGTTTGAACTATTATAATTTTAATGTTGCGAATCAGGGATCGCAATAGGTGTAGGCGCATGGTGCGCAAGCAGCGAGTCTCACATAAAAACATATCGTCCCTCTCGCATGATTCGCAACATTCTAATTTCGCAAAATTCTAATAGTTCGAACCGTTGATAGGTTGATGTGTAGCCGACTGTACAACGTAACCGACGATGTTAGTGAGTGGATGGAAGTGGAACAGAGCCCGTAGTCTAAGTTTTGTTTTGTTATTTGATATTTTGTATGAAAAGCCGATAGCGCCTCAAGCGTGAGATTTGATAACCATATAAACTGCGAGTTTCTCGATTCTCGCTCCTCAAAATCAACAAATAAACCCAGACTACTGGCTCTGAAGGGCTGTTCTGATTCATTCGGATAGCTTTTTGGATTGATTTCGGAAACTTTAGATTTCAAATATTGAATTCGAAATCTTTTTTTAAAGTTTCTGAATGAATCAGAATACTTAGGTAAGTATGGATTGATTTCGGAAACTTTAGATTTCAAATATTGAATTCGAAATCTTTTTTTAAAGTTTCTGAATGAATCAGAATACTTACCTACTCAGTAGGCATATTTGACAATCGTAGCTTAGCCCCCCAAGGTCCGCTATTGATGCAGTGTAACTCAGATATTATGTGATTTTCGTGTCACAAACATTGCAGCTTATTATGTTTTTTCTCTAAATATATACATATTTCCAGATCCGTCCTCTGATGATGGAGAGCACCGCACTCGGGGCTGCAATAGTAGCGGGGCAGGCGCTCGGCGTGTGGCCCACCTCTACTCCCAGCCCTCCGGCCGACACCTTCCTGCCCTCTATTTCTAGTGAAGGTACCTACTCCACTGTATACTGACAGTTTGATGGCACGTCTGTGGTCGTGTCACAACCTAAACGCGCCCTGAGAGTGGTGGCGCGCTTTCAGAGCTATTTTAATACTGCTAAATGAATCCATTCAACGGATATTCTACCTAGATGAATTAATCTCAAATTAGGGCGCCATAGCTCTCAGATTATGACTACATAATAACTTCTAAAGAATTACCAGTGGACTGTAAAGACAATATCTTTTACTTTTGCTTATGGATGGAATCCCAACAAGGATTAGGCAGACTGCTGAGAGGATGGTACTTAGTTATAAGCCAGTATATTATTACGTTACCTGTGGCATAGCCTATGCCACAGGTAACGTAATAATATACTTTAGGTTTAGGTATTATCAAGCACTTGATAATACTTAAACCTTTCAAATCAGACTTATTTTTTAGAGAGAGAAATTCGGAGCGTTCGATGGGAAGAGGCTCTCGAAAAATGTATGAATTGGGTTACAGACGACATTGAAGAAAAACAAAGTTTAATACCAGGTAATTTAGCAAAATTTATTTGTTCTGCGGTATTGTGTAGGTACTTAACCAGTCGTGTCGATACAAAATAGGAATGCTAATCAGTCTTATAAAACTTGCGTGTTTTCTTTCTGCCATAGATTTCCAACACTCTACCAGTATTTAATGCAATAGTTGTCTACCTGTGTATTTAACCTACTGAAGTTTTATTTTATTTCCAGATGAAATAGACCGCACAACAACAGTTTTACCGCCAGGGTTGTTTTTCTTAGGAACAGCTCTCCTTGTGATTATAGCTGATAAATTAAAAGCTTTGTAAATAAGCTGTTGCAATTAACCGAGGAGTCAGCCTGAATAAATCTGATAGTCGTCACGAAACGTACAAAACCTAAGTATTCGAGTCACACTGCGCAGTAACTATAGCTTTACCTTTTCTCCACACTACACAAAGATTGGTTGGAAAAACTAACTAGCATTAAGCTCGCCTCAATACTATTTTTTATGTGCAATAAAGAATTTTCTGATCTAATCTATAGCTCATGTGATTCGGCAGCCAACCGTTGCAGTGTCACTGTGCAATATAACTCCGATACCGTTGCGATACGATCGTGATTGTCAGATTTTTATGTGCTCACCTCCCAGCGCTTTATTTCCACTCCAAGAGTAGATTTTATAGAAAAGTACAAATACAAAGTTAGGATTATTTACTATCGAAACAGTGTAACATAATTGTATGAGGTTTATTTATAATCATGATTTTATGACTATTATGACTTATTTTACTTTACGACTTAGTTTTTTTTTCTAATGGAGCTTTAGTCATTAGCTGAATTTAACACTGTACCTCCAAAGCTAGATCACTAATAGTAAAAGTATTAATTTATTCATAGAATTAATCCAAATTGTTATTGTTATTAAAGAAATATAATCTGACAAATCAATACCGGATTTTTATTTTTTTCCATAGTTAGTAGGTACTCAATTAAATAAAAAAATGCATATTCATTCACTGAAAATCAATTAATCTTTACCAAAAACGAATATCGTAAATTAGTCTTTTTATTAGGACTATAATACTCTGAAGCAGAAGCCTATATATTTATGGAATATTAATCATCCCTTAATTACTGCTATAGGCCTTAGTTTCACAGCCTTCTTACTAATACCAGCAGCATGGCATGTATTGACAACATCTGTTACATTCTTGTAAGACTCTGGAGCTTCTTCCATTACTAGTTTGGGTGATGCTACTCTAATGGATATACCTAATGATTCCATCTTCGTCAGTACTTCTTTGTAATCTATGTTGCGCCTAGATTTAGCACGAGATAACATCCTTCCCTGAAAATATAGGAAAAATTTCAATCATTGTTTTGTTCAAAGATTATTTTGATAAAAGTAGTTAACTTTTATAGAATTAATAAGTAATAGCACTCACCGCTCCGTGGCAAGTAGATCCATATGTTTCAGTCATCCCTTGATGAGTTCCAGTGAGAATGTAGCTGCAAGTTCCCATTGAGCCTCCAATTAAAACAGGCTGCCCTGTGAGCTGGTAGTCAACAGGGATCAAAGGGTGATGCGGAGGGAATGCTCTCGTAGATCCCTAAAACAAATGTCAGTCAAATACATAATATATCTTAATTGATAATATTATTTATTAGAGAAGCATAGAAAATTACCTTTCTGTGTACAAGCAAAGTTTTAAGTTTGCCATCTACAATATGTTCTTCAACCTTTGCAACATTATGAGAGACATCATAGATGACATGCATATCAAGGTCATCTGGAGCCATTTTGAACTGTTTGGCAAAGGCCTGGCGGGTCAAGAAGGTCATCGAACTACGGTTCACCCAAGCAAAATTTGCTGCTGCAGCCATTGCCTTCAAATAATCCTGTCCTTCAACAGAATTTATTCTAGCACAAGCCAGTTGGCGATCATTTGTTTCAATTTGATCTCTCTTCATTGCTTTCTCCATTTGTACTAAAGCATCAGTAGCCACCTGATGGCCAAATCCTCTGCTTCCTGAATGAATCATAACACACACTTGCCCAACTTTTTCAAGACCCATTTTTCCTGCTGCATATTTATCATAAATTTCGTCAACCACTTGTATTTCTGCATAATGGTTACCAGCACCAAGTGTGCCCAGTTGAGGTAGACCTCTTTTCTTTGCCCTGAGGCTGACCTTTGATGGATCAGCATTCAACATGCGGCCATATTCCTCACAGTGCTCCTTGTCTTCTGCCCACACATATCCTTCTCTTAGAGACCAATCCATACCCATCTCAAGAGCCTCTTCAAGATCACGGGCATTCATAGGAATTATCCCTTTGGAGCCCACTCCTACAGGAATGTGATCAAAGAGACTCTGTGCAAGTTGCTCCTGTAATACAGATAAATGTAACAATGCAAATGATTATTATTTTTCATTAAAGCTTTTTAAGGCTTTGTATTTACTTAGATAGCTCATCTCACCCAATTACTGTCTGTGAAACAGAATGAAAATGAGTTGATACCTTTATTGGTTGCACATCCTTCTCACAAAGGTTTGTTCTCAAAAGACGAACTCCACAGTTGATGTCAAATCCTACTCCACCAGGTGACACAATAGCTTTAGGATCTGATATATCAAAAGCAGCCATATTTCCTGTAACATTATGGAAACGGTGATATTACTCAAGGGTAGATTTAGGAGGGAGGGGGGGCACGGGGTATGTGTGTGTCGCCCCCCCACGACGGTGTTTTTGTGTACTGTGGAGATTCCATTACAGTACATACTTAAAAGCAAATCAAATTATCAGAGTTGTTAAAATATATGAATAAAATAACAGAAAGAACATGAGTGAAACTCTTGTCTATTTCTGATTTTTTTTGTTGACAGTTTCCGTTTGTGAAAAAAATCCTGGATCCGCCCTTGATAACAAAAATTTTATGCAATGTTTAAATAAATTAAGTCATAAATTGAGACTTAAATATATTCTAAACAGTTATAGCACCTACAGTTATTTTTAATACATCAAATAAAAAAGCCCAGATCAATGGAGGCCTGGAACACATACCTATAGCAAATCCATAGCCAGCGTGGATGTCAGGCAAACCGACAGAACGGCCAACTATCCCCGGCAAAGCCGCAACATTGGCTATCTGCTTCACCCCAGGAAGGAACCCCCCAGTCATGCCAGGCCTGCAAGCGTTCCTCAGCTCATCTAGCATTAATTTTTCAAGTGTACTGTTGACATAGAAAATGCCTTCCACGTTCATGTTAGGTTGGAATCCTTTCTTGATTTTCCAACAATAGGGGTTAATTTTTTCAAGATATTTAATCTCCTCATTATATTGCCTCACCACCATTGTATTAAGTTTTGCACCGAACGCTGCACGATCAACCTTGAACCCGCAACAAAACAAATAGATAGTACCGAACCGACCGATGATAGTAGCGAACGTTCCTATTCCTATTTCTTGGATTGATAACTGACAGTGTTGCCAGATCAGTTTTTATAAAATCTGAGCATGCGACTAGAAAAAATAAGGAGATGCATGGGGAAATTTTTCAAAAAATCAGTAGATGCAATTTTGGTAAATAAAACCAACTAAAACAATGTCAAACATTAAATTAACATTACATTTTAGTAGTTATATATTGTCCTTAAGATACATTTTACTGTTAGGTACGCTTGCCTAACATTTCAGCGCTTATATTAAAGTCGTAGCTTTCTCCATGAATCATATTAGGTGATATTTACTTTAGTCACATAATCACTTAAGCGGGGGGTGTGTATCAAGTCCAACCGGTTTATTTCGCTATCCGTCCAGTTATTATGACAATTCTATAGTGCCAACCTAATCACGATAATTTTGTGTTTAATTTCACGCAGATTTTGATTACTATCATGTTTGAAAGTAAAGCTAGGACTTGAAAAAAAATCTGTAGATTTTTAGTCATAATCAGTAGATCAGTAGAATTCTGGGAAAATCAGTAGATCCCCCGAAAAATCAGGAGATCTGGCAACACTGATAACTGACAAAGCTCAAAGACAAAGTTCGAAATAACCATAGAGTAAGGGAAAAAAGAATAGAGATGACATACCTACGAAAAAAACGTGCATACCTAATCTGAGTCTGGCACAAAGATGGAGGCTTGCCGTAGAGCTGCGCGCACTATTATCGATATCGATAGTTGAATTGCACGGTGTTTACAGAATTTAAAAAATTCGCATATGAGTTTCTTTTAGATTTCTTCATATAGGCTTCTACGAGTAGTACACACACACAGTGCCGCCGGCTTAGGTTGCCGCGTGCGGCTCAAGGTTACTTAGCTTATTGATTGAGTTTCATGCGGACTGCCAGTTTTTGCGGCTTGTGCCGGGGCATATGTGTAGGAGCCTTAGTAGAGTATCACTATTACTGATCAGCATACCACGCATTCATAATTACCAATGGAAATAATAAATAAATAACTGCTACTACAGATTTTTTCTGGTTTGTCGGACTATACCTACTTATTCTTTATTAATCTATCTTCTATTATTTTTCTATATAATATTGTTACGAGCTGTGGGTTGATTGAACAAACAGAGTCGGTTTCACCAAATATACACGTTTATTCAGGTACTTGACAAAAATCTAGGTTACAACAAAAACACTAGGTTACAACGTCAATACTAGCTACAATTCCAAAACACTTGTTAAAACACACTAAATCACTCTTAGAACTTCGTTCGTATCGCTTTCCTAGTCAAAACTAGACTGTCCATGTCGCCGCTCAAACCCCCATTTATACCCGAAACATTTACGCGCTAGTCGATTCTAGCAACATCGAGTAATGCCGGGAATGTTCCAGTAATTTCGCGGGCATGCTCTCTCTCTGGTTCGTAGAAATTCCTGCTATGCACCAACAGATGGCGTTAGTAGGCGCTTTTTATCAATTAATCACTCCGTCACATTCTTTAGTGTTTTTACTTCCTGATAGGTGGCGCTAATGGTCTATAATTCAGGGCACTTTCGTAACACTGCCCCCTCCTAAGACATGCTCGTCCCGAGCATCGTTAGACCATAGTACCCGGCGCCACTCGATCAACATGATCCCTCTGTATCCGGTCGGTTTTCAACATCTCTCCGCTGCGTGTCTGTAGTTCTTCTACTGCTAGACAACTAGCACATTTCCTACACCACTCTTTCACATCATTCTTGCAGTGAACCCAGTAAAACCGCTCTCGTATTTTCGCCAAAGTTCTTTTTACTCCCAAATGACCTCCAGTGCTTCCCTTGTGGCAGAGCTGCAGAACTTCAGGTACCATGGCTTTCGGAACAATCATTTGCAGGTGAGCGTGGTTTCCTTGATCATCTTCCCATCTCCGGCACAAAATTCCATTGTGAACAACCAAACAATCCCTTTGTGCCCAATAGCTCCTCGTTGTCGTACTCATCTTGGCATCATCACTCCACACAGGTCCAGATGTACCAGATGTTAACCACTCAACGATTGGTTCGATGTCAGTGTCCTCGCGCTGTGCTTGCTGCAAAGATTCCTTCCATTCATTACTCAAGCCTGTCCTCAGCGTGCTGACAGGCACTGCTGCTTCTTTAGGCTCCTGCTTGACACGATGTCTCCAGTTTTCTTGCATCCTGTGGGTATAAGTGTCACTCACTCCTCCTGCCTGGGAATTACTCTCTCCGTCGATTACCGGTTTCGTACAACTGGATTTCAAGTGACCCTTTTCTCCACACCTGTAACATCTGGGGCTGAATGTTGGACGATTGCAGCAGTTACGAGTAGAGGACGTCACTTCTTCCCTTATGCGATGTGCTCGAAAATCCAGCCGTGCAGACTCCACTTCCAAAGCATGAGCCAAAGCACTCTTCAAAGATTTATGATGCTCGAGGCTTACAGCAGCTCTTACTTCCAAGTCTCGAATCCCATCGACAAATTCAAATACTAAATTCGCATCGATAAGTGCAGGTGTAGATCGATACGCTTTTCGAACCAATTTTTCAATTTCCAAAGCCCACTGCTGTAAGTTCTCAGAACTACGCTGAGTCCTGTCTCTTAACTGAGCGCGGAAGGCGCGCTCCAGATGTGCGTCGCCATAACGAGTTTCCAGCGCTTCCAGCAGCTGCTCGTAAGTAAAGTCCTTTTCAAGAGCCTCTAAAATGATAAGAGTCTGATCGCGAAGGCTCAAAATAAGCGCTGTCCTGGCTTGTTCAGTTGTCCATCCATTAGCTTTCACTACGGCCTCAAGCTGAATTCTGTAAGCCAACCACGACGAGGTTCCATCAAAGGGTGGCAACTTGAAGCCTCTAAATGCAGGTGTAGCATCAACTACTGAAGCCACATTTCCAGCTCCAGATTTCAGCACCCTCAGAGCCTTCTTCGTATCGGCGATCTGAATTTCCACCTCCAAGGTACGGCTCTCGTAGTGTTGGATCAACTCTTTCATGCCCTGCAGTTCCTTTACAAGGCGAGTGTGTTCTTCCTTCCGTCGGACTTGTTCTTGCTCGAGACGGTCCAAGAAATCTTCCATTTTACGGCACTGTTCCTCCATCTCACGGGCCTGATGTACCTTCCCATGAACCAGCACTCCAGCAGTTCCAGCAGTTGGCTCCATCATGGTTTCAGGAACTCGGTGAGATAGTCGTGACGGAGAACCTTCCATCCGTCTTACATCCATTTCCAGCTGTAGTTGACTCCTTGTCCTGATACCTTCCGTGTCCTCCTTTGGTAGCGCCGATATTGTTCAATCCCACTTCTGACACCAATTTGTTACGAGCTGTGGGTTGATTGAACAAACAGAGTCGGTTTCACCAAATATACACGTTTATTCAGGTACTTGACAAAAATCTAGGTTACAACAAAAACACTAGGTTACAACGTCAATACTAGCTACAATTCCAAAACACTTGTTAAAACACACTAAATCACTCTTAGAACTTCGTTCGTATCGCTTTCCTAGTCAAAACTAGACTGTCCATGTCGCCGCTCAAACCCCCATTTATACCCGAAACATTTACGCGCTAGTCGATTCTAGCAACATCGAGTAATGCCGGGAATGTTCCAGTAATTTCGCGGGCATGCTCTCTCTCTGGTTCGTAGAAATTCCTGCTATGCACCAACAGATGGCGTTAGTAGGCGCTTTTTATCAATTAATCACTCCGTCACATTCTTTAGTGTTTTTACTTCCTGATAGGTGGCGCTAATGGTCTATAATTCAGGGCACTTTCGTAACAATATATCAAAATGAATCCTATTTCGTTGTCACTCAATAGCTCGAGAATGGCTGGACCAATTTGGATAATTCTTTTTTTTTATGTTTTCTAAAAGTTCGTAGATGGTTCTTGCATTTAAAAAAAAACTATGGTGGTACGTAGTGCACCCGTGTCAACTTGCTACTAATATTATAATACTTACTTAAGTGTAAAGGGAAATTACTCAGGTATAATTATTTATGAACTACTTGGCACGATCATTCCTAATAAAACGAAAATTATTATTTCAAACAGGTTTAATAAAAACTGTAAAAGCCGTTCCGGTTATAATCAAGTTCTAAAAATGCCTTTTACAAGTAAAATAATTATGTTCACAATAATCAAATATAAGGGTTCATCAAACCGCCGATCCCAGTCATAATCAAGTTCAAAAAAGAAATCCGAGTTTAATTATATTCACCTGTCGCTAAGTTATCGATATCGATAAAAATGAAAATGCCGTACTACCGAAACTCTATTTACAAGGGAGAATTATTTTCTTATAAAATCACATAATATTAATGGTAAAACAGTAAATGATTACAGAAAAGCAAGAATATCATTTTAAACATTCCCACTAATAGCAAAATCTTTCAAAATAATAGGAAAAACAAGATATTTTGAATGAATTCGGTAACTTGCCTGCGTGCAACGTTATAATGGGATGTTTTTTATGGTGTTTCATGCGGCAACCTAACACACTGCACCTACCCATAATAAATGCAGTATTCTGCAAGTTCTAGCACTACTAACAAGCACAATTTTCGCGTAGAACACTAAATTTTCTTGAGAACACTGAAAAAAACAAGTCGCTATGACAACTGATGTACTTGATGTTGGCTGTGCTAAAACATGGCGACCGGCCGCAGGGAGAACTGTTCATAGAGATGTATAATGCCTGGTCCATAGATTTCCTAGGTTCATGGAAATAACTCAACTCATCACGTTACATCACTATCAGTAAGCCTGACTTGAGATTGCACAGTCTAATAAGGCTTTTAATAGAAGTTGTGACTTGTGAGTGAGACAGATTACTTGTGGAATTTTCCATACTAGTTTCGGGTTCAACCGCTCCTTAGAACTCTTCTGTCTATGCAGAGGCCATAAATAAGAAGTTGAAGTAGAACATCAACTGTCTGTCAGTGTCTGTCAGGGAGGAAGGAACTCAGCTGTTTTTCTCTTTAGATTTTTTTTCGCGATTGATTTCGTAACTACCCAGCTAGCCTCGAGGGAACCTAAAAATATTATTATTTGATTGAAGAAACATTAAATACCTAAACTAGGACGCGATGGCAGCATTAATCAAACTACGGCAGATGCCCGTGCTGCAACGATGTGTTTGGAACCACATGAACAAAACCAGTCGAGAAATATCCACTTCCAAGAAAAACAGCGATTCCGCGACTGCTTGTCAGCCTAGCACTCAAGACAAAAACTGGGTAAGCTACGGCTTCGACTTCCAAAGTCAAGAGGAAGACACCAATGTTCATAACGCGTCATTTTTCTTCTCTGTTACCTTGTGTCTAGTTTTCGGTGGCTTTGCTTGGGCATATGCTCCTGATGTCCATATGAGAGATTGGGCTCAACGTGAAGCATTTTTGGAGTTGCGCCGACGTGAAAAGCTTGGATTACCTTTGATAAGCCCTAATCATGTGGATCCCAAGGTTATCAGGCTTCCATCAGAATCTGAACTGTGTGATGTTGAAATTATAATATAAAGTTGATGATGATTCCTATGTCATAATCAATTGGTCAATGTACATGTAGCTAATTTATAAAGAAGTATACCATCACACTAGTACTTTTATTTCTAAAGATATTATTTAGCTAGTGACTGCTCGTGATTTCATCTGCACGGTCTTAAGTTTTCCTGTTATAGGTAGGTAAGTACTAATATATTTATATTTCCCCATGTACAAGAACAGAAGGTATTCAAAAATTCCAACTCATTTACTAGGTTATGTTATCCTATCCTATCCTATCCTACTAATATTATAAACGCGAAAGTTTAGATGTTTAGATGTTTGGATGTTTAGATGTTTGGATGTTTGTGTTTCAATCACGTCAAAACTACTGAACCAACTTGGATGAAACTTGGCATATATGTAGTTCGTAACCTGGATTGACACATAGGCTACTTTTTATCCAGAATAATTAACAGGATCTACAGGATAAAATGAAAAACCGGGATTAGCAGCGCCAATTGGCAAGAGGATTTCATTGTCATGTCATGTCACGTCAGTTTGACAGGACGTAGTACTACCTCTTTAGTCTAACGACTAGCGTTTGACATTCGAGTACGGGTTCGGTGTAATGTCAAGTTTCTCAAAGAAGTATCCGCTCGGTACACGCACAGATAATATAATGTACACGGAAACGGTACTCGCGTACGAAGTCGCGGGCATCTGCTAGTTCACTATAAAGTCCATTTCAGCATCTCCCTTCTCTCCTTAGACATTGGCTAGGTACCTTACATACCATGTTGTCCAAAGATCACTATTTTACTGCCCATTTGAAAATAATACTCATGTTATGTTTTTTGGTAAACATTGCCCTTCCCCCTGTGACCCCCCAGTTTTAGAAAAATCAAAAAAACTACAAAACACGCCTTGTTTCGGAAAAACGCATTGATATTTAATTAACTTTGACCTGAATTTTAGATCCATTTTCAAAAATTCCTTTCTTAGTACTCGGACCGAAGTTTAGACTACGTCTGTCCATCAGCACGGCGCGGCGCGGTGCTGCCACCATGGAACGGCACGACACGTACCGCTCCATGTCCATGGCGCACCCGCTAGGTATTTGAGAAAATCCACCATTTTGCCTTCAAAACAAACGACAGCCGACTTGACTAAATACTAACCATTTCAAATATGCCATGTCGTGAGCCGGCGCGGCACGCCGTATACGGCGCCGAGCCGCGCTGCGGTAGGTAGGTACGGTGGCCATTTCTCTTGTTTAAGTTTATCCTTTCCGCTTTCCTCGGATTCTTTTGACGTTGGCCCCGATCTGATGGTACACCGCCAATAATTATATTATTACTTCTAAGTTTCCGGCCGTTCAACTCCGAAATTAGTAAGCATTTATAAAAACTTAATACCTATATCTAATGGGCGTCGAACAGTAAAGACGCCCATACATATTCCGCATACGGTATTCCGTAATTTAAAACTTACAGCCCAATTATTTGAAAGAATTTAAAGAAACAGGTTGACATTGTGACTTTATTTAATAAACAGTTATACTGCCCCAATTTTGAGTAGTCGCCCCCCAGTTATTGCTGCATACACGTGGTTCGAGTATGCTATGAGAGCATTGACACAACTGCCTGCATTAATATCGCCAGCGGGTTGAATCTGATCATTTACTATTTGCCACCTCCTGATGTGTCCATCCCACCCACCAGTCCAGACAAAGTTGCCATCAACAGCCACACTGGTGACTATCATGTCACTAACCTGCAAGTCAAAGATAAATTAGAAAAATATTGGTACACAAACAAACCCTCAAGCTCGTTTCAATTACAATTATGATATATTTCTGTATTAGCGTTCAAAACGTAACGATCGTGGATTTGAAACCCACGATCGTTCCCTTGATACGAGGGTGCGTGTATAGTGAAAATTAGCATCTCAGGCGTGTGATTTCAGACTGCGGTCATAAGATTCGAAACCGCACGCGCTTCGTCGTGGCGTTTGCGACCGCCGCCGGCCGCGTCATAAAAAATACGTGAATTAGCATTTCTTCAAACCAAAGATAATTTTGAAAAAACAGGTAAGGGCATCACTAGAAACTGCTGATTCTACATCTATTTATCTAATTTCAGCCTTATATCTACTCGTAATTAGTGCTGTCTTTGAACTCCAGACACAATCTGAGAAAGTTAGTGGTACCATTGGGATTTTTTTCTATCGTGTTTCGGGATTAGAGCAAAGGTTGGTAATATAATTAATTTTCTGCACCTATTTTTATTTTTTGGTTTATTTACTTGTAGGTATTTACAGATTACCAGCGAAAAGCAACTTATGTAGCCATTATTCACCAAACCTCAATGAGAATAATTTGATCCCACCCACCATCTACATACCTTAACTTCATGCATCAGTTTGAACTCCTTGTCAACCTTGGAGTAGTGCAGTCTCAAGTTATTACCGCCTCTCGCCGTCACAAGAAGCCAGTTTCCTGTTAGCCTGATCGGAGCCCTTCCTTCCAGCGTATGGCGTGTAACGAAACGAGTCTTTGACTCCTCTGAAAAGTAAACGTGTATGATCATCTAGCACATTTTTAGCTAGCTATAGTTTTACGAGGTGCCTTTAGGGATGGAAAGAGCGAACGGGCCCGGCAGGCTGCTTGTGTTTTATAAGTTATCAGATGACCACCGGCATTTATATCTCTATAAAAAAAACCTGGAAGTGTACTCAGATTACCCTGAAGGTAGACACTGGAGGAAACAACTCACCGGGCTGAATCTCAGTGGCGGTAACGTAAAGATCCCGAACAGTGAACATGAACGGTGGACTGTACTGCACATCCTTTACTTCTTCCAAAACATTGTACATAGCCATTGCACTGTCGTTTTTAAAAATGATCACCTGGAAATAACCTAATTAAGACGTGTTTACTTACCTAGTAGCTGTGTACCTACCTACTGTCTAAAATATACCTAAGGTAGTGTGTAATGTAAAAATATAAATACAAGGTAGTATTACTTAGTATGACGTATTATCTGTGGTTGTACGGTAGTCTG
Source organism: Gandaritis pyraliata (assembly GCA_947859175.1). NCBI lineage: Eukaryota > Metazoa > Arthropoda > Insecta > Lepidoptera > Geometridae > Gandaritis > Gandaritis pyraliata. Next base: position 6,108,113 of record OX401853.1, on the reverse strand, counting down.
GTGCTTTAACTACCATCTTACACATAATATTGGTATACCCACAGAACAGAGAAAAGTAAGGGTATACCTACCATAATAGGTAGGTAGGTAGCTAAAGTATCGCATCAGATAGAGGCCATGTAACTTACATTGCCATCTTCATCGCCGGTTAAGACGTCTGTTCCGAATAAAGTCAGTGCAACGACATCCGCTCCGCCAGTTCTTAGCTCGGTGATCTTTTGACCTTCAGCAGTCCAGACCCGCACACCACCATCGTTTGATGAGGAGTACACTTTGCCTTCGCCTGCTGCTAATGCAAATGGCTGAACTGCATGTGCTGACCATGAAACTCCAGGAGTCAAGTTTGCATCAAACGACTGCAAAGAAAAATTACAGGTGTTAGTAAGTATGTCGGTATAATATAGGTACTGACATTAGAATGCGTGGTTTGGTCCCTAGTACTTAGGTACCTAAATATTTAGGCTAGTAGGTGTAAACCTGAAATCTGGTGTACCCGTATACCTACCTATCTTTCACTTACATTTATTGAGCCGTCTTCGACACCAACAAATAGTTTGTTATCCCAAGCCAACACACATGGCTCAGATTCAAGTTTGATTTCACTTTCGACCTTCAATGACATATTTCAAGATATTTACTCGCTGAAGCTGGAGCTGATCTGAAAATCTGCAGCAGAAACCTATAAGTACTATCGAGAAACGCCTGCTGTTGGCAAGATATCAATGGATACTACCAGAAGCGAGAGCTACGAAATATTCTATAGTTATAAAAATAGATCAGAAACGTTCAGTGAACTTTACAAACAAAACACCAAGAACTTTTCTAGACCAATCTCCAGAGATTGATTTCCATCTCAGAGATTGGATAGGTGGGTCCGGGTACCTACTTTGCGTGCATGACAGCAATGGCAGTAGACCTACGTAATTATGAGGTGTAAGTAGTGGTTTATTAGATGGGTGCTTCGAACGCATTTTGAACCGACTTCAAAAAAGGAGGTTGTTCTCAATTCGGTTGTATTTTATTTATGTTTGTTACCTCAGAACTCCGTCATTTATGAACCGATTTCAAAAATTCTTTTTTTATCTGAAATGATATACTTCCAGGATGGTCCCATTTCATTTTTATCAAAATCGGTTCAGTAGTTTGGGTTATAAATAGAAATAACTGAAAAAAAAAGGCCAACCACGTGCACGAAATTGCGTATTTTGCTTTCCTGTGACTTTTAAGTGGTGTTTATGGTCACTAGAATATTCCCAATGAACTGTCATCATCATGATGAAGCTGGTAGTCGAATTGAAGTCGGTTTTTCTAGTTTTTAAACATATAAATTATCAGCGACACAGGTGTTCTTTTCCCGAATCGCATTTTGCCTCGATAGTGTTTTGTCATGTGTGCATTTTACCTAGGTAGTTACGCGTTTAAATCAATAGAACCATTTTTTAGAGGAATTCGTTGTATATACCTAGTTATGGTATTATTTAAGTATAAAGTAGGCATAGAAGTAGAACATAAAACATATTATTCATTCAAGAATACCTACCTCTACGCGCTCCTCTACGAAGCTTCTACGAATAACCACGGGAGCGCGTTGAAATCTTTTGTAAGTAAATTACCTAAACAACTTTGTGCTACGCGGCTACGAGCAACAACGGAGCGCGTTGAAGTAAATTAGTATTCTGAGCTCGAAACTGGGCGAAATTACGGATACATAAGTGCATTTAGGGGTACCCTACTTATAGAAACAATGGGTCCGACGCCCTTTTCAAATCAGAGTAGGTAAGTACTAAACATTACACAACAGAAACCTGCAGCGATGACACAATAAAATCACGACAATCCTGGCTGGCGGAAGAGTCCATTCATACGCAAGGTACCCGAGAAAGTGAGAATGCTAAATTGCTGTTATAGAGCCGTGAGACATTTTTTACTATTGTGGCAATTGTTGGCGTTACGTCATTATGCACAGGTACGCATAATGGCTTATAGTACCTACCTACTGACGACTGTATTACACTACCTATGTAGGTAACGATGACGTGAGAAAACTTAATATGGTCAGATCAGGCCATTATAAGATTGTAGCTACTTACCTAGAATTTTAATTCAGTTAATCTTTCCGTATTGTGAAGTAGAGTGTTATATTTCCCATCTCCAAAATACCTCTGTTATTGTTAGGCAATTATGCTACTTAAGAGTTAGGTACCTACTCGGAAATGTACGCTAGGTAGGTAGGTACCAACGTTGCTATAATAAAAAAGTTTAAAAAAAATCTCTAACGCTGTTACGATGAGCGAACATTACCCATTGTTTTATTTGCAAACCTAATTCATTCAGGTAGGTATGTAGACTAAAGCGTTAGGTAATTTTTAGTTGTTTCTAAAAACTAGAATACTTATACTTTAAAGATTTTTTGAAATATCTCAAAAACTGAATTTAGAACGATTTTTTAAAGTTGATTAGCAAAAATTCTTTCACAGTTGTCCATAATATTCTGGACTTTTGATTTAGGCTAAAAAAAAACGAAAAGATTCTAACTCATCTATCTCATTGATCTAATCTGGCGATTTTTAACTCCAAATATTTCGGAAACGTGACACTAGGATAATATAATATTTAACATTTTTTGCTTGTCCTCTACCCTTATTACCTACCTACTCCTATCAACGTGCGCGGAAATTTTGAAAAAAAATCGAAATGGCGGCGGGTCGATTTGCCACAAACACAAAGGTTATCCCCTAAGTTTAAATTTTAAACCAAACTTATGCATATACGAGTACCTACCTACCATTACATTACCTAATTATTATACGAGTAGGTAAAATAAAATATAATTTTGCACCCTTCTCTCCATTCTAATTCGTGGTGGGGGAATAAGATCTGCACTTACGGCCCGCGTGGGGGTGTATTGTGCATTGTCCCACTTTGGGTTGATGGCAGCAATGTTCCAGCATCCCCGATGGTGATCCACAACACCATCGGGGTGCAGAGGAGTAACGAGGACTTCTCTCCATTATTTACCGTTAAAATATAGTAAAGCTAGGTATGTAGGCCATCGTACAAAAAGTATTGTGTAATGTAGCCGCATAGGTAGGTACTTATAGGTACACCTAAGTACTATTTTAAATAAATTGTATTTACATGTTTTCGCTTTTAGCGCAACACTAATCAGGATCTGTTGACATCGCCAAGCTACACGAATGATGTTTCGTAATATTTACCGCTGAAAATTACGCAGCTTACCTACCTAGTTATGTCGGTTAGATGTAAGTATTCAAAATTCAAGAATTTTATACTTTCACCTATGCGCCATACCAAAAATAACACAGATTAACTAATGTGTACGATTCTTCATACAAAATAAAGTTAATAGGTAGGTACCTAACTCAAACTAGTGAAGCAAAAAGTTTGGTGTAGATAGAGAAAATAAAAGAATATTAAATTATTAATTATAAAACATTTATGTATAAGTATAAAAATATAATAAGTTTATTTACAAACATTCACATCAATTTGATGCATAATAAAAATTGAAACTTGCACGATGCAGTACAGTTACAGTTTGGCGTTTCTACTTCTTGACATTCATTCATTGCCAGATGACATTGCTGCATTGCCTATCCTCTCTGTTGTTTCGCAGTTACAGACCGAGCTCTATTACATGAACCTAAGAACTGGAACCTACATAGGCCGTATAGGCACGCCCTCGCCCACAAATTCACTCACTCACCGACTAACGCGGTTGGTTGTTAGTAGTATAGTAGGAAATTTGACACCATTTATAACCGACTTCAAAAAAATATAAGAGGTGTTTAAAGCCACATTGCACTGATAGATTACTAGCGGTTGGCCATTTGCTGGAAAATGACCCCGCGGAGAATATAACTTTCAGTTTGGTAAGTATCATGTGCTAGATAAATATTTGACAAATCCAATCTGGAGTCAGTTTTCAAGTTTTTAAACGTAAGTAGTTAATTTAATGTGATCACAATTACAAACTGCAAAAATAGTTGCCATCTAGTAGACTGATTTAGTGAAATGATTATATGATCAATGCTAAAGGGATTTCCGTTTTAGGATAAGTAATGCAGTCAAGGGTCAGCCGAGTCAGTTCGGAGGGTGGCTTATGGAGCACCGTATTCAGACGAAGGCGCTGAAGCAGGGGGACCGTACTCGGCCTGTGGCGCCGCCGCTGGATATCCTTCCTGCTTCTGTAATTATAACACAATTATTTTAAAAAACACCAAGAAAATGTAAGACCTAAAATTTACGCCAATTACAGTATTCTGGAGGTTAGTTTTCAGAAAACTGACTTTATTGCAAGTCGGTACAGTACGCACAACAGAATTCTGATCTTTATCCCTCTAAAGCTAGGTGCATCGACGATTGCGCATGTAGGTACTGTTGTGCGGAAAAATTCCCAAAAATCGGTTCTGCGCATACTTCGGAGGGACAAAGATCCGTCGTGAGTATTGTACGCATCTTATCTACATAAAATATACAGGATGTAGTATTACTTTTTTTTCACGCTCACACTGTTGGTGGTTCCATAGAATAAGTTGATATCAATGAATGGGTACTTTAACGGGCCCGCGACGTCACGTCGTCGTCCGCGTCCTGTTCGTCTTAATAATTTTTCGGTATAAAAATTAGCCCATGTTAACATGATCCAGGTTATGAACTATATATATTCCAAGTTTCATCTAAATCGAATCCGTAGCGTGATTGAAACACAAACATCTAAACCTCCAAACATTTAGTACCTAAGATAAAAGAACCCTCACGTGTCAATCAACATAATTAATTTCGTAGTGGCCAAGTAGGTAAGTAGGCCTACTACTTTGTTTGTGTATGTAACCTAGATATGTCAAATCAAAAACAGAAAAGTGGTTGGTTGCGTGGAATAGTACATGCATGTAGACAGCATAAAGGCCGGTTTATTAAAAGAAAGACGTTAGCAAGTTGGTTGTAGTTTAGTTGATAAGTTGATCGATAGTGAAGACACGACTGCGCTGTGTTGCCTGGCTGCCGAGTTGCAGGCAGCGCAGTGTAAAATAGCTCGCAAACGTCCTTCTAATTTACATAATGAAGTGTAAACCGAGCTTTCAAATCTTCTAAAACTACTTTCATTCACAGCTCAAAATAAAATTCAATCTGACCCACTAATTGTAATTAATATTTGCATGAAATAACTGTTATTACGCTAGTATTTTTTCATCATGCATGCTTAGTAATCCTGTACTTATATAAAAAACTGTTAGATAATTATGGTAAACCGTTACTCTAGCTAGGTAGCGCTAAACAGGGTTAGTATTAATTCTTATGCCACTTATTGTTTGAAAATAATTGATGCTAATAAATAATAGATGCATATTACGCCCTAGATTAATATCATAAATGTATCGCCTTAGGGCAGAACAGAGGCTCATGTTGCGTCAGTATAATGATGATGGCGGGTGCACTGAACGTTAGGTCATGCAAATAATACCATATAATGCTTCCTGACTACACACTATATAGCTCCAGGAAATGTTTATAACATACTTTCACAAGATAGTGCAAGCGCATCCTCACGACTCGAGTGAGTTGGTGCACCCCAACTTCTTGATACAATCAGCTTGAACCAACGACCATGAAATGCACTCACTTTATACGACGTGAAAATCTAGCTATTGAAGTGATCGTTCCATCTATCTACCTACTTAACTCACTGTAATAATCGTAATAGAGACTGCATTTTAGAGATGTTATCGCGATCCGCGCGGCTCTTTTGCTTCATTAACGCCACTTGCAGTCATTTCAAGTTTGTCCAAGACTAGCCTAGATGTTTACACGATTTGTAGCTTTAACATTTTATGAAATACACGCGAGAGCAATGATTCCGGGTCACTTAAAGAATGTTAAAAATCTCGGAAACTAAAAATGATAGGTTAATGCAATAAATTGTATTTAATAGACAATGTAATACTCCTTAAATGAAGGTATTAAAACTTCTTAGTTATTGTAAAGTTATATCTTAAAAAAATCAAATTTGAAAAAGGGCCACTTTCGAAGATGGAACTACGAAATTACAGCATTTGGTTTTGCTTTTGTTTGTAATCTGTCATTTATGTGGGTATATAAACCATGTTGATAGTGCTCTATATTCATTATTCAAGCTGAAATTATGTCGCTTACGCCTGAAGAATGCACCAGAATACTTACAATGCTGGAAACCGGCCGGAGTCAGCGCGATACAGCCAGGACTGTCGGTGTGTCGCTGTCAACAGTACAAAGAGTTCTCCGACGTTACGAAGAAACTGGTTCTAACCTACGCAGACCAGGAACGGGCAGAACCAGGTGTACCACAGCACGAGAAGACCGATACTTGGTGAACACCATGCTTCGAAATCGCTTTCTCACAGGAACTGAACTCACAAATCAGTTTCGACGCCTCGGAGGAAGTAACCCAAGTGCATGGACAGTAAGACGTCGGCTTGCTGAATCTAACTTAAAACCCCTTAGACCTGCAAACGGCCCTAAACTGGAGCGTGGGCATCGTATTTCAAGACTAAGATATGCCCAGAGCCACGTAAATTGGAGTATTGAAGATTGGTCAAAAGTTATGTTCTCCGACGAATCAAAATTTATGCTCTACAAGCACGATGGAAGACACAGAGTGTATCGAAGACCAGGGGAAAGATTCAAGCAAGCATGCATCGAAGAAAAAGTAGCCTACGGTGGTGGGTCTGTACTTGTGTGGGCCGGAATTTCTTCTGAAAGTCGCACAGAGCTGGTGATCATAGAAAACGGCTCTTTAACTAGCGTAAGATATGTGGAAGAAATCCTCAATGATCATGTTGGTCCATTTATGGTCAATTTAGGTGAGGATGCTATATTTATGCATGACAATGCCCGACCTCATACAGGTAGGATTGTGAATGACTACCTTCAAGAGATGAACATTACTCGTATGGAGTGGCCAGCGCGCAGCCCGGATATCAACCCGATCGAGCATGCTTGGGACGAGCTAGGCAGATGCGTAAAACAACGAAACCCTCCCCCAATCACGCTTCGTGAGCTCAAAATTGCTCTCACAGAGGAATGGGAGAATATTCCCCAAAATCGTATAAGGAACTTGGTGTACAGCATGCCAAACCGCGTAAACGCAGTAATGGAAGCACGAGGAGGCAATACGAAGTATTAAAATTCAAGTCAAATCGTAATAAAGTTCAAAAATTTCATGTTTCCTATTTTTGTTTTAAGGAGAGATCAGCAGTTTTTTTCTTTATGTAATTTTGTGTTAATAAAATGTATGGTGACTCATATTTTTTTACTTTCATTTAAGGAGTATTACATTGTCTATTAAATACAATTTATTGCATTAACCTATCATTTTTAGTTTCCGAGATTTTTAACATTCTTTAAGTGACCCGGAATCATTGCTCTCGAGTGTAGTATACGCTTTTCTTTTACTGACCTGAGTCTTATATCTGATGAAGTAAACCTCCGGTTTAGAGGGTTGGGTGGGCGCGGGCGTGGGAATCACTATGTCGGGCTGCTCCTCGGGCTTCTTGACCAGCACGTAGACGAGGGTCTTCTCCTCGTTCTGAGGCTGCAGTGGGATGATGGGCGCGACCGGGGTCGGCGGGGTCGGCGCCTTGATGAACACTATCTTGTAGTGTTTCTGAGGAGGCGGCACGTAGATCTGTTTGCGAGGAGCCGGGTACTCATTGTCCGGAGGTGGCACATGCACGTACACGTGCTTGTGCACTATGGGCTGCTGCGGAGGGCCGTACTGGGCAGCGGGCGCACCGTATGAGGTGGCTGGAGGGCCGTACGACGAGGGAGGCTCGGGACGCGCGACCGCGCAACCCACCATCGCCGCTACCAACAATGACCGCAGCACCTGCACACACAAAGTAACGGTCACATACGGGTATAAAAGTAAGGGTTGTGTCAGAAGATTTCTGGAATAGCCACTTGAGCATTCAATCCAAATTCACTGTCCTGAAGTACAAAAATGTCACGAAATCACTAGGTCGAAAGCAGAACAGGTCACTGTCACGCTTACCTACCGTTTTGTTACACATAATGAGCACGTTACGCACGAGTTTGGATAGAACAGTGTCCAGCAACCAGGCGCCACCTGTGTTTATAAGAGATGTGCGCTCCATATCCGGGGAGGGGGCACTTTCGATGGTTCTCATGGGTTGCGTAATACGGTGCGATGCGATGGGGCTCACGCGCGCTCTCCTACCAAGCGGAGGCAGCGCGCGTCGCACCCACCACCACCGCCAGGGGCATTCGACAGCCACGCTTAGCTCTCACTGACAAAAAATATAGCATGTTTTTTTTTATACCTAAGTAATTATTTTTATTTAATATGAATGAATCCTTATTTTTTTCAACGCTGAATAATTTTTAATTTTACGGAGCAAAGCTTTGTGGTTTAGCTTGCTTCAGATCAGGACGATAACTTTACTGGGTGGTGATTTTTATTTATATGATATAGAATGTATTTTGGCCATAATCTCAACTGATGGTAAGTGACGATAAAGCCCGTGATGGAGCACGACAGTCTAGAAGACTCTCTTCACTCTTGCCTTGAAAAGAACCAGATTGCAGTTTTCAGGAAAAACAAGTATGAACTCGATCACTTTTCTCCCCTCACTGAAGTATGATGGTGTTTAAGTTATACAATAATATAATCAGCCCAATGTAAATGTAATGCATAGTTATTCGCTATCGCATTAGCAACACTGGGGAAAACTGCGTCGACTATGCTTCACTATGGTCGGAGCTCGTGCAAAAAGACCCAAGTATTTATTATTATTATAATTTCAGGGAAAACAAATGACTAAATAAGTCTTTTAATAACTATGACTAATCTAGAGTTAAAATGACTTTAGAGTTTTCGCATATAGACACTATGTTCGTATAGGTTCGTAAGGTTCATTCTAAATACAGTAGCAAGTAGATACATCACCATGCCAATTAGCGAGAAGTACCTGTGCCCGACTACTAACTAATTATGTATTATCTTACAATAGGATTCAACCACTAATCGCAGTCAACGTTCAGTACCTACGTAGGTACGAACTCTCGGAATGCATATTAGCTTCAGTTGACTTCATGAAACGGATCTTGAATCGATAACGCAGTCACGTTATCGAGTTTATGCAATGAAAAAGCCTTTCCTATTTCATTTAGTTTTGAAGAGTTGTGGCTTTAGCAAACTAGTGCGTTCATCGAGTGATTTTTGTTATCGGGACGGTGTAACTGTCATAAAACGAACTACCTTCCACTATCGCTGGTGTTAACAGTGTATTTCATACCTGTGTGGGAATAATTGACCCCTCACTGACCCCACTCGTGCCTATAATGTGGAAATACAAGGAAGATAAGCCAGTGCCTATTTCTATCTGGAACCGGTTGATTTATACATGCAATTACCTACCGGCCATTTGTATAGGCTAGGATGAAATTCTCATCTAAATATTTTATGGTAACTCATATCACAGCATAAAAAATAGTAAGTATCGAGATACGTAATAAAAACATGTAAGTATGAAAGTACTTTATGTAATTAAGTGCAATAGGTTATACGCAAGTATCATTAACGTTCAAGTTGGCTGCAGTGTTGGTTAGCAATACCACGGAACAGAAAACCTTCGTGGCTATACCACAGAAGAAATAGTATTGTAAGAAGAAATTCTCGTAGGGGATGGGTGGGTAACTCCTAACCTAAGTATACTTAATATAGGGTAGGAGGTACCTTTGCAACAGGATATAAGTATTAACAGGGTATTTTTCCTTTACTTTTACCTAAACTTTAAGATTTTGAAACTTTTGCGGAACATCATTTTAAAGTTCGAGCCTCCACCAGATTTATCTTATCATTTTAAATCAAATTTAAAATTCCTGACGCTACCCACCCAGTTTATTAAGTGAGAGTAATAATGACTTTCCTATATGCTCTACTTGCCAATTGTTTTTTTTTATCTACTGTCGATTCATGTCGGCCCTTTCCCATCAGAGCATAAAACTCTCGCCAGAACTAAAATGTTTGCAAATACTTTATTTTGTAAGACTTGGTTTAATCAGATTAAGATTTTAAGAACATATCTCAATGTTTAAGATTTTATTTTCAGGTAAAAGAATTCTTAAAAATTAAAACATACTCCTGGCGGGCAAAAGCTTCACGAGTGACGTTTTGGTGACCAACACCTTCGTCACAATTCTTCGTCTTAGTCACAATCAGAGTCATTGATTAGAGTACGTAGATGTCCGGCAAGACTAGCCCTCAGTACGCCGTCAACGGGATTGATAAACACAGGCTTATTAACCCGTTGCATTGAAATCACAAATAAATAAAGTGACGGAGTTATTATAAAGCAATGGCAGAAAATACACGGAAAAGAACAATTCTGTGGAAAGGAGAAATTAATGTGAGTTTTTGAATTGCATAGGTTGGTTAGGTAGGTAAGTTTAACTAACAACACAAAAATCTGAAAGAATGTATAGTAGAATGAAAAACACTAATATCCTGGAAAAAGTTATGTTATAAGATACGTATCTGTATGTAATAGATTAGTTTTTAAAATTAAGTTAAATACTAATCAAAACACTTACTAAAAACATTGCGGCTATAGTGCACTGCGTAAGAAAAGTTTCGAATAAAAGAACGATTGTGGTGTGAAGCAAAAAATGTGGATGAAACAGTTAAAGTTCAGTTGGGTGCTGAATAATATATGCTATAGTAATTTATTAAAGTTCTCGGATTTGGTTCACTTTTCAGTATTGTTTATAATATTTTATTTTTCATGCAGCTTGTTGCGAAAAATCCCACATTTAACTTAAATACATCGTGCAATATATTTTAACTCCCGACCGAAAAACGGAATGTTATAAGTTTGACGGCGTTGTGTGTCTGTGCCTTGGACGAATAAGCACACGTCTGTGCCCTGGTGTATCTGAAAATAGGGCTCCGATTTAAATGGTTTTTTTAAGAAAGTGATGATTCTCTCAAAACCAGTTTTGAGAAATCTCAGGCATAATTGCAGTTTGAAACATTTAGCTCATCACAAAGTATTGAGATTTGATGAACTGTTGAGCGTACTCCAAGGACTGATGATGACCACCAATGATGAAGATTCAGGAGATTTTGATTTTTTTGTAAAATTAACTTATGTGATTGTGAATAAGAAATTCTCCATCAACATTTACGTCTATTTTTTGGTGGCTACTCCTACTTAGTAGATTCTACTTACTATACCTACATGAAATTCTATAATATGCTTTTTTTATTCTACTTTTAAAGCTGCGATAGATAAATAAATAAATAAATAAATATTCATGGACATTTCACACGACGCCCTCTAGTCCCAAACTAAGCAAAGCTTGTAATATGGGAACTAGATGCTGATAGAATACTTATATATACTTTTTTTTTGTAAATACATACTTATAATACATAGTAACACCCAGACATAGAACAAACATCTATGTTTGCTACACACAAATGTTTGTTCTCGGTGGGATATAGATAGATAGATACCTTGTCTTTATTGTACACCACTTAAAAATGTGTAATTCACATTAAAAATACCAAAATGGTAATAAAACGCTTTAGGAGTTAGGTACAATGGGCGGCCTTATTACTAATGATTTACGATGATGGGGTAAAATAATAATATTTTTTGAGAACGTATAAATCGATAAACGATGAATGCATCGCGGTTTCTCTAATCAAGCGCATCTCAGCAATTTACGTTGTATTGACGTTTGGGGTGTAGTGGAGTGTTCAGTACTCATTAACCTCCACAAGCTCTTCTCTAGAGGCTCCGAGAAGCTGTAATCACGGCGGCCACACACTGATAAACCACATTAGTGGGCTAAAACTAGAGAAGGGGGTTACATCTACTAAGGCCAGTAGAGTAACTATTAGATGATCTCCTTAAATAAGCAAAGCCTGCATTGGTAAGCTATGGCGATGCAGCAAGGCAACGTGCCATGCCTCACGGGCGTCTGCCAGGATCTATATAATGGCTTGACCGGTGATGACAGGGATGCAGTGACTGGCCAGTCACTGCATCCCTGTCATCACCGGTCGCACCGGGAAACTGGACCATCGGACAACGGTGATATGGGACAAGAGAGTGGGCTTGCACCAGCGCAACCGCCTGCCCACGCGCAGATGAACCTTGCTACGAACATCCTACTATCAAGGTTCGCCATCGACGGATACGTTGCGGAGGACATCATTGACACAGTGCACTAACATTGATAAAGTGGCATAGTAGTACTTACTCAAGCATGCTGAAACCACTTCTAGTTATTTTTGTGGCTCTTTGACCTTTTTGCTATACCTACTAGTATTCATCTAACAATCTATATTCTGCCATTTACTATTTACTTTCGTAAGTTTCAAGGATGAAAGAGTAGGTATTGCATTTGAGTACCTCCTCACTTAAATATTACCAAGCAGAAAAAACTTTATAATATTTTTTTGAATACTTTTCTCGTCTAGTAGGTATAATTTAGCCGCTTCACGATGTAACCTTTGACATGTTGCTTTGCTTCGGATAGACGAAGCGTTTTGTGTAATCAAACTAATCAATCAACACTAAATCCGGAATTTAAATTATTTGAAAGTATAAGCTTGAAAATATTATCAGTGCTTTCAATACGCAACTTGAAATTCATTGGTTAGCATAACGTTGAAAGAAATGAAGTAGAGCTTCTAAACGAAGGTGACTTAGTTTAAAAGAATAAGAATAAATTAATTTTATAGAGGGTACAATAAATGCAATGGATGAAATGCCACTGCCACAATGTAACTTTGCCTGCTATTTCAAGACCTCAATATGCATTTTCTCTCTCTGACAAAAACAATATCGTCGATGAAATTACCATTCACAAGAGCAAGGGTCAAGAAAGACCGACCTAGGTGATTTACTTTGTAAACGAGTTTTTAATCGTGAACATTATATACTCAATTTTAACTTACTAAACCAAGGAAATGTTTTTACTGTGTGAAATTATACAAAGGGTAACAATAATATCGGTCTATGGGTACATTATTACTCTCACTACTCACCCATAACTAATTCATAAAACGAAAACAAGATCATCAACGGTTACTCCTAATTGTTTGGAATGTGTTGTGAGCCACGCATAGTCCCTAGCCCAGCGCAGAGCCCATCGCCGTCCGGAGGCATCCGGATCGAGGAAGCTCGAGCAAACTTAAACCGGATCATTCCGCCGCGTGCCAGCACACAACTGCCGGCGTTATCGCTGCGCTTACATTGCCTTACCGACGACGGCGACGCACCACCATGGCATGGCCATGCTATTTCTTTCATCTAATCTAAAGTGGGTTCTTATTGTACCTACGTAAACCGTGATTAGATATTAGAAGGATATAATGAGCTACGTCAGTGACATTTTTTATTTTTTTGCTACTATTTTTCATGATCGTGACAATTTTAGATGATATTTTCAATTTCAATGAAGAACTTCATTGGTTTTTAAATAATGTTTTCACATGTGAGTTTATTTTTCTGTATGACTTGTGTCTGCCTGACTCAATTATTAAGCATTCGCATCAACGAATGCCTTTTAACCACTTAAGGTGGCAATTAAAGAGTATTTTTCTAATTAAAAGAACGCAACATTCGAATAAGCGAGCTGCGACCAGCCCACACATTAATTAAACAATCAGAATCTAATCTAAGTCACACCTTAATAGGAATATCTGCCTTTTGGCAAATGGATGAACGTATGGATAGTATTTGATTGTATTTTAATTTCAGGTTTTACTAGTTTATCTGTCATCATGTTGGACTGCAAGTTTATTATCGATCGCATCAGCAACGCCAAACATACAGCCACTCATCACAAACGAAACATTTAGTGACATTCCTCCCACTGCACTATTCCACTGGCAAGATTACAGTGTGTTAGCTAGCATGCTCATTATATCCTGCGCCATTGGAATCTTTTATGGATACTTCACGGAAAAACCAACCAGTGGCGATGACTTTCTTCTAGGCGGTTCATCTATGGGCACATTTCCAACTGCTTTGAGCTTAGCTGCTAGGTATATTTTTTCTAATTTTTTTTTAAACTCTCGTCGTAAGACTCTTATTGAAAATAAACACTTATTTTCAGTTTCGTCACGGCCATAGAGCTATTGGGAAATCCGGCGGAGATGTACATGGCAGGCGCACAATTCTGGATGATTTGTATCACCTTTGTGCTTATCGTGCCTATTTCGAGCCAGCTTTACTTGCCGGTATTCATGCGTCTGCGGCTTACGTCTTGTTACGAATATTTGGTAAACAATGCATTTTTTATTTTATACTGAAATCACAATAGCTTATTAGCCCTTTAGGGCTCTTTTATAGAAGGCGGGATTACTCTCTAGCCTACCATCCATTTGTCGTTAACTCCATGGCTACAGAGCAGAGGTACTAAAACTGGTACTTACTTTTATATGAAAATCTTTTTTTAACAGGAAATACGTTTTTGTAAGACAGTCCGCGTGTACGCGAGTTCATTGTACATGCTACAAATGATACTGTACACTGCTGTCGCAGTTTATGCACCGGCACTGGCTCTATCTGATGGTAAGTACCTAAGCCCAACCAACTACATACCAACTCAACTTTATGAATATCTAGTAGATTATTTTGACGTCATCCCTTGTGGAGTAAAATCTCTGCCCATACCCAGAATCCTCCCCCCCGCCCCGTTCATTCACATTCAACAAAATTGTACTGCAATCAAGCTTGAAGTAGGTACCTACGTACAGTGCTAATAAATGGCTTATTCCCAGAGGTCCATGCAAATAAATTAACAATGGTTCGCATAAAAGCTATTTGATGAGACTTTCAATGATACTATAACATAAATACTTATTCACACTCGTTGAACGAATAGCTACAGTAATTTAGAGCTTTAAATTAAACTATTAGTAGCCTCGTCATTATTACACGAATAATAAGCTGTAACAGCTATTAGTACATCTATTATTATTAGCGTAACATAGCGAAACCATACGTCTACTTAGCAATCAAAATGCTTTCGAAATAGATACCTTACCTACCTACGGTGAATCTTGTGTACGTTATAAAATAAGTCAAAGTCAAAATTTCTTTATTCAATAAAATCACAAGGATCATTTAGAATCGTCAAATTATGTTGAAAAATACGTTAAATTCCTGCGGGGCAGTCCTTACTCCGTATGTCAGTCTACAAAATGTTGTGAAAGCGATCCGGCGCGTTTGAATTCTAATTTCATTAACAATAGTCAATGTCAATAGGCATTTTGCAACAGTAACGTAACGTAACCAAATAAAAGCGTATGCCCGAGCCATAAGTACCTACTTAGCATTCAATGTCACATTACAAGAAGCCTGCGATATTAAATCGATATGCGATAACGTATTTTCTTTATAGGTTTTCTACCATTTTTAACCCCCGACGCAAAAACGACGGGGTGTTATAAGTTTGACGTGTTTGTGTGTGTGTGTGTGTGTGTATGTCTGAGGCAACGTAGCTCCCGAACGGAGGAACGGATGATTTTGTTTTTTTTTTGTTTGTAAGGTCAGTAAGTCGGGAGTGTTCTTAGCTATGTTTGATGAAAATCGGTCCCAAATTCGGGGGTTTTTTTAAATTTTTTATTTAATTTCTTGTTATATAGACTCTGGAAATAACCCAAGAAAGTTGGGAAAGACCTTCAATACTTTCTTTGCAGCGAAAAAAACCAGTACCTACCAATTATAGGTATCTCTACCTATGTAAGTACCTAGGTAGGTAAGGTACGCAAAAGTAAAAAACTTCCTAAAGGTTTAAAACGTATTTATATTAGGTAAGTACACTACACACACGTCAGTATATTTTACTTTTACACCCGACGAATAACAAGCGCGAGTTTGAACCACTCGAATATATTTATCATTACCTACCTACTTACTTCATGAAACTAATAATACGCATTAAATCAATACATGTAGGTACCTGTACCTATCATCATAACTTAATCGGAATTCAGAAAAATGCCCGAGCAATTAATTATAAACAAACTTTTTCGTTCTTGTATTCTTACGAGGAACAACGTTATAGTTAATATTTTTACGAAATTCTAAGGATATTCATTAACCGAATGCCGATGCATGTCGTAATATGCACTTAGATCATCAATCGATAAAATATTCGATGCAGATTTTTATTGGTTTTATTTCATAACTAAATGTACTCAGGTATTCAACGTGGCTACGGATTGCTAAAGGTGGCATCAATAGTTTACGACTATGGCTCCAAGTTTTCGTATAATGATCGTTACTGTTCTGTTGCGCTGAAAAGTGGCTATAGACTGACCTGATGCACTCGAAGAGTGCAATGATGCAATATATAAATGTATTCGAGCCCTTACACGTATTACATTACCTACTAGTACCATCAACGCAGCTAAGGCAACTATTAAATTACTACCTTATAAACAGGATGAAAGATGGAACTTGGAAAATAGTTGTTCCTTGTAAAACATGTTTTATTTAAAAAAAACCTTTCTTTCTCGAAACATAGCAAAGGCAATAAAATTGGAGCTTTCGTTTCGAAGCTACGGAGCCACATGCCACAGTTAAAATCCGAACACACTACCTTTATACCAAAAGGTAGAGCACCACTATTAATCATTCCGGTTAAAAATACATTGTACGAGTATTCACTACATTGTAAACTGCAATTAATCGACGTTCATTTTCAGTAACGGGGTTGAATACCTACCTGGCAGTAACGTTAGTATACGTCGTCTGCATTTTCTATGCATCGCAGGTAACTTTCCCGCGGTATTTTTTGAAGACGTATAATATTTTGTTAGATTTTTGTATTAAAATTGAATGATTCCACAGGGTGGCATGAAAGCAGTAATAATGACAGATACTTTTCAATCTGCTGTGCTGCTCGGCTCTTTGGCCGTGGTACTGGGTATGGCAGCCGCGCAAGTCGGCGGCATGGATCTTGTTTGGGACTACGCGCGGCGCACACACCGACTACACTTCTTTGAGTAAGAATTTCTATAACACCAGCATTTTTATGCAGACATATTTCAAGCTATTTCTAGTGTACGTATACAACAATCTCCGAAAAAAACCGATGATTCTCAGTAGATCCATTGCACAGATCCATTATGGAACTAGTGAGATACTTTTTCCTCAGTAGATCTGTTTTCTAATAAACTAGATCAATAGATCTAGAGAAGTGTTATTGCCAAAAGATTTATTTAAAAAAAAATGGATCTAATATGTTGTCTCACTAGATAGAATATTCACAACTATTTTAAAATATTTCCCGTTATAATCCCGTAATAGACTGTTTTCGCCCTAAGGGCGGTAGTCTTACTCGCACTTGTTGGCTATTAAATTGACCACAGCACAAAGGCTATAAACAATCGCCTCTCGCTTTTATCTTTTGATCAAAATACTCCCAAACACGAACCGCTTTTGATACGCCCAATTGTTTGTACCTCACTTACATAATTTTATTATGAGGCCAATATATTCCACAAAACCATATGGAGTTATGTAACATTTAAAATAACCTGCGGGTTGTTCCTATTCACTGTGGTTGTTGATGGTCAAGTAGTGTTTATTTATTACGCGCAGTGCAGTGCAGATCTACATGGTTATGGGATGGGTACTTGGACTTATTTAGAAACAAAATATCAAGATGATTAGGTGTTATGCTAACCCTGAATAAAGTACCTTTGTAGTGTACTCGAGAGCTGTTGAATTTTATTGACGCAATTTGAACATCATTGAACCGGTACGGAATTTTGATTAGATTGTATGTTTTTAGCATGAATCCTGATCCAACGGTGCGACACTCGTTTTGGTCAGTGGTAGTGGGAGGCACCATGTACTGGACCAGTATGTTTTGCGCCAATCAGGCGTCAGTTCAGAAGTATCTATCTGTGGAACGCATCGGGCAAGTCCGAGTGGCGCTCTGGGTCTCGGCCGTTGGTCTCATCGCGGTATACTCCGTGAATTTCATCACTGGCGCCGTGCTAGCCTTGCATTATGCCGATTGTGATCCGATTCAGGTATGAGGAGCTCAGGTGTGTATTGTAATGATACTAGCTCAACCGGCCTATTAATTTATTACCCACGTTTAGTCGATTGTCGTTCAATTTTGTAATTGTGCATGTGTTGTACGATATATTATTATTACGTTTAGTGTACTTTTTAACCGACTTCAAAAAAGGGGGAGGTTCTCAATTCGGTTGTATTTTTTTTTAATTTTGTTACCTCAGAACTTCGTCATTTATAAACCGATTTCAAAAAATCTTTTTTGTCTGAAAGGATATACTTCCAGGTAAGTCCCATTCAATTTTCATCAAAATCGATTCAGTAGTTAGTGTTATAAATAGAAATAACTGAAAAAATATGCCAACCACGTGCACGAAATTGCGTATTTTGCTTTCCTGTGACTGTTATGTGGCGTTTATAGTCACTAGAACATTCCCAATGAACTGTCATCATCATCATCTGATGATGAAGCTGGTAGTCGAATTGAAGTCGGTTTTTCTAGTTTTTTAAACTTATAGATTATGTTTATATTCAATTAGATAATCTTGGCAAACCATGGGAAACAAGAATAAGATAGCATAGTAAGTTTTATTCTGCATTACAAACAGGTTGTAAAAAGACTTCCAAAGCCTATACAAACCTATATAGAGACAATACAAAACCATCGACTAGTACCAATATCACGCTTTTACTTTTAATTTAAAAACTGGGAATTCGAAATAATTTATGTCTCAGAACTAGTAGGTACCTATGTTATTCCGAGGGGTTGTAATTCTTGACACTCACGGGAATAGGTTCTACGGCTTCAATGATTACGGATTCAAGAAATGTGCAATTGAAAAATTAGGGTAGTAACCAAGGATCTAGTATCTAAAAAAAATCTTTGGTTGTAACTCTTAGTTAGGTACCTAGGTACCTACTTAAGTATTTATTTATTAAAATAAAATAGAATTATTAGAAAAAAATACCCCTTTACTTATCTTTTATTTTCATATCTGAACTACTCTGTTCAGGCTTAACCTACTAGTTTCAGGACACTCTGTACAAGTATTCGGGCGCAAGTAGTATTTTTTTTACATCCTGTAAGGGCGGCTTGCACCAGAATCGCTAAACGCGTTTAACTCTTAGGGAGAACGCAAACCAAAGACAAAACGTCTTGTCGAACAGTTAGTGATGTGAAACAACTCAGTAAAACTTTTTTAGTTACGATATGCTTCTTTTTATTTGCTGTTTTCGTTACGTATAAAGCAATGTTTAATAGGTAGGTACTAAACAATGCTATAATAGATAGGTAAACATAATTTTATGCATGCATTTTTGCTTTTGAAGGCCGCTCGGCCAATTTAATTAATTAATTAAATTGTTTTAACGGCTGGTTTGCGAACCTATTAATAAAAAAACGTAAGAAAAGACTGTCGTGTCAATTGATGTGAGTTTCGTTACAACGAAAACAGCATATGACGAGGAAGCATTCATCATTTGCTGTTTTCGTTATAACAGAAAATTTGTTTTCACGTCACTAAGTACGCGACAAAACAGTTTTGTCGACAGATGTGCGTTGGCCCTTAAATAGTATTTAGCGAGTTGTCAAGTCATACAAATACGTCAGATTTAAATCGATTTAGCTGTTAAATACGATTAGTGATTCTGGTGCAAGACGCCCTTAGTATATTAAAATGAAATTAAAATTAAAAAATCAATAAACATACCTGCTGCAGAACGGAGATATCACCGGATCGGATCGTCTTCTACCGCTGTATGTGGTCCGGGAGTTGGGGTACGCTCGTGGGGTTCCAGGCTTCTTCGTTGCCGGCATCTTCGCTGCTAGTCTGGGGTGAGAACGAAACTATTCAATTTAACTTGTTCGAAAATCGAAACAGATTTTTTAGAATCCAAGATAGCGTGAGCTCTCATTTCATGGGTTTTGAATAACGTTGCAGTTCAGCTTGGACTGTAGGTACCTATTATTTCTTTAGTTTTTCAAAAATGTGTACAATTTCAGAGAAAACCTTACACGCACAGACTTTAACACAACATGAGATCTCAGTTCAGGATGAACTATTTTGAAATAAAACTACGTTCAGATCACAGAGTTCTGCTATTCAAAGACTCTGCACAAATAGCGTTTTGCAAAAATATCAATGCGAAACGTATGCAGGCTTCAGTAAAACTGAGTTGGAAGTCTTTGAACGGAGCTTCTGTTTGTATGGGGATGTAACCAGAAAAGTCCAGTTGGCATACCGGTTTCATTTGAGTAATGTCATCCAAGAATTAAGCGATTAACGACTTTTTTGACCAACGTGTTCCAAAAAAATATTGGGAGATTGTGGGAATTATGAAACGCCGTGGTGAATTAAAGATGAAATGCTTTTCTTTAATTAAACAAGTACTGCTAAGTTTTAATTTGTAAGTTGCTAACATGAACTTTGTTTCGACACAGAACGGTTGCCTCTGCGCTGAACTCGTTAGCGGCTATAGCATGTCAAGACTTAGCAAATGGACTGCTGGGCATTACGTTGCCAGAAGACAAAGGAGCTTTGGTAAGATTATTTGACATTTACCTAAAGGAGGCTCCTACTTATGTACCTAATACTTTGATCATGAAGTCATAAGATTTGTTGGATTTGTTGAATTGTGGATGACAATCTATGACTCAACGTGCTTTGTTGAGGTCGTGTAAGTAATAACAAATCACTCATCTTCAACTGACACAATGTTCACATCTAACAAACTCAATTGCTCATCTCGATCTAGCCAATAAAGAATAGTTTGCCGGCTACATCGAGGTCTTGTTGAAGTTAAAATGGTTAGATGGTATATTATTATGAAATAAGTTCTAACTACCTACTTATTTGCAGATAGCTCGATGGGTGTGCGTCGCGTTCGGGATTATATCCTTTGGATTAGTCTTCGCGGTGGAACACTTAGGACCAGTACTGCAGCTTGCTCTGTCCTTCAATGGAATGGCTGGTGGGGTGTCACTAGGCCTCTTCACTCTTGGCATGCTGTTTCCTTGGGCTAATGCTAAGGTCAGTTTTATACAGGCATTCAAATTCAAAATAAGGTTTCACCTGATTTATGAGGCGGATCTTGAAGAAATCACCATACGTATCGGTTTGGTTATTCTACAGTAGGTAAAAGCTAGTAAACAGAACTCTCATCACCATCATATTCCTCTCCTTCTTCTTCCTTTTTCTTTTCCTGAGTTGTCGCTGATGCAATGCTGAGGGCCTTTGCATCTTTTTTCAACACTGGACCACCACGAAATTCCTAACTTTACACTTTGATTTAAGTTATGTGTAGATAACCAGGATATGGAAAACTTGGAATTTTGGCAAACTTCTCATTACAAATAAATTGGGCAAGGTACATCGTAATACTTACGTAAACCTACTTATCTACCTGTATCGTATTCGTAAAAGTACCTTTACAAAATATTTCAACCGCCGACCCTATAAAGTATACCCCATAGATATGTACATTTTGTTATTTCCATGGCAGGGTGCGGTAACAGGCGGTATAGTGGGCCTCCTCGTCGTAATAATCGCAGGTGGAGGAGCGCAGCTGGCTCAAGTGCCGGTGGCTCGTCTGCCGCCGTCGGTCACGGGCTGTCTCAGCTACAACCACACCTTGGATGTAGTATATCCTGTGTAAGTCTCTTTATTTCGATAAATTCTTTTTAAGCTCGACGCGAGGATCTGGCATTTGAAATTATTTATACCTACGAGTAAGAAATATTAAGAATCCCTTAGATTTAAGATAAGATAAAGAAGTCTTTCTTCGATCTTATTATTCTTTTCAAAGATAAAAGGTGAATTAACCTAAAAATTCACTTGACTGTTGCGAAATAATAAGTACCTAGAGGTGCTTAAATAAAACAATAATAAATAATTAACGTTGCGTGGCACCTAATAATGAGCTAGGTACCTACTTGCGCCGCGTAGCGTATAATCGTAGGCGAAAATCCCAATACAAAAAGAAGACATTCGCAACAAAAATTGTCCTACTTGTGCTAGTCTTGAAGTGATTTGTAAAATGTGTGAACAAAAAAATGTCTTATTTTAGTGAAGCTCACGATGAAGCTGTATTTTGGCTGTTCCGGATATCATACCTGTGGTACTCCGGCATAGGATGCGCTGCCACGATACTGGTCGGACTGGTGGTTTCGTTCGCGACTGGTGCCACAGACCCGGCGCAAGTGCCCATCGACCTTATCTCACCGCCTGTTGTAAAGCTGCTCAACTCCCTACCGAACAAGTTCAAGGTTAGTTCCTAGTTCCTACCTACGCAGAACCCGTTTCGTAGCTTTCAGTCGTGTTTTAAAGAGTAGGTACCTACTCGGCCATGGTTTTGATTTTCATAACATGAAGATACAACCTTTTAAGTGAAACTCTACTCTTAATGATATAAAATAATGGAATTTCAAGCAATACTAACTAAGGTTCTGATTGGGTTAAGTAGGTATATTTTATTTTGGTGTGGAAACATTTCTACTAATTAGAATGTAACTAAGCAAACCAACATCGTATTGAAATGTAGGTACGGAAGGATATATAACTTACCATACACACGAATTTTTTTTTGTAATCCGTTGAAAAATTACGAATTTTGTTGAACAGAGACGGCTACGAGTATCGACTAGGCTGTGCTCGGAGCGGCGACGCAGCTCAAGCGTGAGGCCTCCAAGCTTTTCAGACGACAAGGATACACGGCGCAGACGTCGGCTGTCCGAACTAGCTGGAGGAGTGTTCTACAGTGACGGATCTCACCTGACCCGAGGTCATGACAACCCAGCGCTCGGCTTGGACCCCGAGAAACCGCCGCCAGACGATTATAGCACAGACACTTGCATAAAACTAGAGCCTACTTCCTTCAAACACAACTCGCACTGAAAACCCTCTTTTGGCTCTAGTATCTACCAAAGAAAACATGGAACTAACCAAAAATTTAAACTTGCCAACTGCGCAATAATTTAAAATTAGTATTAAAATCAACATTTTTATAATATCCCACAGGCAGGCTACAAAACGAGTAGGTAGGATTAAACGAATAGTATTCAATCTCCATAATCTTATGCGGGGACCATGGGTAATTTTAATGCAATTAAGTATGTAAACTTCTTTTCTTGTATGGGTTTGCTTCTAAACTCTTTATCTGAGCAATGCTAAAGTTGTTGCATAAATATGAGAGTTTTCTTACGTAGACAGCTTTCAAACAAAAACAACCCAGCAGCACCCTTGTACTACATGTCATGTAGGTAGTCATTGAAATTGTAAATAATATTTTGATACTTGTATTTGTCGATACTCGTTATGTACTTTCATAATACCTAGGTATATCAATTATAATATGAAAAACCTAAATATTCATAGTGGTGCCGATTCTGCTGTTGCGTTTGGCTAAACGTATAGTATTATATTATCTGGGCGCTCGAGAAGGTTGCCTGCCGTCGTACCCCATATTATCTGGGCCTAAACTAACTTAATTTAACACGCCAGAATTATAGCCGTCTTTGTTGTTTCATTGTATAAGAAAGGGACGGTTAAATCTTTAGTGATGTAAATTAGGTTAATTTAGGAACATGAAACAAAACATTAGCACCAGTACCTTCTCTAAGCAAGTATATTAAGTACCTACCTACCTTACCTACTGATCTGTATTTTAAAATATTACCAAGGCAGACTTTTTGAACATATTTCTTTACAAAATGTTTATTACAAGTTTATTCGTTTTAAATTAGTGGGTAAATTATGAAATAAATAAGTATAGTAGGTTCATTTCTAGTTGCGATTTTTTAAATAACACCTTGGAGATGAATGTCAGCGATAAAATAATCACAATTAGATACTAAATATTTTATTTTATTGATTTATAGGAAGGAACCAAAAAGAGCTAGCTAGAAGTAGAAATCTCAGCTAAATGAAAATATTTAAGTTATTCAGCAATTTTTCAGTGATTAACGCGTGAATTATACCTACATAAAGTTATTTTGAGTACTTTGTGAAACTAATCGCTTTGGAATGTTAAAACAAATCGATTTACCTTAATGTGTTTGTAAGGTGAAATAAGCAAACAAAACAAACCAACGCGAATTCATGAAAAGTAATGATATTAACTAGAAGTGTAGATGTTTGTGTATTTACAGCCAAATGTATTATTAAATTATTATATATTATTGACATTACATCCTTTAAGTAATTAATCGAAAATAAGTAGGACCTAGTATTAGTAGTTTGACCAAATAGGATTAGGCTGTACCTATGTGTAAGTTTTAAAATTAAATGCTCCTTATATATTATATTTTCATTTTTATTTTACACTTACGCTAATAACAAAATGGAAGGCAGTGAAAATTGTGGAAATATTAGGATTAGGAATAATATCGTAGTAGTCATAGTACAATTTTATTGGAACTAAGCCAACTAGAGCATTGTGAATAATTAAATTAAGTACCTACCTAAACTGCCTTTCATTCATATAGTTTTGAATGAACTTGAAAAATAATATTTTCACATAAAATCAATTCATCAAATAATTCAAATGCATATACATATATTGCCATAAACAGGTATAATATATTAAGACAATAGATCCTGTTGCTGTAACGTCTGCTGATGAATTTCTTGAACAGTTGAGACAGGTAAGGTGGCACTCACGGTTATGGGCGGCATTCCAGGGAGTGAGATTGGTGTAACGACCGCACCCGACTGGCCCGGAGTGATCGGCGGCGGTTGTATAGGAGGCTGGCCGAAACTGCTCATATCAAATGTAGGCACCAAAGGTGTGCTTTGAGCGTAAGCACTGGGTGTACCTTGTTGAGCGTAAGCACTCAGCGGCGGCGGGACTTGTGGGTGTGTGTAGCTAGGCATCATCGGTATATACGGCTGGGGTTGATTCATCGGTATACCGGGCAGGCTAGGTAGAGGCGCCGGAGGCTGCATACTAGACACAGATGGTATGCTTCCTAGATTTGTGAGTGTTGCTTCTGCTAAATCTATAACAATAAATAAGGAAAATGTTGTAGAGCTTGCTTAAAAATGATTAACTTTGTTTATTATTGAAAAATATTACTTACTGCTGGAATAGCTGGCCATATTTGAGACAACTGACTGGGCTTGCGACATGGGCTGTTGTTGAGAAGCAATTTGTGGAGCTGCCTGTTCCTGAGGCATATTACTGCCTGTTGAAAAACTAGCAGGGTTTACCAATGGAATGCCGGATAAGAACCCTGGTGGTGGAGGGTTCTGAGCTTGCACTGCGCTTGTGGGTGGGGGGGAACTCATCAGAGGTGTTTGGTCATCATTGATAATTAAATTTTGAATACCTGTAGTTGGTATATTTTGTTGAGGGCTTGGTGCAGAAACCTGAAATACAACAAGAACATTTTCAGGTTTGAGTGATATTAGAATGCATTTTTATAATTAAGTACCTAAGTAGTAGTAAATTAAGAATATGCACTGTAACATACCACAGGAACATAGGGTGCCTGAGGTGACTGAGTATTATCAATTCTTATTGGAATTCTGTGTAAGTAGCCATATCCAATGCCACATCCGAGGCTGCCCTCTCCTCCCCAGCTTTGGTTTGGTGTTATATGAATTTCTCTACAAGAGTCATCATTGGCATTGTAAATATACAGTTTTAAAGCCCTGCCTTCATGTGCTTCAATAAGTGTAAACAAGTCTTCACTCTCATGCATTATAGAGTCAGCTCCAATGATATAGTCTGAGAATGGTCTCAGTCCAGCAATTTCTGCAGGAGATGCTGGGTGTACCTCCTGTAAAGAACACAACATTTATAAGTACTAGAGTTTGCAACTTATGAAAGTAGGTATATGTTGAACATGAACTTACCAATATATGCCATACATTCTCGTTAGCACCCTCAAATGAGCAAAACCTAATGCTGACTCCTAGCAGGCCCTGGCCTCCCCACGAGTCACTAGGGGTTAGCATCACCTCTCTTACGGATTGTGTTTTACTGCTATACACAAGCATTTTAATCGGACGATTGATGTTGTTCCTTAGTAACTCTTTCAGAGTATCGTTGTCTTGGTCTAATCTTACATTCTCTATAGCAACTATGAAATCAAAAAATGATTCGAGGTTGGCCAATTGCCCTGGGGATCCGTCTTGTACCTGTAATAAGAATCTGGTAAGCAATCATTTCGTGAAATTGTTTTACAGGAAATGCCGATAAAAACACGAACCCGTAGTACATGGTATCCCTCGGTGCCACCTCCAGGTACTCCTGCACTTTGGGAGGAACCCATTGTGATAATAAAACTAGCTGAAATTACTGTTGGTTAGCCCTATTATTTCGTCAGTTATAGTAAAGCACTACTTTTTGATAAAATTAATTCCCAAAAACATCCCAACTAAACCAAAGAATTCCAACATCAACAATTTCTGACACTGACGTTCCAATGACGTGGCTTGAAAATTGTCTACAGAGTAAAAACAATATTCCCTAGCCACCCATTGAGCTTGAATCAGAGTACCGCGTAATGCGTAGCATATTGATCTGTGAATCAGAGTACCACCGAACAGAAAGAATTAAGAGAAGAAGAAAACAATATTCATTGTCATGTCATTTTCCATTATTCATTATTGGGATTCAATTGGTCCATTTTACGCTATGTCTATGGTTCAATTAGAGGATGAGATTAGAAGAGTCCTTATAGGCCCGTATGCTCATGGTTCGTTCGTATATCGTATTCTCATTTTAACTGCTCAAGCACTGATCTGGACTCAAGCATAGATTTTTATATGCCAAATCTCTACTCAAATTATGCTTGAGTAACAACGATTTCTATATAGGTATCAGATCAGAATACGAGTCTATACTTAAGAGGGCTATCACAGTTTGGCCGCGATTCAAGGGCTGGCGCGCGTCTGAGTTCGTCCGAGAGTCTGAGATCGCATTTCATGCAGTTTTAAATTACGTTTATTCAATATAATAAAATAAATTACTGAAATAAAAAGTATACAATTTTATTGATTATGAACTAAAGTTTATTTTAGTATAATTTTTACTTAATAATATTAATGTAGTATGGAGAAATTAACAGCTAATTCTGAACGTTTTTAGCAATTTTATGGTTTTGAATTAATTTTTTTTCGTAGATATCCCATACTTATTTCTGAATTCCGGGGCCGCTACGGTCAATGGCAGTATATAAGGGATATTTGTTGATATTTTTCATTTCGTTTGCTTTGCACAGTAGTTCAATCCAGGAGCTTGAAAAAGTGTCTGCGCGAGTTTTATTAAAAACTTGTTTCGGAATTTTGGCTTTATTTAAATATATAAGGGAAAATTGTAAAAAGCGAGGCCGCTACGGTCAATGCGAATAACTATTCTACATCAAATAATAAATCGAAATTATCTAAGAGTTTCAGTTTCAGAGATCTAGAACGTCAAAAATGGGCATTTTCACGGTTTGACCGTGATATGAGCCTTAAGTGAATCAGCATACGGCCAAAGCGTTTCGTTTCATTCAATTCAAGTGACTTGACAGAAAACAGAGACAAGTACATGTTCTGTCTGTGTAGGTAGGTACCTCCTACACCGCTGATTATTTTATTTTGATTTTGTGTTTTGTAGACAATGTAAAATGATGAAGTAGGTATAATATTTCCATGACTTATCCTATAGAAAAGAAGTGAAGGTATGTAAACATAATTTACTTACCCCCATTTATAAGATCAAAGGTCAAACAATATAGGTACCTACCTAGTGATTTATAGTGTTTTCTGTAATCCAGAGTTTTTAGTAGGTATACCATATTTATCAGACTGAGTCATTAATTTGCAGCTAAAAAAATAGAAAATTTTATTCAAAATGTCTGAGTGGAAGCATTTGATATCAGAATGGCTCAATGAGTATGCATCATTACAAGAGAATGAAATAAAAAGCTTTGCTGCTGAACATGAGCACAACCATGAGATTGCTACTGCTTTATTTGACCTTATCTACAATGAGGACCGAGAAAATGATAACTGTGGACTTATAGAAAGTGAAACTCAAATTGAGCAGGTACCTATGCCAACAGAGTAATCTTACCACTGTTTTCAGGTTTAATATCACTGTTATGGTAACTGAAATTCTTCATCCTGATTATTTGTCAAATATTTCCATTTTGGAATTTCATAAATTATCTAAATTAGATTTTGTAATAAATAGGTAACCTACCTATAACTATGTTTTATGTTTTCAGATGTTGGAAAGTGTCTGTGTACAGCTATTTAGCTTTTACAGGTCAAAAGAAGTAGAGCTCCAAAGATTCACTTTGCAGTTTGTACCTGCACTTATTTTTAATTATTTGAGTTCTGTTGCTCAGAGCAATAAAAAAACATTTCGCTGCATTGAAACACTACTCATTGGTAAATTCAACTAATTACATAAATACTTACATAAAATAAAATTGGTAATTTTTAATAGGTACCTAGGTAAGTACCTACTTACAATTTTGTATAATATCATATAAACTATATATTACAGGTTTATACAACTTTGAAGTGGTTGATGAGTCTGGGAAACCAAAAGTGGTTTCATTCCGACTGCCCTCCTTAGCTCAAGCTTCCATTTATCATGAGGTAATTCTCTTATTGCTTTTAAAATCACTAATAGTCCAATCATTTGGTAGCTATTTTTAATTCCTGGAATGCTTTCGAGGCAAACCCGTTTTTGAGCCCCAAATGACTGGACTATAACAGGAATCTCGAGTAGGTACTAGTTTCGAAGAAATTCTATGTGGACAACATTTATGTTATAATTTCTTTTGCTCCCAGCCCCTATCTCTGGGACCCCAGTTCTTAACGGAAAGTGCTCTAAGAAGATGGGAGGAGTGTAACACTAAGCTAGTAAGCTGGGGCCCACTGTTGCAAGTGGAAGTGTTGAATGCACAGAATCGGTTAAAAGTAATATCAGCACTGCTCTTCATATACAACCGTCAGTTGAGCTTGTTACCGAAATTGGCACTGAGACATTTTTGCATAGCAACATCCAGGTACTCTTATTATTTTAATATCAGGAAGTTTAGTTTAGTTTTTCCCTTTTTTTCTTAAATAATCTGTACTGTAGCGAGAAGTTCAATCACATTATCTAGGGTGTTACTTTATTATAACTACGACTACATAGGTACCTAGTACCTACCATGCTCAAAGTACATAGGTACCTATGTAGTTTCAGCAATCTAAATAGTTCCCATAGTGCAAGCTTTGCTTAGTTTGGGACTAAAGGGCGTCATATCTTATATCAAATTTATATAGTGTAATAAGCAGGTAGTTAAAGTTTGGTTATGTTGCAGGATAGTAACTCAAGGATTCAAAAAGAAAACTGGGAACAGTAAACCTATATCACGAATACCAGTCTCTTCAAACTTACTATTGGAGATGGTGGAAGGTGCTTATTTTGCCATGTTCAATGAGTTTTACACTCTTGCATTCCAAGCGGTCAAAGATATCGATCGAAGGGCTCAATATGAACTGTATCCTGACGTCATGTTGGTCACTAGTGCCGTCATTAACTCACTGAAAGACAATCCTGCAGGTAAGCAAGCAAGCAAGGTTCTATTTAAAAAGTATGTTGAAGAATTATTTTTTATTCTCAAATAATATTCTAACAATTCTTCTCTTCAGATATAATTATAAATAACACTGACTGAGGCAGAAATTTAATATAAAAAAGACAAGATAAAGATAAATTATTTCTAAATCGGTAATTTCTTTAGCTTTGTCTTCGAGATATTTCGTAATTTAATAACTGGCCTCTGAGATTACCTTTTCTTTTGCAGGACAGCCATGCGATGGTCCAATGGGTATAAGCGTAGCACTTTCCCCTGCAACTACAACAGTCACTATGTCCAAATCTATGATTACAAACGCGTCATTCCGGACAAAAAAATTGCCAGGTGAGTCCGACAACATTTTAACTCTTCTAGTACTTATCTCAGGTTCGTTTTAAAGGAATCTCATACAAAATAATATGAAAGCATTTACTAATGCCATCGATTAAGAAATACAAGGTAATACTCAAGTCTCCATCAGAATAACTTGAGAACACATTACAGAATAGCAAAAATATAAGAACTCTCTTCATTGTTGCATCAATCAAATCAATTAGACCCTGCGACCTAAATAAATGATTGGTATGATAATGGTTGATGATTACACATAGAATAATTCATGCTAGCTGCGAATTCATCATCTACATTGCTAATAAATTTTGAAAAACAATTCCGTTTATATAGGTACAGATGAACGCAACGGTATGCTGCCAAATGCATGCTCGTCGGATAATTGTTCAGAAAACACTTGTAGTTTTTGGAACAAACCAATTTTCACATTGCTATAAAAACAAAACTAGTTTGACTGATTCACATCGTGTGCTTCCTGCGTGGATGGCAGCTATATTTGAAAAGTATTTAAAAATAATTAAACGTAATAATACTATTTGATAGTCACTAATTAAATGTGAGTTAGGATCACATTCGAAACACGATTAAACATTTGTGCATTTCTAAAGCTTTTGTGTTTGCTTCTACAGCAGTCTGACACGCCTTTCTTCTATTTTACTTACATTCAAATACACAATCAACTTCAACGTTACCGCCATGTGGTGCGCCACCCCCTGTTATAGACACATCGTCTTGGAGCAGGAGAGTGGCATAAGTACATCATTTTATAAGTTTTAAAGAACTAGGAAAACCAACTTCAATTTGGCTACCTTCATCAGATGATGATGATGGTGGTAGTTCATTTGGAAAGTTACCGTGAACACCACTAAAAAAACATACAGCCGAATTGAGAACCTTCTCATTTTTTTGAAGTCGGTTAAAGTTTAACCAACTTTGACTTTTTTGTTTGTTTGACTTTACTTTGAAGTTTGACTTTGTTTAACAAAGTCACAAAATGCAATTTCTTCTTCTTTTACGTCTTATTGTACTATTAGTTAGATACGTTTAACATGCACTATGACATGTGTGTAGTCATTTAGTCCTTTTGTGCGTCTTTTGCCAAATGAATTCACAATCTATCAATTTCTTAGGTTTCATTTGACACTAATATTATGTGCTATTTAGACAAAGATTATATTTTGTGAACAGCTAATAAACATGTCCCGTTGCTAATTTACTAAAGCAGGTTAGGTAGAATACGAAGCACTAATACTAATGCAATATCTCTTTCAGATGACATTCCGATCCAAGCTGGGCAGGTGGTGCCAACAGAATCAACAGACATACTGTCCTCGATAACGGAAGAAGGCGAGACGGAAGCGGCGCCCATACAACGCGGCATCATGGCGCGCAGTTCCAAACCTAAACTGAGTTCCTTCCCTGTCCTCGGCAAAAAGGCAAAAGACGCAAAGGACAAAACTGGAGTGTCTACTGAGAAGAAAGTCACGCTGAAGGAGTCTTCTAAAGGCATATGGAACTCTCTCAGCAGTGGTGGTGGGGATATGGTAGATGCGAAACTAGATAATTCCTCCGACGCGAACGGTAGTATGAGAGACGAAAAGTTGTCGGTACATTCGATACTGACCAGCACTGAAAATTCCGACACACGTTCGCAGGTGACAACTGATTCCATGGAAATGGAGGCGACTCCTCGGTTTGCTGCCATGCAAGTCAGCTCGGTTTGATGGTTTGTGGATATTATTATCAATCTAAAGCTTCTTTCGAATCGGCACGCAAAGGTGTAGAAAGGTTAGTCTGTTCTTTCTTCGAAGTTGGTGCTGCGTTATGATAATTATACAGGATGGTCCTCAAAAGGGAGATACAAGAAAAAAATTTAATTCCCCACATCCGGGGTATCTGAAAATACCCCATGCAGTACATTTACAAAAAATCGCAGAACATACACATGGGGTATTTTAAGATAAAAAAGAAAAAATCTTTAGACATCACTATTAGGACCACCTGTATGTGTATGGTAACCTGTAGGTAAATGGCGTATTGAATCACTATGGGATCACGTAAAGTAAACTGTTTATGTTTATGTCACTTGTTGTATCCCTTAACTGATATAGATACTACATAAATACAATAAAAGCATTGTTCAGTATTATAATTTGAAGTGTTATTCAAATACCTTAGTGTAAATTAACACTTGCTCATACACAAAAGTCACCAAAAGTAGTGTTAATACCAAACCAAGATTACATGTGATTACTATGGTTCGAGTATTATTGTTCTATGTTTGTGTGTGCACTTTGTTTTAAAAAAGAAGTTTGCGCATTTTTCTATTACTTATTTGACATGTTTTTATCGTAGGTAGGTACTAGGTTCAAAAACAACTAGCTATATCTTTCTTACGTATGCTTGACATGGGAACATAGATTATATCATCAAGTTATACATGACAATGTGAAAAACAAGTTTTCATTATCATATTATTTGTTATTACGGAACCATAATTTACTAAAAATGAAATTCTAACATAGTTTGGTGGTCCCTTAGGTAGGTAAGGTTTTATAATAGCCTAAGTGATTAAGTAAGTACCTACCTAGGTATGTATTTATGTACCTACACTACATACCTAACTCATAACCTCCGATCGATAATTCTTATCTTCACGTCGCCTCTTGACCCCTGTATCTAGACGTACGAGAGTGCGTCAGCTAAGTTTGGCAAAGCAACGAGCGATCCACCTCCATGTGTATCGACACGAACCATTTCGAGCATCTTTTGACACACCCGATATTTCATGACGATATTTCAAAAACTATAGAGTCTTCACACTTTAAATTTTACGTACCTACCTAATGCAACTACATGTAACTTTACACCGTCATTTAGAATGACACAGTGACATATCCATCATTCCTCATTATCAGCCTGAATAAGTCCATAGCTGGACACCAGAAGTAGGCACTTAGATAATATTAGATCTCAACTTGGCAAGTTGTAGAGTAAATGATCAACTTCACAAAAAACTTGTCTATTGATTTAAAAACTTGCCAAATTGTTAGATCAGTATGAATGAACATAACAATTTCTTTCTAAATAAATTGTAGAATGTTGTGCATTCGTTTAGCTACGATTTAAGGAATGAACTTGGCACCACCCGCTGATATCATTTCTTTGGCGACGCTGTTAAGTCCGACATCGTTTGAATAGCAAACTTGGCTTTTTTATAATATAATTTATATTTTGGGTGGTAATGGTTTATCAGAAATCGGCGAACTCAGTAACAGCGACTTTAGGGAAACAAAACAACCATTGTGCGTTATTTTGTCAATGCGAAGAACTGCGTTGGCATATCAGGTTGTGTTTATAAGGTAATAATTATGAAGTCCATCGTGCTTATAAGTTTTATTGCACTGGTGTATGTATCATCATCATCTTTGGCTAAGGATTTAATAGTGGGGACCAGCTATAATGCACGATTGACTTGGCAGGAAAAGGTCGATTATATGGCAATCCCATTTAAGAAAAGGGTAAAGGAAGTATTTTACTCAGATCCTGCTCAACAAATCATCAAGGTAAGTACCTAAATGGGTCGTTGAAATCAGTAAAAATATTCCCTTAACCTTTCCCTTAACCTATCTCGTCCCACTGCTGGGCAAAGGTCTCCCCCAAAGACTTCCAATGTTCTCTCTCCTGGGCTTCCTCCTAAGTAAAAATATTATGAGTAATAAATCGAATCATGTTTTATATTTAGACATAGAGGTAGGTATTCAATGTGTACCTACTTATTTGTTAGTGTAGCTACATTAGATAATTATTACAGTACACTCAGGAATAATACATATAAAAACTTAAAAAGCTAACTTATTAAAGTACAATGGGCATTATTTGTAGATGCTTATAATAAAAGTATTTATTTTTTTGTGTTATGTTTCAGGGAGTTATTGTCCGAGAAACAGATCAAACTGAGGGAACTGCGATAATTACAGCCGGTGGAGTTGGATTCTCATTCATCAACCTACGTTTCAAAAGCGAGCGTGGAAGTAGCCTCCACTACTCCGTGGAACTTTATGTTTAGCCAATAAGCCATTATTGTGTATATATCTCCTGCGTACCTACTGCAGAGTGCAGATTCGAAAGCCATAACCACAGAACAGTTCTTCTCCTATTATGTCCTATAAGTAGGTACCTATACTAAATACGCAGTAAAGAAGCTACTCGTACTATTACTTATTTGATTTATCGAGACTTCCTATAAACACATTTCTACTTAGCTATTTATTTCGCTGCATAAGTAGGAATTCTAATACGCGACAGGAATTCTAGTCCCGTTTATCACTGCCCTGTCAAAATCTCTTTGATTTCTTACTACAAAAATGCTTTTCCCAAAATTGGGCTCTTCGGGCATTCCGTAACGATCATCGTCTCGTCTGAGTGAGTGGTTGTTTGAGTCAAGAAGTAGCTGCAACTTGGCGATCGTGGCTGCCTGCTCGTCGCGTTCCATCTCATTGATTAGAATAGGCAAACTAGCTGCACATACCCATAAGTAAAACATTCCCACTGAAAATAATATAAATCAACATTAAAACTCGATTTAATTTCAAATCCAACCTGTCTACCTACTACTTAGGTAGAACTCACAGAGTAAGAATCCTCCCACGACACTGGCTCCGATCAAAAAACCGATATCCATTGTGTTTTGTTTAAGTAATAGTAGACCGGTAGCGACCATCATAGTTATCAGAACCAGACGGATGAACTCCAATAAAATGTAGCTAAACATCATAATATTATTGCACTGTAAACATTTTAACAATTCTATTAACCGTACGTACCTACTTTTGGTACCACCTTCTCTCAATCAGCAGTGAAGTTTAGGTAGGTACTTACAATGTATGCTCCGTGAATGTATAGGATGCATGTTACTAAATAAACGCAAGATATTCCAATAGCTGTTGATATGTACTTCTTCGGATCTAAAACAGTTTTATTTCATGTTTAATCATCTTACCTGTGTAGTAGGTAGGTCCCTTTTTATAAGAATCATGTGGTGTGGTACACGCCAACTTGACGACGACGCGACGATAATCTGGCTTTTACTCAAAGACAACGAAAATGATTTACCTTGCATGATATTCTCCAAATATTCTTTGGAATAAATAAGATTCCCGTTATTATACCATTCGTGTAGTTCAGCTTCAACCTTATCAGCGCGAGAGTACGCCATACAACTGCTAGTCAAAAACATGGTTCCCTGAAACTATATGGAGCCCAAAATAATGTAAACCTAAAAAAAATAACTTTTAAAGGCTGTAAAACTCACCAATGAAAAGAGGCCAATCAATATCCCTCCTAATCGCAAAGAAAACCAAAAGCAACAACTATAAACCAGTGCCATTTTGTATGTTACTTACGGTCAGAGTCATAGACACAACTACTTAAATGTTGGGTGGTTCAAATGGTGGTTCATTGCTTTATTGCACAAAGTGGTCCATTAGGTTGCCTTACGTACATGGTGTGTATAGTTTAGCATGTCACCTCAAGGTGCTAAAAAAATACCAAGATCAAGAATCAAGAGTGCTACCTATTGCCTTCGATAAGTAAGAGACGTGAATACTACTACATCATGATACTACTTACCTAAGTGTGTAGGGTACCTACCAGTTGTTTAACCCTAACTCCCCTATTATTACTCGACTAACCCTATTTAGAACACCCTGGTTTGTCGCACACACCACAACCCACCTACCGTACGCTCATTAAAGTTATGATTGCATGCAGATAATTGCTTCTAATATTTGTATTGATCCGCTAAGGTTTGTGGTTGTGCCTGTACCTATTCACCTGCGTAGGTGCCTAATAGAACATTCATGGGGTTTATTTTATAGTAGGTAGGTAGTCATCATAAAGGCCGATCAAAGAACTAACATGGTGAAGGTATTTACTGATGGGTGACCATAAAAGTCACCACTAAATGGCATAACGACATTTTGGGCACAAATGCGAGCGCTCGTGTGTCGGACGATTGCTCAGATGTAAATTCCACTATCGGTCACCCACCCAAATAGTGACCGCGCAGAACGTCGCTTAACTTTAGTACCTAATCGGTGGAGATTGAAAGCCACACCACGAGCGCTTCGGTACGTAAGGTAGGAATGTATGTATTAATGACAGGCTGGATACGGCGAACCTCCCTCATCCTCTTTCCTCTTCTACAGGTTCCAATCCAAACAGTACACCTACCTAGATGTACTAGCGTTCGCCACACAGAACAGATTTCTCTGTTCTGTGTAGGTAGGTACCTGTACCTACGTAAACACACAGAACAGAGAAGTCGTAAACAAGATATAGTTTGTGTAAACAAGTAACCACTCAATAGCATAACGAACGCCATCTGTCAGTGAGTAGCAGTTCTATTGGATCTTTTCATGGCGAACCACAGGTACGCTCTACCTACCATTGAATGTCTGCCGATTTTTTACTCTACAGACTAAAAACAATCGTTTGTCAGTGGGTTGACACGACACTGATTAGCGCAATTATGACAGTCACTGTCAAAAGTTCTTTCATGCAGAAGCCATTGATTTGTTATTGTTTCTATCAATGTTAAAGGTTGGGTTGGGAAGATTTATTTAAATCCTCCCTTTGTATAGAATTTGTGTAATTTTGTGCAATATATTATTAATGCTAAAGATTCACTCTACTGAAAATGGAAGGAGAAACTGCCAGTTCTATTTACTCCTTACCGGACGAAATCATAATCATGATTTTAAAACGTACTTCGTACGCAGATTGCAATAGTTTCAGGAGAACATGCAAACGGTATAACGATCTAATTAAATATTGCCACAGTTTATGGAGAGTAATTTACCATAAAACGTGAGTACCTGCTTACTGATTGAAATGAATATTCCTCCTTAGAATGAGGTAGTAGTATCTATGATGACTCTATAAGTAGGTAGATGGATTTAGATTTAAGAATGTACTTGATAATTGTGATTTCCTTGTTGGATGCTCTAAATAAAATAAATAAATAAATAAATAAATGGGTAGGTACCTACAATTATTCAATACTCAATACTTTATTGCGTTCATGTTGTACAAAAGGGTCTTAAATATATTTATGCTACCAACATGAGCCCAGTTAGGGCATTCAACTAGGGGTAGAACAATTTCTAAATATGAAAGTGCCTAGCACGAAAGTAGTTGCAGTCTAACTAATCTCGTCATGATGTTGATGTAAAGCTAAAATAAAAATCTATTGAGGCAGCATTTTTAGTAAAGGAGAATAAGTTACCTACCTATGTAGGTAGGTATATAATATTTTATTGGAAGTCAAAGTAAATTATGCTTTATTCAGTGAAATCACAAGAGTCATTTTAACTTGTCTGATATAATACACTAGGTAACTCTAGGTGCCGGGTCATCGCAACCAAAACCTAGCTAGAAGAATAGGCAATAAATTACTAAATGTACCTAGTTGAGCGTCAATGAATTAAATTATCTAATATTCTGTGTTTATGTATCTTTTCAGAGTGGGAAAAGTAATATATAATATAACAGTAGCACAGTCTACAGGTGACTGGTTGTATGACCTGAGGCAGTACCTCAGCCTGAGAGATACACTCATTCATCTGATTGTGTACATGTCCCCGAATCACTTTAGGTACCTAACTATGTTTGTAACAAACTGTGATGATAAGTCATGTAGTTTGGTCAGAAGTCAGTAACCTAACTGCTTTATTTTTCAGTGAATTTAACAGAGACATTTCATTGGAAAGTTCCAGAGAAATATTTGCTATTGCTTTATCCAATAACACAAACTTTTATTTTACTCTTACCATTTTGCAAAACTTTATCCAGGAAGCGATAAAGAGGGTGAATACATATGAAACTAAAGTGTAAGTATTTTTGAAACTATTATGTACACTTACATTCAATTGATGCTTTAAATTTTGCTAAACCTGTATGGAAAAAGGTTTTTACTTAATGTTCTCCTGAGTTACTCCTAGCAACACTTTTTTTTTGCAGACCATATACACTAACTGAAATACATTATGGAAAAATAGTAGTGCGCTATTTAATTCATACATTATTTACGCTGAAATGGGTGCATCATCATATTACAAATCAGTTGACTCCTGAAATTGTCCTTAATTTCTTTACACAATGGTTGGATCCAGTTCATATGCATAGAGATGAAGATGTTTTCGA
The DNA here is from genome assembly GCA_947859175.1 of Gandaritis pyraliata. Lineage (NCBI taxonomy): Eukaryota > Metazoa > Arthropoda > Insecta > Lepidoptera > Geometridae > Gandaritis > Gandaritis pyraliata. Next base: position 6,069,920 of record OX401853.1, on the reverse strand, counting down.
CTTGGTAAGTTATTACATACTGAAGTGGAGGTTACAAAGGTATGGTTTGCAATTTGCATGTTATAATCAACATCATTAGTAAACAAGGATGAGACAGTTTCAAATCATAATTATGACTGAAAATTAACAAAATATCTTTTTCCAACTGTAGTTGGTAATTAAAAACTACCATAAAAGTAGTATTATAATGAAAAACACTGATTATACCTTAAGTTTGCTCTGTACTTTTCGCAAAAAATCATCAGTAGTGAAATTAATCAGATTATCTAATCTTTTAGAAATCAGTACTTATAGTACTTATTTTGTAACAAAATATCTTTTACAACTACAGATTAAAGATATGGTTAAAGAAGTGGACCGGCTCTTAATGGAACCAAATGACAGTGGTCGTTTACCTGGAGTGGAAACACTCAATGCTTGTGCAAGTGGAGTGTACTCAGAGAAACAAGTCTTGTTAGCCATATCTCATTATATGTACAAGCAAAGGCGCATGGTTCTGATGACTGCATGCAATCAGGATACATTGGATGTTGTAAAGGTATGTGCAATTGTATGTCCTATTAAATTCACTGCTCTCTGTAAAACTAAACCACTGTTCCAGTGATGTGCAGCAAAGACAGTATCGCTTTAATGCACTTGTCTGTGCCGTCGCAGTAACTGAGTACAGAATAGCGCGACGCAATCAAATCAAACCTAACACTCAGATTGAGAAAGGACAGTTTTACAGTTCCATTCTGAGAACGCCGATATAAATTATAAAATGTAATTGTTTCAGACAATAAAATCAAATTCTGGTCATGGCGCTTGCCTAGGAGCGATATTTGAAGCTATCGCCAGAGGTTTTGGCATAACCAGTTGCAGTCTGATTGCTTTTCCAAATCATTTGTACTTAGAGTGGCGGGACAACAAAGGTTTCCAGACCGACACCATGCAGTTTAGTTTGGATACTGGGGAACTACGGTCACGCGGCCGCTGTCCATTTTCAGGCAATATAAACCCAAGGAATCGTGTCAACTATAAGTATTCCGCGGAATCTTTCATACAATACCTTTTCTCGAACTTCATACAGCATATGGGAGATTATAAAGGCTGGTAAGTTAATAACATTGTAGGCCATTCGCTCACGTGCTTTTTTTTGGCTTGTTCTAAAAACACATCTATACAATACCATGCTCAATGAGGGGAATTTTCGGCCGATAAATACTTAGACGGGACTGGCAATTCAGCTACTGCTTATTAACTTTAATAAATTAGCCAAGCGCGTGTTGGACCTCGTAATGTATTTACAAAAAATATATATATAAGTATTCTATCAGCCATCTAGTTCCCATATCAGAAGCTTTGCTTAGTTTGGGACTAGAGGGTGTGTAAAGTCCATAAATATTTGTTATTATTTATTAATGGACCAGACGGGGCATCCGAAGTCAGTGGCTCTCTCGTGTAACCTAACCAGTGTTGGAAAAGTTATGACTAAACTTTTTCCAGGCACACAGACAATGCTGTACACTTGCTGGACTTCATATCCAATAATCGTAACAGCCAGTACTGCAATTTCTTACCATATTTGCGTGCACTGGATCCCGATAAGCTGACTAGGCCATTCAACATTGAATACGTAAGATTTTTAATTTATTAAAAAAAATTGAACTATTTTTTAAAAAATTTTTTTCGTGACTTGTTCAGCGCTTATAAGTATACCCCTAAATGTTTAAATAATCTCACTACTGACTACTATGTTTTCATATACTGTATGGCAATGTTTTGATGCAAATATTTTTCATTTGTATTAATTTTAATCTGTTGGTACTATTCTACCTTTTCCACTCGAGTAGGTTGGGTATAATAACATGGTGCACTAGCGGATTCAGGGGGGGGGGACTAGGGGGCTCAAGCACCCGAAAACCTTGGAGTCTAGCCAAGGGTGGACCCCTAAATAGCTGGATCCAGCCCCCACAAACCGTAATGGGTAAACTAATTTAAAAATTAGTATACAAACATTTGGTGAAATGTGAGAGACTATTTACTTTAAGATCTTACGAGTATTTATACCATGTTTCTAGCAAATAAAATTTCATTTCATTGATGAAATAAATTTCATAGCTATCGGAATGAAATAGTTTCATCGGTACTGACTTTCTTGCAACCTTTCGTCGCAACCACAGAAAAATAAATAAAAAAATCTTGATCCGTGGTCGCAATACTACCGACCAGCGCTCTCACAAACGTAGGCGAACTGTAGATATATTCAAAAGTTTTAATTAATGATTTACCTACAATTGCTTTAATAATTCCAGATTCACGAGGATCACATAAACGTCATCCATGCTTTGCTATATCTGAATAAACCTCCTAAACCACGATACAAGGATGTAAGTACCATTATTGCACCCTTACGTATCGACATAATCAGGTGTTTGCAGAATCAGATCTACAAATATTTGATTTTGGCGTTGTGACACCGTACGGAGTTAGCGAGACGCGGCCACTTGCAAAGTGGTCGTTAACTAATTAGAATTTTATTATAATCTATACGTATAATCCATAGTAGTGACAGTTACCAGCCCACCTCTCACGTCTTGTACCTAACGTAGGTACATTAGGTATACTGTGCTAAAACAATGTTTTTCTTCACCGTGAGCAAAAATCCATTACTATAATCTTAATTGAATTACTGCCAGTATAGATAAGTTGTACTTTCTCTTCCAGTTTGGTCGTAACTTTTTTACTAAGAACCTTAATTTGAGAAATGAACTATTTTCAGGTTATTGTGAAACAGCACACTAGCGCGGTGCAGTACAGCGTCGGCTTGATATGTTTCCACAAGGTATGCTACTACGAAACCTCTCGGTAAAATCGTGTTAGATTTATAAATATTATTAGCGTACTTTGTCTCCTTTTATCGAGGAACGAAAGAGGGAAATGATACAATTTTTAAACAGTAAACTATTCAATTTACCTTGCTCTGGAAATTTGATACATACTTTCACCAATAACAGACACGCGAAACTACCACCAGTAACGTCTCAGAGTGATGGACGCAGGAGATACCTCACAGGTACTGTCCTCAGTGAACGAAAGCAGTGGGATAAGTAGTGGTAACCGCTTAACATGAAGTGGGCCATCTGCTTGATCCATCACATTTTCTAATGTAAACATATTATGTACGTTCTCCAAAAGGTGTTTGACTATGTGTGCGTGATTCGCGGATGGGACCGGCAGTGTGCGCCGGAGTACCGAGGTCAGCCGGAGTCGGGCGCACTGGAGCACGGCTCTACGCAACCCTTCTACCACATCACTGCTATCGACCAGAGCGATAGATATGTCGCACAAGGTTAGTTTACAGTCACCCATGCATAGAGCTCTTTGTGAAAGACGCAGTGCAATGCCGTGAAGAGCGCGGCACCGAACGGCGGACGTGCTCTGTGAGACAATGCCATAGTGATAGGCAGAGGTACTACTCGGGCGGTCCATCTGCTTGTTTTGACCACTTTTTTAAAAAAGGTTTTACCAGTATCACCTTCGGAACTTTAGGGTAGATGAAGTTCAAACCTAAAGACAAAAGATTACAAGACCGCACGATTCTGAGTGAGGCAACCACTGAACAGACATAATCCATATTTATATATAATTTTCAGAAAACTTAATACTGCTTCCAAATCCGTCCCGAATATATCACTTGGAGGATGCTATCGCCAAAGAATTTACGCATTTCAACGGTTTCTTTTATGAACCGAATGCTGAAAAACGAGCCTTGTATCCTGGAGACATGGCTATAGGGAGTATGTACGCTGCCAAATATTTAGCACGAGGGTGAGCGTTTTTCTAATCTCCTGCATAATTATAATTCATGAGTAAAAAATATCATCCTATGCAGACACATTTGTCTTAGTTATTAGTTTCATTTGTCGCAGACTTCAATTTGATTAGCGTACTATTATTAAAATGATGTATTACTAGAGCTTCTATTAAATCAATGTTCACTGTGCCGTTGGTGGGTAACAAAGTGATGAGTAAAGTTTAATCCTAGTTTTGTTGTTACAGGATTCCCGGTAAAGTGAGACGTTATTAAAATATAGTGCATGGACTATTTGAGCACTATTGGTGCATACAGTACGTACATACATAGCGAGTAAAATATTACTCATAATTAGTTATCAATTAGGCACCAAATTAAAATGTAGATGACGGTTTGCGTATTGACTTGCATTTTTAAAAGTCAACTCCAGCAAAATTTATCTAATCACCCTGTAAATCTATGGGTTTTTTTAAACATTTTAAGCGGTAGGTAAACGCGATAAATATACTTACCCATTTAAATATTTATATGAAAAACTAATGAATTGAATGTTAAAAATACTTCCTAGTCTAAAACAAGTCTAGGAACCGTACTATTATAATATTATATTCTGCTAGAACTTTATCAATAATGTTGTTGTTTGTTGTGATATTATAACTGAACTTATTGTGAATTTAGTCAAATGATAAGATGAAAAAATGTAAGTTAGTACCTAGTTTAAGTTAGATTGATGAGAGTTATATAAAATTAAAACACATCTATCTTGATTTAGATTTAGAATTTTTATGTAAGTATGTAGTACATTATTACACGACCGACTCGCCTTCACACCGCTCTGTCACACTCTGGTGTATCATGATCCCATCTCATACTATTTATACAGTAAACATGCACCACTATTTTGACACTACCAACAAAAATCGAAGGACAGATTCAGCAGAGGAAGCTAATGACAATCGCACTGTCAGATTTTTTTTATTATCCGGTACAATTTTATGAATTTCGCGATCTGCTGCTATGAGCGAGACTGCATATGATTTCTGAATGGATAAAGTGTGAGAATATAAGTCAGTCGGTACAAGCATGTACGAATAAATGAGTACCTAACTATTTTTTGATTGTTTTGGGATAATGTTTTAAATTTTGTACAGTCGGCTACACATCAACCTATACACTGTTTGAACTTTGAACTAACGGGTGATTTTTTAAGAGCTTGAGAACTTTTTTTTAAAAAAAAACGCATAAAATTTGCAAAATCTCATCGGTTCTTTATTTGAAACGTTAGATTGGTCCATGACATTTACTTTTTGAAGATAATTTCATTTAAATGTTGACCGCGGCTGCGTCTTAGGTGGTCCATTCGGAAAGTCCAATTTTTGGCAACTTTTTCGAGCATTTCGGCGATCGCTATCGTTCGATGCTAACAAACTTTTTGTTGCCAAAAATGGAAGAACTGAACTTTGTTGACATGTGGTTTCAACAAGATGGCGCTACATGCCACACAGCTCGCGATTCTATGGCCATTTTGAGGGAAAACTTCGGAGAACAATTCATCTCAAGAAATGGACCGGTAAGTTGGCCACCAAGATCATGCGATTTGACGCCTTTAGACTATTTTTTGTGGGGCTACGTCAAGTCTAAAGTCTACAGAAATAAGCCAGCAACTATTCCAGCTTTGGAAGACAACATTTCCGAAGAAATTCGGGCTATTCCGGCCGAAATGCTCGAAAAAGTTGCCAAAAATTGGACTTTCCGAATGGACCACCTAAGACGCAGCCGCGGTCAACATTTAAATGAAATTATCTTCAAAAAGTAAATGTCATGGACCAATCTAACGTTTCAAATAAAGAACCGATGAGATTTTGCAAATTTTATGCGTTTTTTTTTTAAAAAAAGTTCTCAAGCTCTTAAAAAATCACCCTTTATTATAATTTGAATGCAAATGATTAGGAAAATTCTTATCTATAAACATATCTCAATGTTGAGAAGTTAAGTGTCAAAATTAAATTCATAAGAAAAGTTAAACGTCGTATAGCAGCTTGAGACCTAATCAAGTCTAAGAAAATATTTCATCTAAGCTTTGGTCGCAAGATTTACAAGTCGCGCCTAGATTTACCTATTTTTAACCGACTTCAAAAAAGGAGGAGGTTCTCAATTCGGTTGTATGTTTTTTTTTTTTTTTTTTTTTTTTTTTTTTTTTTTTTTTAATGTTTGTTACCTCAGAACTCCGTCATTTATGAACCGATTTCAAAAATTCTTTTTTTATCTGAAAGGATATACTTCCAGATTGGTCCCATTTTATTTTCATCAAAATCGGTTGAGTAGTTAGGGTTATAAAAAGAAATAACTGAAAAAAATATGCCCGGCGCGGCGCAGCGCCTACTATTTTACTGCTAGCAACGATGCAATATGACAACTGACAAGTTGCGGCGTAGCGCCTACCATTTTACTGCTAGCAACAATGACCTTTGTGGTGCACACCGAAATTTTTACATTTGTCTAAATTTGTCAATAAACCCAGTTTGTACATTCAAATCGCATTTAATTGGAGAAAAGCAAAAACCCACCAGTAGTTCCTCTAAAGAATCAAACCAACCACGTGCACGAAATTGCGTATTTTGCTTTCCTGTAGCTTTTATGTGGTGTTTATAGTGACTAGAACATTCTCAATGAACTGTCATCATCATCATCATCATCTGATGATGAAGCTGGTAGTCGAATTGAAGTCGGTTTTTCCAGTTTTTTAACTTATAAATTATATAAGATGTGATTGTTGTGATTTATTGCGTATTGAATTTATTTCATAAAATCTTTCAAATAAAACAAATATTCTACAAATTTATCTTTTATTAACTTTAGTGCAGTGCATAGTTGACATTTCATGAAACGAGATCTTAGTTAGCTAATTTAACTAGTGCTACGAGGGCTTTAGCGTTTTACGGTTTCATAGTGGCACTACACTTAAGGTATCTGTGCTAAAACTATCTTCTAGTAGGTACTATCGGTATGTTTTTGTAGTGCACAGTTCGAAAAATGAGTTAAGTACATACCAAAATGTTACATTCAGACATTTTAATCGTTAGGGGACAATAAACGGTCATTAAACAATTAGTAAAGTATTTTTGTAACGTTATCATTACATTGACATTTTTATTGTGTCATTTATGTCTTATGGTGGTTTTGAGCTTTCTCAAAGAAACATATTTTTTAAATTTTTATAAAGGCGGCGGCCACGTATTGCACCAGAATCAATTGCTTTACAACCGAAAAAGTGGTCTTACATCGGCACAATTTCAAATTGTGGATCCCGTTTATTGGCCCCATTCAACAATTTCTATGTAGGTATTTAGTAATTAAATGTAGGTATATTATTATTTTTAATATACCCTATGAACCTTATATTTATTTTAAAGGTACATGCAAAAAAAAACTATCTTATGAAGCAATATTTGGCAAAGGTTACAAAAACGGCACAAAAATAAATGTTAAAAATAGTTTCCATATACAAAATTTAAATTCAGGAATGATGAATTTTAACAATCACCGCTATATTAAAAAGCTAACGCGTACTATATGTAAGTACTTAAATTTTAAATAAAAAATACCGAAAGTGTAAACTTGTAAAACAAAATATAGGTTATGCAAGGTGTTTTCGTTTAAAAAACACACGAAAAATTGGCTAAGTTACATGCTGTTTTGTTATAATACGTACATTAAATTAGTGTTACTGGTTTCAGTTTTCTTGAATGTTTACAAAACAGTACCTATAGTATTTGTTTTCTGTAAAAAGTGAGCATGAATAGAAAACAACAGCCAGCTCAGCATAAGCACGAAAAAGCTAAATTATTTGGTTCTGAAAAACAACAAAGGTTGGAATTTATTTTCAATTTGTTTGAGACCAAGTGAAATAAATATACTTTTGTTTAGTCTTGGTTTTTCGATCCACTTTTTGAGCTACCGGTGGTATCTCGGTATGTAGGTATTCAAATGTTCTATCAACAAACCAAATTGTCAAATTCAACATGCACAGCAGTTATCGCTTGCTTCCGATAATTGAGTTTTATCTAAGGTATAAATGTGATTACATGACTACTACAAACGTAATTTACTAAAAATAAACTAGAGTTGGCAGCAAGATAGTTTGTATCGCCGCAACACACAAAATATTAAGATAGAAGTTGTCAGGATACATTCTAATTAGTTACTCGTTTCACAGATCGAGATCAAAGTGTGAGCGACGATATACCGAACACAAAACTCTTAGGGGACTTTAATGCGGCTGAATATTACAATTTTATTATAACTCTAGATACCAAAATGTATATATAGTAGGTAATCAGTTTAATAGCATAAATATTATCATAACATTATTAAAATAAGGAAATTTATTTACTTGAGAAATTTTTCCGTCACTCTTTAAAGTATCCAAAAAAGTTTTTAAAATAAAGCGAAAATTTGAATTGGGACTCATGACGGAGTACAATTTAAGATTTGGATCTTGTTTGGTTTTAAACGTTATTAAGTGTATTTACTTAACTGTATGTTAGTGATTGAGGTACGCCATTCACAGTCTTTGATTTGAGGACCCCATTCTCGTAAGACATGATTGTCTCGCGACCATTCTCCGAAATCCTGAAAATATGAGAACATTGAAAATGAAAAATTCTCTCAAATTGTTCTTAAAATAAACTGTAAAAATCTTCACCAGAGGTTAGTCCTGACTCAAGGACTGACCAAAAATTGCCTTGTTTTTTGATTTCTGGCTAATGTGGAATTTGACAGATTTGGCCAAAATCGAGCCTGCGGCCTAGTTGCGGAAAACAGACCGCACTAGTTGTAGGTACAATAGCAGAATTCGAGTGCGATTTTCTAAAACGTCCACTGTTCGCATATTATTCACTTACTTTTTAGTAGTGACTTTCTTCCCGTTGACGACCCTAGTGGTTGTGGTGGTGCTTCTCATGTTGGCGCTGCCGGGGCCGGCTAGCGAGCTGTTGAACGTCGAGAATGACGTGAATGTGTTTCCGTTGGCGTGCGCGAAGATATCGTCCAGGCCGTGCACGCCGAAGCCGAACGGGTTGAATAGTGACGACGTTAGAGACGTACTCGGGTGACTTCGGCGGGAGTGCCTCTGGTGGCCCAGCCCGTTGATTTCTGAATCAACATATTGTTCAAATTAGTATCAAGTTTACAAAACAGAGGCTAAACAGTTATAGGGATGATTTACGCTATACCGTGCCGAGTCCAACTAATTGGAACTTTATTTAGAACGGAATAGAGCTGAATAAAAAAAGCCACGACGAGGGCCCTGCGCCGTCGGTCCGCACACAGCAGTGTTTGACGAATCACAATATTCAGCATCATATAAGTTTCAAATGCAATGACGACTTCGACATAGCCCGGCCCCGCACGGTGTAGCGTAAATCATCCCATAAACGGACTGTTTTCTACCATTGGTCAACAACTTACAATCAATATTCGCGAAGCTCAGTGACACTATGTAGGACCACAGATAATTTAATACTATGGTAGGACATTCGTGTCGTTATCTTGTGGAGATTAGATGCATAAAACTAATTTTATCTTTAACCTTCGATCCTTGCTATAACATGCTAACTTCTAACGTGAAAACTTGTTACTCAAAGACATAATATGTAGTTCTTTTCACATGAAAGGACGTGTAAACAAGTAGTCTACTCTTCCGTAATATGATGCCAAATAAACGCTTCGCTGGGTTTTTTTAAGAGCGCAGTGAGTTACTATACTGAGGCATAGTAATGGCTGTTTTCAATATTTAATCTATCTTAGGGTTTGCTTTACCGTGAACTAATTAAAAGAATATCAACAGTTTATTGCGTCAAAATAAATAAATAATAAAATAAATATTCATGGACTTTACACACAACGCCCTCTAGTCCCAAACTAAGCAAAGCTTGTAATATGGGAACAAGATGGCAGATAGAATACTTAAATACTTTTTTTTTGTAAATACATACAATACATAGTAACACCCAGACATAGAACAAACATCTATGTTTTCCACGCACAAATGTTTGTTCTCAGTGGGGATCGAACCCACGACCCACAGCACGGAAGGCAGAGCCGTTACCGACTGAGCTGTGACGCCTGTGTGTGAAATATGTAATGGGTTTAACGCAGATCACTTCGTAACCTTTACCGAGGATTGAATATTGGGTTAATCGACTCACCAGCAAAAAGATCGCCGAACGGTGAACCGCCGAAGAACTCTCTGAACACCTCTTCGGGGTCGCGGAATGTGAACGGGAAGCTGCCATAGCCGTACTCGTATTCGTCATCGGGCGCCGCGCGTCGCCCGCGGCCGCTGTTCAACCCTTCCTTGCCGTACTGGTCGTATACCCGCCGCTTCCTCTCTGCAATCGATCAACGAACGTTTTACGTTATATAGCCTTTGCAGTTTAAACTGGTATAAATCATCAGTATATTAAAAGCTGAGTCTTGGAGCGGTTATAGAAGGCGCTGGATGATATTGAATATGCATTTTCATATTATTTTAAATAATTGGTGACGGCAACACCCCGCTCCAAGACATTTATCAATAAACGCAGTTTTAGTTACCTATCAACATATAAACAAAGTTCATGGTAAAGCTGACTTTATTGGTACATCTAACCTATAGGTACGATCGGATGGTAAGACTCGCTAAGCTAAGCCGAAAACGTCAGGTTTTCCCATCAAGTGTCCTAATACGGTCACCGAATCAGGTCCGATGTGAAGTTTTTCAGTCACAGGTGAGAAATGAGAGTTGAGAAATCTCTCTCGAATTCGGGGGTTGGTACACTCTAATGTGTCTGTCAAGGTTAAAGGTATGGAACTAACGCAACGCTATCGATTAACAATAAACCAATACGTAGTTGACGGTTCTTTCTTTACTTATTCTACTTTATTTTAGACTTTACTCGTAGCTTATCGCGATATAATACACGCATATAGTACACGCACAGTCGAATTGTCTACGAGATTGCGAAGCTTGTTAGCTTTTATTTAAAGTAGGTAGGTAGTTATATTATGGATGCCTACGCTTTTTTTCTCTAGTTTGTGATAAGTTCGACAAGAACCGCGCTACGCTGAAGCATGCAATGATAGTAGGTTTACCAAAATCACCAAAAGCAATGTTAATTGAAAGTTTCACAAGTGTTAAGAAATATGAGAACCTCAATTACAAAACGCACACGCACTTGACGCACTTTTACCTATCTCGTAACCTATTTATTACACGATCTCGTAATAAATACAAATACAACACTCGTAGGTAATAATGTATAATACAAAATAGTTAAGTAGTTATTGTACCTAAGTACCCAATTACGGCAAAGCAAAAGGGAGCTCCCTAAAATAAATATATCCGCTGTCCCCATCCATTGTTTAATATAATCTCAGTTTTATTTGTAGTATAGATTGTATGACACCTCGAGGTTTGTAGTATAATGACGCCATTCTAGAGAAGCTAAGCAAGAAACTGACTTTCGTTACGTCGAGAGACCGGACCGGAGAGACAAAGAGACAACCGCAAGACTTTTAACACCCTGGAGTTTCATTAATCGAGACAATTTGGAGACAATTTTTTTTAGTGGCACCCAAAAATACTTCCCAAGTGAACATACCCCTGCGATGGGTGCCATTCATTACACACCATAATTATCAATTCCCTAAAATTTTTCACCATATTACAGTATTTTATTCACGGACCGTTAAGACATTACTAGGCTGAAAATAATACCCCCTGGTAATCTATAAATTGAATTTGGCCAAATTAATAAACTTGTATCGCCAAGTAGGTCATGAACATGATAGAAAACCACGATTTGCCGGCACTCGGTAATTAAATTTGTTTCATTATACCTTACGTATCTTACCTACTAACTACAAATAATAATTTACTTTAAAAAACTGGAGTGTAGGGTTTATTTTCTTACGACTGTTCAAGTATACACATCGGAGTTACGTCGTGCGTGGCTGTCATAATAGCCTGCTATCTAACTGGACAATATTATGTTTCCCTGTTGGACTACAGAACCCTACACAATAGTAGGTACACAAAACCTTGATGCTGATGCATGTTAGTTACATAAAAAACTGCATGGCATTGGAGTTTTTTATTGCATGCGAATAAAAGTGTGGGTGGTCAAAGAGCATAAAAACAAGGCAAACAAAACCTTGACCCCTAGACGAAAACGCGAAGAGTAGTGTCGCAAAACTAGTTAAGTAAGTCTAATCTAACTAAAACCTTTCTATTAACTACACTTTCAAATTTCAATTTCAATAGTAATATAAGTCGCGGCCGAAACTTGACTCAACATAGTTGAGGATAAATAAACTGTCATATATAACTGTAGTAGATGATTCACTCGTTACGTGGGAGTTACCAATCAATGGGCGCCTTAAAATGCATGTGCCAATTTCTTTTGCATCTTGAATGACACTAATTATCAATTATTAGAAACAGATTTTCTTGTTGCCTGCATAGTTCTGATTAATTTAACCAAAAGAGCATTGATGATAATAATTAGCTTATTTGAGCACTCAGGCAAAACTCATTGTTAGTGATGGCAGTTGGCGATACAAAATTATGCATTAAAATCCAACACAAACTGGTTTTCATATGTTCCGAACATTATCATAGTAAGTGCACACTTATTTATTATGCATTTTGCAATTATACAATGTGTATGTGCTAACTAATGTCTTCCAATAGACATGATAATATTCATAACTGAACCAAAAGTCAATCCTAGTGAAATGAACAGCTACCGAAAAAGCGGTGGAATGGTGTCTCTCCAAAAAACCCTTTGAAGCTAAAGTGCCGATGCCCATTGACTCCATTCTTGCTTTGGTATCTGTGACTGTGATGACTGCTTCCTCGAGCATCATACACTTTCCGCTTGTTTTCTACCCAACAATAAAATTACATTTTACACTTCCTTATTATTATCGAAGAGGTTATTTATTTAATTTCAACCTCGAAAGGAAATAGTAATTGGAACTTGCATCATAGAAACATTTACAAACATAATACTTAGTTTAATTGTAAGAAGCAACACTTACCATCAGATAGCACTTCATAAGCCTCAGATATTTCTTTGAATTTTCTGTTAGCTTCATCAGCATTGTCTGGATTCTTATCAGGGTGCCATTTAAGAGCTAGCTTTCTGTAACTGTAATTATTTTTATTAATATTCAAGTGATTTAAAAAAATAGTGATATTCTTATTTCCTAAAATTTTTTTTCATGGTGTTGTCAAATACTCACGCTTTTTTAATTTCTGCTTCAGATGCTGTTCTTGTGACGCATAAAACTCTGTAATAGTCCACCATTGCTGGTCCACCTTAAAAGGTGTCACTAAAATCTGAAACCAAACAAACCAAACTGTTTAGATATTGACAATTTACATGATGCATTAAAATTGATTGTAAACAAATACCCTTTTATTAATAAACTAGATAATAAGCTTCAAATAGTTACACCAGGTTTTGTCTTTTGAAACAATCAGATTCAGACTCAGAAAGAGAGAAAACAAGGTGTAACTATTCCAAGCCTACATCAAGTACCTATGTATATTAAAAACTGGGATAATGACTAGCAAGCTTATATACCCACTAGAATTCACGAGATAACAAAAGACTAAGGTGACAAAATGAATCTAAGGTAAGTATCAAGGGTACCTGGCTATTTCCAGTTACCATATTATTACACTGTTTAAGTATCTAGGAACAACATTACTAATACCAACAATGTGACTATTACTAATGATTTTTAGAATGAATATGTAGTTACTGACTTATTCAACGGTTTGACCAAACCTTAGGCACTAATAACTACCACACTAAATGACATCAACTAGACAAAGTAAGAAGATTTGACAGGTTACAATATTAATTAGTGGTATCTCTGTCTATTATCACTTATTGGTAAGAGATGTGAATAGACTATTTGTTGATTTCCTGAGTGTAGCAGTAGGTATATTACCTGTTTTATCCTTCAATCAACTATACCTCATTTTATCTAAGGAGATCCAAGGATAGAACACATGGTTGGAAATTGTATTTTTAAATTGTGTTATGATTTTCATCACGGTAACTTTACAAAGGTGCTTTTAGGTACCTAGATACAGTTCACAGAAGCCTCCCCATAAGTTTATTTGAAAACAATGTAGCTACCATCATCTTACCATTTACCAAGTTTGGTGATAAACATATCGATTACCACAACTTAGTTTATTTGTTTATTGTTTCCGGAATACCACGTACATGAACCCGTTAAATATTTCAGGTTCTACTCATCACAAAGACTACAAAAACAAACAAATTACATTCTATACTCACATTGCCAGACGCGGACTATGAATAAATTGTAGTTATTTTGTAGTGCTTGTCTAATTTCAGGAAAATATATTGTTTGGGAACTGTTTATTGTTGTATTTTTTTTGTCTCTGTTTAGTTTTCTAATCAAAATCAATCAATCAAAGTGTTCAAATAGGTAATGGAAAAATTATTCACAGCCTGCGCGGCTTGAACTGAGTGAGCGAGCTATCTCCACGCTATCTCTTCTTGTGAATGAAATGATTAAGAATGAACATGAATGAATTGAATTGATTTATAGAATGAATTAATCAGCTGACTGTCAAGTCAATGTCAAAAATTTTAATCAAAGATTTTTCCGTGTGTTCCCACATGGAAAAATCTTGTGCTTGTGTGGTCACGTGGTTACTACAGTGCTCGTCTTTTCATGGCGCACTTTGATTTGATGTAAGTACGTCGATCCGAAATGCCTACGGAATACCTACCTATTTAGTTAATTAAATTACTAAGATAATGTAATGTAATGTGTATATCATAATATTATGTACCTAGCTTTTAAATGTTTTTTTAATATCTAAACTACAAGTCTAGGCTTTTTTAACCGATCTCAAAAAAGGAGGAGGTTCTTAATTCGGTTGTACATATATGTTTGTGAACCCAGTCAATTATAAACTGATTTGAAAAGTTGGTAACCTGAACGGATAAAAATAACTTCCAGATTGATCCCAAAAAAATTTGATCAAAATAGGTTCTGAAGTTGAGCTTTTAAATGAAAATAACTGGAAAGATATAATACGTTACCTACACGAAATCGCGTACTTTATAAGTCATGTTTACGGTCTCAAAACATACCCAATGAAGCCGGAAGGTAGTTTAATAAACTTATAAGTGGACTACTTGTAAATAAGAATGTGTAAAATAGTCTTGCATAGTAAGGTCGTCCAGTCGACATCCATTATATTAATTTATTTTTCAAAGCACTAAGTAAAGTAGGTATATGCAATAAAATCTATAATTGTACCTATCTATATCTACCTACGCATAATTTTCTAATAGTGTACATATACAAGCAAAACAAAAAATATTTCTTCATAGACATTTTTAAGTACCTAAGTAGGTACCTACCTATTTAAACTTCATTGTAGAAGAACTACTACTACTAGGTACTTCAGAATGAAAGTGTTAGTAATAACATCGATTAATTTTTTTGGTCCATGGTAATAAGTACCTAACAAAAGTGGGCACCATGATTTTCGTTTCACATAATTATTATGTAGGATTATGACAATGTAAAGGACAGTAGCATTTCAATACTGCAATGTGTGTTACTTTTTTTTTTTTTTTTTTTAATAAATAACAATCTTTATTCACAAATATTTACAATATTTATAATATGTACAAAATACACATGAAGCAGTTGAGCTATCTACACACCGTTGCAAACGATTTATAGATAGCTCAACTGATCCAAATCAGTACCAATCGGAAGCGTGCCCAAGACACTGGCTGCATTGCCGCGCTGAATAGCAATGCTGATTCGCTGGCCCAGATAATCAGTGTTGTTTGTTACCTATAGGTATATAATATACTTAACTCGATTTCATTAATTTATAAGTAAATAGTTATATACATAATAAGTAGCTGGTTCTCGTAATAATGTAATACTATCCCTTGTCCAAGAAAATAATAGTTACGTACCTTAAAATAACATTTGGCTCTTCCGGTGAATTCCGTGCCAGTCACCAACAGCAAAAAAAATCAAGCTTTTGTATGGTGGAATTTGATTGAGCTTCTTCAAGTTTTACCACCAGTACACCGACACACCAGTTTTTTAATTTTTTTATAGTATCACTAATCAAAACACTGGCCCTAATGATAGGGCAGGTACCTAGGCACAACAATAAATGCTTAAATTATACTCTAGATAAGTAAGGTACTTTATCGCAAATAGATATCACATTATTCCACAAGTTATTGTAACACTTCTATTTATTTATGATTAATTTTACGTAATTGGTCTCTGCTTAACATCATTTTTATATTAAATATTTTAGGTAGGTTAGGTAGGTACCACGTATTTAATTTATTATGAAGCACTTTTTTGTTTCGTTCACAGAACACTTACTTTTCTCTGTTCTGTGGTTTCGTTCGTAACAATAAATGAATAGCACTCTCACTAGAAAAAAATTGAACTTTTTGATGTTATTGTGTATCGAATAAAGTGGTAATTCAACTGCGTGGTCTGTACTATACAAACGACCCAAGAGCCAGTTTTGTATTGACTGACTGACATTCAAACTCGAAAACCGTGAAGTTTGGCGAGAATGGAACCGCGGAATGGAATGGAAGTAGAAGCTCGAGTGAATGCGTCACACATACCTACCTAACCTACCTACTTACATAGATTGACATCAACTATCCTAGACTACACCACAATTATGATTAGCCAATCAACTCATACAATTAAATTATTTATAATAAACCAGCGCGTCATTACCTAGTAGACTCATCCCATCTGGTAGAGAATGCATACAAATTTGGATTTTGTGCAATAAAGTATTAACAAATAAATCATCTATGTAAGTATTCTTCTTTTTTATTTGCTTTTATCAACTCCAGCATTTAAAAGGCAGAAAGAATCATATCAAGAAATTCTGACACATCAATCCTTTTACTTTGCTAATACCTACTCAGCTAGGTTTGGCTTTGTCTGATGTCATCCTTGTTTGTTCTTTAAAAGGCGTTTGCTGGTAGGCGGTGTTGCTCTGCGCCCGCGCCAGCCATCATCAGCCGCTGTCACTGCGGTCTGTTTGGCGCACGCACGTTTCCGTATAATCTTTTTTAATAAAATTATAAGCTTTAGCACATTATTATACCCACTTTATAAAGTCGATCATGATTCATCAATCGCACCGAAAGAGATAGGTAGGTACCATATTATAAAGAGTTTCCCTGTGCCTGTATCTAGTATCTACTACCATGTACCTATCTACCTACCTACTTAGTGTTTTAATACTAACAGAAGACAACTCTAGTGTAGTAAAAATAGCCTAGTCGAATTAGCTCAAAAAAGGAGGCATACCCGGAAAAAAATTAGGTAGTAATTTTTCTTCATAATTCGTTTTGGGGTCACTGGCAGTCAAAATTTTGTTTTGCGTGGTAGGTAATAGATAATGGTAAACGATCCGTTGCGTCATCCGTCATTGTATTTACAAATTCTTACTCTATTTATAAAAAAATATATTTAACGTTTAATACTTTTGTACTTGTAATAGTAACTAACGAAATACACGTATCTACTTAGAGTGGAAAATTTCTTAAATTCTAAAGTTTTCAACGAAATACAACTAACGAAAATTATCTTTGCTTTGCCCACACCCACCACTCGCTATTTGCCCACTCCGATGATTTAAAATAGATCGCCAACTGAGATATTATTTTTATGCCTTACAGCTAATACTGCACCTTGACTGAGTACCTACCAGTCTTGATGAAGCAGAAATATTTTTCTAAATTTCACTAACTTTACTGAACGTTGTAAAAAAAGTTTAGTTTTTATGAACACTCATCATTAGACATAAATAAACAGTTTATCATCATCATCACTTCGATAGGTAAGTACACTAAAAACCTGCCTATTTTACTAATTCATAAAATTTTCTAACCTACTCACTATCATCATCTGGGTACCTAACCTACCCACTTATCTATTTACTTATTTTACCTAATCCAGTTTGCTGACCTAGTTGACCAGTGGACTGGGATAATCACAATGCATCTAGCTGCCACATAATGACTATTGTATGAGGAAGAACCACGCACAGCACGCACAGGTGCGTAAAATAATAGTTTGAATCTGAATTAGTAGGTACTTAAAACTTCATTTTGCTTGATTCTATAATAGATCACTGGACACTTCTGTTTTGAAATTGAATTTATAGCTAGGTACCTCATTCAGGTAGGAATGAGTGTAAGTAGGAATACTTAGCCCGCAATCACTATTAGCTAGTAATAACAAAAGCGAAGTCATAAAAACAATTTGTTATTTATTTTAATAATTATAATTTCAATGCTGAAACACAACGATGTTTTCAGATCTATTTTCGCTCTACGCAAGAGGTGTTTTAATTTTAGAAGTAGACAAATCTACGTAGGTACCTTCCTATCTAACTATTTCCAAAAATAATTTGCACGACCATAATTATTATTATCGTCACCTCAAGTTTACGTGGTGAGTGATCGAACAGAATAAAAGCAATGGTGATAGATGAGTTATTTTACATAATTTTATATACCTACCTAGTTTTATGTAATTTTCTATTATGTTATCTTAGGCTTTACCAGTAAATGTCAGGATTTACCGACGTGAGTTGGTAATTGTAAGGACGATTTTTCAGAGATGTAGAACGTCAAAAATGGGCATTTTCACGGTTTGACCGTGATGTGGCTCTTAACCGTTAGAATTAGAGACAATCTAAATTTTCCTCAAGTTCTATATTTTAGGCATTTAATTAGGCACATAATATTTGTATTTATTTATTAATCGAAAGGTTACTAAGCAACTTATTATAAAAACACTGTTACTAGTAACGGCTGGTTAGTAAATATTAAAAAAAAAGCTTCATTTGATTTTTTTATAAATTTGTATTACCTAGGTACCTACCTAACTAAATACAGTTGTAGGCATTTGTACAAGATAGATTGGTTACCTAAGAACTCCGTCATTTATAAACAGATTTGAAAACTCTTTTTTTTAAGGATAATAATAATGTAGGTACTTACCTAATTGAAGATTGAAGTTAAATTCAACTGTCAGAGAAATCTTCTTTTAAGTATAAAAAGATAAGTAAATAATATTTTAAGAATAAGTACTTAAGTATGTACATATTATTTTTTTCTTATTTTTATAACAAGTAAAATTTAAGTACGTAAATTAAATTGTTTAGTTTTTGATAATCAAATTGCAAAAATGGAACTGCATCGTCCAATTGCATATGGTAGTGTTAGACCGACATATTTTTCATTTTTTCGCATGAATTGGAAAAGTGCATTTTAGTAAGACGCGCACTGTAGTAGAGCAATCCAAACAAAAACTACCAATAGGAGCTCGACGATAAAAAGACGGCGAGACATTGGTTGGTTGGACGCACAAAGCGCCGGAGACGCGCTTATTTTTGAAAATAAAGAAAGCTCGGCCTTCGACATTTTCGATGCTTGAGCTACTTATCTAGCTAATAGGATTATGATTGTATTTTGAAAAATCTCCCACTGTGTGTCAACCACAGTGTCAACCATAGAAAACTTGTTTTGTAGAAGAAAACGCACACGATGGAGGGACGGGTCAGGCGTGTTCACTATAATACCTAACCGCTGAATTTATGAACATCAAAGAAGAATATTATGTAATACTACATGAACATAACAGAAACTGAACAGCATACCTACTTATTTTATTATACTCTTTGCTGAACAGTCCGAATCCGAACAGGCACTCCCCTAGCGGATTCTCTGTTTTTGCAACAAACAACCATTTTATTTTGTTCTGTAAGAAGTTCGCGGCCTTTAGGTATAACCATGCAATAACCGAGACTTTCCCCTGGCTTTAATCGAATTTCAGGTGCTTGAATTTTCCAAGTTTTAGTTTGAGCGATTACTCGCGTTCCCTTGGTCCTAGGAGGTCGAATGTGGTGTCTACGGATTTGTCTCGTAAAGGCGGAGAGGACTGCCTAGTTTCATTGATATAGGTAGGCGTAAATTTTCAGGAATTTTTTTAAAAAATTATTTCCCCTTTCCGCTCCCCCCTTTTGAAAATACTTTTACACCATCTGTTGTAGATGAAGTCTTTAGTGTGCTTCTCAAATTTGATTGAAATCCGTCGAATAACGCTACAGCAAACTTTCCCCCTACTTACTTTATACTTTTCTATAATCTGTGTTTTTGGCCAATCTAGTAATTGAGATGCTTCGCTCGCTCGGTCAATTAGGTAAGTAGGTAACTTATGAACTCCTGAATCCTGATTGACTATAAACTTATTTTTTTATTCACTTAGGTACTTTACTACACATACACATCATCATCAGACTACTAGGTAGGTACTTTACATTGCTAACGCACACATAAAAAAATACCTACCTACTCCTTCCTTAGTTCGTGCCATCGGTGCCATTTTGACATTTGGCGGGAATTTGAATGGAGACGTTTCCTAAACGTCAGAATCTGTTTTTTTTTTTATCATGAAAATACAGACATGGGCCTAGTAAACTTGGTGAAAGAATTTTCGGAATACTTATCTTAAAAAATGTTTCACTTATACCTCGGTAAAGGGTAAAGCTTGTGCATGACAAGAGATAAACAGTCTAGCTAGAAAGTCTAGTTTGAAAATGTTGAAATAATAACACCAGTAACAGTATATTTAGTGATATATTTGGAAGACATAGTTCAGGCGTTAATGTATAAAAAAAATACTTACCCACTAGAAAATATTGAATATAGCATATCTACCTTTATAACATGGCACTTAGAAGGAGAATAAATTAGGTATACTAGGTACCTACCTAATGTTTAATACTGCAAAGGGAAACCATTATGATTTTACAGTTATAAGTTACAACTCTTTAAGAGTTTTCTGTAACTTATCCAAATAGATCTCCGCGTGTTTTGGTTCAAAAATTAATGCTGGTCTAAGACGAATAGCACTGTCTCCACACGCGCCACCCAAAACACCTGAAACAAAGATAAATAATAATAGTAAGTAGGTGTACATTATATATGTTAAAAACGTCGTACATTGGTTATTGCAAACGAGTTTGCAAGCCACGATGTGACAATAAAAGATGGAGATTTAGGGCGGCTTGCACCAGAATCGCTAAACGCGTTTAACTATTAAAATAGTATTTAGCGAGTTGTCAAGTCATATAAATACGTCAGATTTAAATCTTTAGCTTTTAGTGATTCTGGTACAAGGCGCCTTTAGAGCCAACCGTCGATAGGCGTTTGTTCAATAAAGTACGTAGGTACAAAACTACCCACACTAGGAAATATCGGGCTTTGTAAGGTCTACAAGTTTCAATACAGTTAAAACTTACAGAGGGAGCCATCATTCAGCCATGGATGTTTTAAAATAAATAAAATGTTTAAACACTTAAAATCAGCGATAATTATTTGCAGTGTATAGTAATATTCAAAAAAAATTGTAAATAAATTACTTAGTTTTGTCTTTTTACAAAGTTTTAGATAAAACTCCTTGAAAATTGACGAGGCTATCTTAGTAGGTAGGTAAGGTACTGTAACGCTATATTTTCTACTTACCATTCTTCTTCAAATCATTATTTATCTTGTCTCTTGTCTGAGTGGTGTGAGCATTGAACGCGAGGAAAGTCCCTCTGCCGCGCACGCTGTGTATGACGCCACTATACTCCCTCTCGAGCTGATGAAGGCCAGCCTTTAGCACAGCACCGGTCGCGTTCACCAAGCCTAAGAGATTCTCTTTCTTTATCACTTTCAATACACCCTCTAACAGGATCAGCTTGCCCGGATCTCCCATCCACGTGTTAAAGATTCGGTATGGGTGTGGTGCTCTGAAATTATAAAATTAAAGGCTTACGACTAACACAAGAGATCTAAGATTTACCTATCTACACACTGTATTATAGTAGGTACCCAAAGAAAAAGTTGTTACTTTAGTTAGCCCCTTGTGTAGCCCGTGGAAGCACGTCTGAATATTGCATTTAGCATTAGCTCACATTTTGTAAGTTACAAGCATCACCACCACTGCCAGAATACCTACTCTGCGATCTTGGCTATTGCTAAGGAGCAATTTTTTTTTCTCGACCGAATTTGAGAAGAGGTCCCACTTCTTTAAGATAAATTATTGTAAAAAATTTAGCTTTTTATGCTTTTGTACTAAAATAATTTTGCTTTATATCTGAATGCCAATCACTAAGCAAAATTATTTTATTTGGTAAAGTAATGGATGGACATACTTGAACTCAGAGTTGAAATAGAATCCTCCAGTTAGCATCTTCTTACTGAAGGTGACGATGTCAGGTGGGAATGGAAGGTCGAAGTGCTCATGACACCACATCTTGCCGCTCGGCCCGCAACCTGTCTGCACTTCGTCCATAATCAGTGCAACGCCTTTCTATTTCAAAATAAAACAAGACCGGTCAAATCAAGTGCGAATGGAATCGCTTATAGTCTCCCAAACCAAAAAAATCATGGAGAATAAAAATATTTTGCAGACAAACCGTAATTGGCACCCAACGATTTTTTTTAAATAACACAAACCTCTTTGCATAGCTTCTGAAGCCGTTGGAAGTATTGCGGTGAAGCCTCGTGATCACCGCCTTCAGATTGAATCGGCTCAACAATCAACCCGGCCACTGGATTGCCTTTCTTGTTGTATTTCTCAATCGTCTCCGCAACAAGTTCAAGGGATCTGAAAAACAGAAATATAGATTTCGCGTGCATTGAATGCCATTTATTGTACACATTTGTTTTGTGCAATAAATAAATAATAAAGGCAAGACATGTACTCCATTTAAATTGACTATAATTATAGAATATTAATGTAGTAGCGCTCTATAAATGGAATCAAAAATCAAAGTGTTTATTTGCAACTATGTACAGTTTAGTAGTAGAAGGGCTCTTTGTGAAAGAGCTCGCCCGGGGAAGCACTACCACCGTACTTATTTCTGCCGCCAAGCAGTGATGCTCGCATTGCTGCGTTCCAGTTTGAAGGGTATGGGTGCCGGTGTAATTACAGGCACATGAGACTCAACACCTTTATATTTCAGAGTGATAGGCGCAGTGCAATGCATCACAGGGCACGTCCTCAGTGGACGTGCTCGGTGAGGCAATGCATTGTTATAGGCCGAGGTAACCACTTAACATCAGGTGGGCCATCGGCTTGTTCTTTCTAGTACTAGTTGTCCTGTGAGAACATAGACCTCGCGAGCCTTTATAACCATGCAATAACCGACACTTTCCCCTTTCCCCTGGCTAAATCGAATTTCAGGTGCTTGAATTTTCCAATAGGCCTACCTATGTAGACTTTTGAGTAAAATAGGGGCATAAAGAGCAAAATAAGTTTTAGCGATTACTCGCGTTCCCTTGGTCCTAGGCGGTCGAATCTGGTGTCTACGGATTTGTCTCGTAGAGGCGGAGAGGACTGCGTGCGTAGTTTCATTGATATAGGTAGGCGTAAATTTTCGGGGGGGAAAAAAAAAAATCCCCTTTCACTCCTCCCTTTTGAAAATATTTTTACACCATCTGGTGTAGAATGAAGTCTTTAGTGTGCTTCTCAAATTTGATTGAAATCCGTCGATAAATAACGCTACAGCAAACTTTCCCCCTTTCCTCCCCTATTTTTCGCCCAATCAAAAATCGCACTCGAAAAAAAATTTAAATAAATCAAAGAACTTATGTGCCGATTTTCGTCGAAATCGGTTCATAAATGCGACTGACAGACAGACAGACAGACAGCCGGACAAAAGCATTTTTGGCCAATCTCTAAACTGAGACGCTTCGCTCGCTCGGTCAATAAAAATGTACAAAAAATAATAATGAGGTTAAGTATGTACAAAAATTATAAATTAAATCTTAAATCTAACACATATAGATAAATTGAAATACATAGTCGCAAAATGGTCTCAGCTCAGTATATGCAAATATTCTAACAACTCAAATACAAAAGTGTATAGTACCTACTTAGAGACAGCTTTATGTAAGTAAGTGCTAAACTAAAAGCAGGGTTTCTAAAAAAAACCAAGTCTAAAGACTTGCGCAAAGCAGGGTCAGCCATCTAGGTGTAGTTATTAATAGCAGTACGATAAAAATAACCTAGCAATACTCAATAAGAAATTATATTTTTCAATGAAAGGGAACTTTTACAGACAGCAATAATTAAAAACTACACAGATGCTATAGCATTAGGTGCCGCAAAAAAGAACAGAATCCTAACACCGAAGGTAAAGTTCGTACGGGAATAACTCCAACACGCACGAAGTAAGTAGCTAGGTACCTACTTCATTATCTTCCAATGTCTAGACTGAAACCTGACGAGCCACAAGTGAATCCTGACAAGCGCAAGTCACTCTAATCAAAGAAATAATTGCTGCGCTAATAAAGCAGTTCATGCAGGGTAAATGAAATATTACTGCACCAAAGCACTGCATCTTGCTTCAACTGCTTCAAACAAGAACGTACTAAGGTTCCAAGTGTAGCTTGTAGGCACATATCAAACGAAATAAAAATGCCTGAAATCAAGAATAAAAACAAAAGTTATAGAAAAGATAGAAATTAAAAGAAAAACAATAGTCATGCGATATTAATAGCTCTGTGTACTTGTTGTCTTCCTCCAGATTCTCTCTCTGATTTTCGTTAAGTGGGTACTTGTATCTTGGGAATGGTGCTTTGGGCCAGTCAAAGGCAGGACAATCCAACTTATGTATTGGCTTGGATCGCGTTGAAGAGAGGGCGCCAAATGTACGTCCATGAAAACTACCCTAAAATCAGAACAAAACTTTTATTAGGATTATCAAATATACCTACATCATACGTAATCTTACTTAATAGTCGGCTTGTTCTATCATCATGTTGCTCAGTGGACGTGCTCGGTGAAGCAAAGCGTTGTTATAGGCAGAGGTAACCACTTAACATCAGGTGGGCCATCGGCTTGTTCCATCATTTAGTTGTAGGTATAAAAAAATCATATTGTATAATTTAATTAGTAGTCTGCTGGACCGACTTCTATGTGCCCAGTGTCAGTTGATCGTAAAAATACCTAGTAAATAGAAATGACGATTACTCTTGTCTATTTATAACTGCCTAGCAACATTTCTCAAGTTCAACATAAAAATACAATAGGTATCTTATCAATCTGTTATCTTTAAATATTATGTCAGCCAACTGATAAGGCATTTCATATTTTGTTGTTGCTATGAGAGATCATGTAATGTAATACAAACGATGGGGATCAAGGATTAATTATAATAACGTTTTACGAAAGATCCTTAGCTCACCTCAAATGACATAATCGACAAATTAGGTGATCCTGGTGATCGATTGTCCATGCACGACTCTAGCTCTTCAGGAGTGAAGGTGGTCACCCCTCCGCGTTGCTTAGTACGGTACCACATGAATGCAGCTTTGTATGCATTCTCGTTAGAGCAAGAGCCGCACATCATTGTAGCTATGTGGTTCAAGCCACTCGGCGCCACGGAAAGCAGGACATTCCTCAACTTTTCTGGCCAATCGACAGATGGAAACACCCCCGTCGCAGGCCGATTCACTAGGACTCTCTGCAAAATTAAATTACGAATACATTCCGACCATTATTCTATCAAAACATGTTTGCCAGTCTGAAAAATGGATTTATTGGAAAACCCAAAACGTGAAAAACAGCAACGTAGGTTACTAAAACTATAACATGTCTATAAAAATAATCTAAGAACGATACTGAGGAATAGTAGAAGAACAGTAAGAGCATCACCATGTTATCTATTTAGTTAGACACTAACAAAAAGGTACCTACTTAGCTCAAGATCCATTTTAAACAGCACTCACCACTGTAACCTTTGTAGATAATATTATTTACAAGCAATAAGTAATGATGATAGTTACAAGGTGACTTGAAGCTAAAAATAAAACAAAGTAGGTAGGTAGTAGTAACAAGTGTTCCTTACCAGATTATGCTGGTCATCAAAAGCTTTTAACAACTCTGGATGGTTGTATCCAATAGGAACGGAAGATATTTGGGTGAATGCATCCAAAAACTCATTGCCATCTGCATCCACAAAGTAGTTCCCGATGCATTTGTCATAGTCGGCAAATAGTTGCACAGACCCAGATTGCTGAAATAATCATATTCTTAACTAAGTATATATTAATGAAACAATGAAATAATGTAGGTAGGTATGCAGAAAAATTTGTTTGTCAATAAATTTGTAACTACATAGCTTAGGTACCTACCTACATGACGTACTAAAGGCTGTATTAGATGGTTCATTTCTGCTTTCATATTCGATGGTTCTTCAATGAAGCCTCGAAAATGACACGTCTAAATTGGACGTTTTATCGTTCATTATCGATGCGCCTTTTTAGTGAAAGTCATTATCCACTTGACGCTTTCATCGGCATCGGTCATCGTTCATCGAAAATGAACAATAGGTGAACGTGTAAACCTATGTGTTAATCAAGGCTACGAACTATATGTATTCCAAGTTTCATCCAAATCAGACCAGTAGTTTTTGCATGAAAGAGTAACAAACATCCATACATACTTTCGCGTTTATAATATTCATGTTTATTTATTTATGTAGTAAGTATATTAACCAATCAAATAATACTATAATATAAAAGATATGCAGGTCACCTGTAGTGCTTCCAATTCCTGAAGTAATATTTTAGATTTAGGTCCTGGAACTTCAGTTTTGATTGATGGCTTACATGGCTCCACATGGATAGCCATAGAAAAACCTCTGGACTCTACAGAAAATAAGATGATTTACCTGACATTCAACTAAGCTTATAGCATACCGGTGTAATAAAACCACTAGGTACTGATTACATTGTCCTTCCATACGTTTTGTAATGTCGCACGCCAACCTCCTTTTTATACCACCACATTTGGGTTGGCTGGCCAATAAATGCATTAAGTCCTCCCTTTGTATAGAATTTGTGTAAATTTTGTGCAATAAAGAATTAAATAAATACGTTTTTACAAGCTTTATTAAACTTTTAATATTTGTATGTTTGGGTCAAATCTTGCAAGTTAAAATTAACCCACTTCCCGATGTCAGATTTAGCTGAAATTTAGCATACCTATTGGTCTTTGGTGACAATGCAATAATATGGTAGCAGCACTGATCTGATGATGGAGCGGGAAGGTGGACATGGAAACTCTGTAATAAAACGACGCAACCCTATCGAGTTTGGGCTAGTTTGAGTCGTCTTGACCAGGATTATGGTTCTAGAAGATGTCCAAGATCTGACGATAGAGCTGAGAGGTGGCCATGGGAACTCTGTAATAAAACGACGCAACTACATTGCGTTTGGACTTGTTTGATTCGTCTTGACAATGATTCTGGTCCTAGATGATAACATTAGGTGGTTAATGTTCCCATAGTGGTCTTATTACAACCTGTACTTATAATGTTATGTCCTACCTTGTAGGTACTTTTATAGGAAAGCAGACTCTGCTAGTTTGGACACATGAAAAGAAGACCACCAGACCACATATGTTATAAAATGATTACTTACTCTGGACATTTTTCCAGTCCAGGCAAATTGGAAGGGCAAAGATGACGTGGACAGAAGTGATCAACAAATACCTTACGTCCTACATGTTCCCCAAGATGATGGCATCAGATACTACCAAGAAACCTACTATTATTATTTATTTTATTGCTTTCATGTACAGAACAAGGAAAGAGTATACGGGTGATAATGGATCCCCTAGGGGCCATACAATTTTACCAACAGTTTGATTCTATGAAAATATGCATGAGCTTATGAAAAATTGGACTAAATAAAATCGAAAGACTTCAAATAACATAAAATGCCAATACTTACACTATACACCTTACAAATACCTACCTACTTAATTGTGAATTGCAGGTCATAAAAATATAACTTCTAAAGTGCTCTCTCTCAAAGGGAGAATCAGTAAAGTCCTTCAGTGATGATTGAATGATTTATTCAGTACCTAAGGTACCCAACTGTAGAACTGAATAAAACATTCAATCATTATTTTTATTAATATGACCTTATAACATAGTTCTTTGTGAATTATTGCAGGTCATAAAAATATAGGTAACTTCTAAAGTGCTCCTCTCTCTCAAAGGGAGAATCAGTAAAGTCATTCAGTGATGATTGACTGATTTATTCAGTACCTAGGTACCCAACTGTAGAACTGAATAAAACATTCAATCATTATTTTTATTGATATGACCTTATAACATAGTTCTCGGGTAGGGCACTTACTTGTATTCAGATTTCTTAGTAATTTTTCAGAAATCAATGACCGTAGTAAAGACATTGTCCAGAATGAAAAGACTGCGGGTCTGCGGTAGTAGATAGGTAGGTAGCTGCTGAAAGAGGGCTTGGTGAAATAACTAAACAACAGTTGTTCAGTTATTTCAGTTACCTACCGTTACTGTTGAAAATACAAGACTAAAAAAACCATAATATTAATCCTACTTTAATAACTATAAATCACACACTCATCTAAAATTTAAAAAATTCATAGAAATATTTGAATCTCAGAGACACTCAGCACTCAGAGAAGAGATTTCTTTCTATGAAAAGAAAACAGAAACCCCACCTATGAACCGGACCGGACTGAGACGAGACCACGACGAGGAGACACCCATGCACCATACACAGACGACAGACGGACAGACACAGCAGCAGTGTTGCCAGATCAATTTTTATAAAATCTGATGATGCGACTAGAAAAAATCAGGAGATGTATGGGGAAATATTTCAAAAAATCAGTATATGCAATTTCGGTAAATAAAACAATGTCAGGCATTAAAATAACATTACATTTTAGTAGTTATATATTGTCCTTGAGATACATTTTACTGTTATGTTTGCCTAACATTTCTGCGCTTATATTGAAGTCGTAGCGTTCTCCATGAATCATATAAGGAGATATTAACTTTAATTACATGTCATAATCATTTTAGCGGGGTGAGTGTCAAGTCAAACCGATTTCTTTTTCGCCATCCGTCCAGTTTACGATGACAATTTTATAGTGCCAACCTAATCACGATAATTTTGTGTTTTATTTCAAGCAGATTTTGATTACTATCATATTTGAAAGTAAAGCTAAGATTTGAAAAAAAATCAGTAGATCCCCCGAAAAATCAGGAGATCTGGCAACACTGCACAGCAGCAACCACGCAGCAACACAGCAGCAGACAGATGCTGTCTGGCATCAACCATAGATTTTTGAATTATATAAAAGCCCGAAAACATGTTGGCCGAGCGAACGCCAACGCGAGCCAACGCGAGCCTAAGCAAGCGTAAGCAAATTGAGTGCTACCATCCACATGTTTGGCAAGCCTACGCAAACTATTGCAAGCGACGAGCAAGTCAAGTAGACGAGCGGGCCAACATGTGGACATGGTTGGCCGAGCGCAGGCAAGCGCCTTTGATTTGTGCATAAAAACTGACACGGCTCCGAAGTGAGGCGAGTGGCGGCGAGCGACCGCGAGCGACCGCAAGCGATGACAAGTCACTGCAAATGTACTGCCCACACGTTGGCGCTTGTAAGCACTCGGCCAACTAAGGCGAGCGACACCGAGCCATGGCAAGGCAAGGCCAACATGCCGTCCACATGTTGACATTGGCCTTCACTCGTCGACGTTGGGCCAACATGTATAGACGGCATAAGATCGCGATCGAATAGCAAAAAAAGGTACCTAGCCAGTGTTGCCAGATACACTGTAATTACAGTAGATCTACTGTATTTTCAAACGATCTACTGTACACTGTAATACTAAAATTACAGTGTATGGAAAACACTGTAACTTTTCTACAGGCAAAAATCCATTTAGTTTAATCTGTCAAGCCATCTTCTTGAAAAAAGTTCCGTACTGTCAGGTGTCAGGGGGGCTACATACCGATCTAGGGCAATAGAACGCTTACCTATCTATATCTAAAATGACTAAATATTTGTTAGGACATGATTTATGATCTAGAATATATAACCCTAAGGATTTTTCTAGACAATATTTTGTGATAACATGGTTTGTAAGCTGAACGCAGCTTTTGTGAAAAAAAAGATAAATCTGAACATGTCGAAATGCAACCGGCTACTAGAGCCCGCGCCACCTCTTTACTTATGTCACAATCACAACCCTTGTTTCATAAATTAGGAATAACTTCGTAGTATTAACCGCCCAAATTGTGTCAACCGTGTGTTAAGTAAGTTTTCAAACATATATTAGTACCTACATACCTACCTACAATTCTATTGTAAATTGGTTTCATATACAATGCATTACGAATTTGTTTGGCTCGTTTAGCGCAACAAACCGTTCGACATAACAACCACCAGTTGTGTTAATTATAAATCAACTGAGAAAATGAAAAGTCATTTAATTCGGGCATAAAATCTACAAAAAAACGGCTATCGAGATAAATGATAGTGACAGTCATTGATTAGTGGTTGGTTAGTTATTTAGAATGTGAATTTTAGTTTAAAGTTAAACAATAACAGTTTCTTGAGATCTACTGTAAAATTCACTGTATTTTTTTAACATCTACTGTAATTTTGTCGCAAATACTGTAAATTTTAGCACCAAACACTGTAATATCAGTTTTCTCATCTGGCAACACTGTACCTAGCTAAATAAAAAACTACTTGTCTGTCTATCCTACATCGGGTAGGTACCTAGGTCGTAGTGAAATAAAACCGAAAAAAGGACAAAAATAAATAGCAGACAAGACAAAGAGAACTTCAGAGCTGAGTGCATCCCAGTGATTTATATATTTATTTTCACGATACAGAATTAAATTTCCAAAATGTTTGCCACGCTCAGGAAAAGATTTCGATGGAGTCAAATTACGCCTCGCGAGAATGTACACAATCAAAAATCATATATCTTGGTTATTTTTGTTGGCTTGCTAGAAGAAGTTTTATTTTGGAAATCATTGTGGCTTTCGTTGACGTTTATATTATCTTGGCAAATAATATTATTGTAAGTATTTGCCTAGCTAACCTTCGTCATTATGGAGGTACAAACCAACTCCACCCATTGTATCTTGATGATTCTACCACCTTAAGAAAATTCTTTATACACTAGTCCCTAGCTAGACCAGGGTCGACCACGATGTGGCCTTCTAAGTCGACCCATAATCTCATCCTCATGTTAACTTCGTCTAAGGGCTTGTCACCATTTTGTGATAGCTCTAGAATAGTATAAGGCACTAAAATGATGATGATAATGTTTAGATGTTTGTTTCAATTGTGCTGCAACTACTGGTTTGATTTGGATGAAATTAGAAATATGTATTTATAACTTGTTAATAACCTGGACTAACACATAGGCTACTTTTATCCCTGAAAATCAACAGAATGAAACGGTATGCGGAAGCTAGTTTTTCATAAAGCTACGGGCTGTAGTTCAAATAAAGATGTAAGATTGTAGATAACTAAATCTTGGCATCTAAGAAATTTTGCAAGTTCTTAGCCCAAGGTTTTGCTAAACTAACCATCACAAATACTAATAGTATGTTTTTTTTCAGCACATGTGTCTACAGGCAAATCAGCCTGTTACAATTCATTCTATGCATCAGTATAAGTGCATTATGTATGGATGCATTTGAAACATGGCTGAAATATAAACACAGAACAACATTTCTTAAACGCATGGCCAATCTTGAAACAACCCAACTGAATTTAACCATTGCTAAATTGTGTTATTGGGTTCATAGAAGATGGCATGACTTTATTTTCATAAGAGAAACAAATCATACCAAAGTAAGGCTATAAACTGATTATATCTAGATATAAAAATAATAACATGCCTTTGCATCTAATCTAGACAGTTTATTCAACATCAGGGGCCACTATTTACCTAAGCATTGCCCCTATACCCTAAGATATATTTTACCTACCCTACCTTTGAAGATGTTAAGGAAAATAGTCATGTCCAAATGAGGCATGTCCAAAAATATTATCTTACTAACAATTTTGATGTACATTGGCCATTATTAGATATTTTATTGTTATTTTGCAGGCATTTTTATTGGCCAATATCATATTGGGATCAATATTTTTCTTTGGGAAGTATTTCAATGGATACTTACTAATTTATATTAGCTGTATGTTTCTGTGTATATCATATAAAGTTGTTCCTCCAGTAAAAAAAATACTATCAAACATTGTGCAAGATATTGGTAAGTAGATTTATTATACATAATTATGCATTCTAATCTAAGGGCAGCTTGCACCAGAATCGCTAAACGCGTTTATCTATTAAATAGTATTTAGCGAGTTGTCAAGTCATATAAATACGTCAGATTTAAATCTGTTTTAAAAGCTGATTACTTTTAGTGATTTGATTGACACGTTTAGTGATTCTGGTGCAAGCTGCCCTATGAGTTTTTATACTTTAGTAGGTTTCTAAAACTAACTGTCATTTGTTTTCAGAATCTGAGACAGAATTTGAAGGACTTATTCCTGATGCATCAGATGTTGATATTAAACTTTTATCAATTGAACCAGAGAAAAGTCAATATGTGGATGAAAAACAAAGCTTAGGTAAAAATAAAAACCCAAATTATGATTGCAGATCAATAAATTGTCTTAATAAATGGCATACACCAAGTGTGAGAAGTGGACCATAATCATAATCTTTAGACTCATCAAATGTAACTTAGATACCTACATCAGTGAAACAAATAATAATAGCGGTAAATTATTGTATTAAAAATGTTACAGATTACTGGAAACCAGAAGACATCCCTATTGAAGAAGCCAGTGATAGCTCTGAATCAAGTTCCCTTGTAACAAATTTTTCTATGGAAAAAGTTAAATCACTGCAGAAGGATGTGGAAACTTCAGACTCAAGTGAAGATGAATACATACCACTTGGTAGGCATTAGAATAGCAAGTACTAATGATGCAGGCATTAACATAACATCAAAATAATATGTACTATTCTTTTTTTCAGACAGACTGAAAGAGCCACTTATTTCGACTCTGGAGGTGGCAGAGCCAGTCAGTTCATGGAGCAGCAGTGCTTATAGTACTTTTTGGAACATAAAGGATGCTGTATCCAATATCATACATTCTGACATAGACAATAAAAGGACCAGAATGTCCAGTGCTGAATCTTCTGATGGTTTTGAAATGATTGATAAAAATGAGCTAAATTAGAAACATATCAAGAGTGATCATTTTTTTAAAGTCAGTTCATGTGGATAGTATTTAATTTTAACAATAATATTGTCGTTGGACAAATTGTTTCTGATTTATGTGAATTGGTATTACAATAACTACTTGGCTTTATAACTTCTTCATCATTTCCTTGTGTTGTGTCTTCAATGCTTTGAGGCGAATACTGTTAAGTGTGTTTCGCGCAACTAACGTCTCCAACATAGGCCTTGACATCTATAACAAAGTAACAATGAGTAATTAAAAGATGATATTAAAGATATTGGAAATCAAATAATTTGTAGTTGCAAAGAAAGAACTGCAAAACGAACCTTATCAACAATATGCCCTATAGCAATGGTTCTCACAGCAGCATTGTGTTGTCTGTTGATGATATCATCATTTTCACTCTGTATAGCTTCATTGTTAAAAGCTTCATCTTCTTCTTCTTTGAGAATTGTTGGCAATTGAGTTAAAGTCTGAAAACATGTATGAATGAAGATACAGGAAGTTTTACTACAGTGTAGATCAATAGCTACATAATAACAGTTAACCTACCTCACATCCAGTAGCTTACCTCAAAGTTGTTGGAAATTAGAGAATCATTGTTATTGATAATTTCCATTTCAATTTCTCTTCTACTTTGAGAAGACCCATCATTCACAGATTGGAAGCATGTTACTTGGACCTTCAATAATCAACAAATAGATATCAGATTTCACATACCTAGCTAAAGTTATTATTAATGTATGAATGAATGTAAAAGGGCCCATTAAATAATTACCGAAGGGGCTTTTGATGTTTGGTCGGTAAGAAACACTGCAAAAATAAGTCCGACAAAACTTGAATCCATTCTCTGATACATGAACTGGGTGGAAAGATCTGAAAAAACAAATAGGAATCAGAAGCCATTTATGATTTTTTATTGATAGGTAATTCAGAGGCTTTAATGAAACCCACCAACATGTGAGGGCCAAACTGTAATATGAGGATGTGAGTGGTACCATCCTACTACTCGTAATGGTCTTCCTAATTCACTGGCTAGTTCTTCAGCTTTTAATGTGGCTTGAACTAGTTGTTCTTCAGATATTTCAACACGATCCGGTTTTTTATCAAGTCTTCTTAGAATGACTGATGATACAATTGAAACTAATGTATTGTTATTGTGAACCTGCAAGAAAAAAGTTTCTTGTAGCATGTATAGAACTTTTGGATATCCTGTTTATTTACAATAGAAATAGAGGTAAATTTTATGCATTGATTGACATGACACACAATTTCGTATATGTACCAACCTCTCCAATGAGTAAACCCATTATTTCTTCTTTTTCCGTTGATAAGGCATGTTGCATACAAACAAGAGCCACATCTGATGAAAGCAAAACTTTGTTCAGCATTTTAGAACACAAGAAAAATAAAATCTTTACACAATGAATAGAGGAATATTACTAACTTTATTTGTCTAGCTTAGCTTGGTGCAGTGGCTGGTCGCTGGAGCACCTTTCGGGCGGGACCTCAGACCACAGAATACTGTTACCCAAGAAGAACGTTTACTGCATACAAATATGGCAGGACAAAATTGACCATTTATTTGGGGGTTCGTAACTAGATGGCGTTATTTTTGGCACCAACTTTTAAAATATTTGGTGGCAGTTTCAATCTATTTTAGCGCTAAATTTCGAACAGACCTGGCAGGGATTAAAATTGTTTAAACAGTTTCTGCTGTTTGGCTTATCTTTTTGTCAAAATGCTGACATAAGATTATTACAGAATGTTAAAATCGTTGCTAGTTTTATCAGGTCAGCATTTGACAAAAAGATAAGCCAAACAGCAGAAACTGTTTATAAGCAATCTGTCTTTCTTGGCCTAGCAGTGAAATACGAAAACTAATCAGGTACCTAACAAATTAAAAGTCACAAGTTTATTGATTTTTTTTATTATTTAAGTTTACGAATAAGTTTTCTAGTGGGTCTTGCTGGAGCCTTCTTCTGGCTAGACTTTTTATGTTTTTATGTTTAGTTGTAAGATTTTTCCACACTTGTTCCAATCCGTTAATGGTGCATATCCATCCTTGTTGTAAAGGGGGTGGTGTTCTGCACCCCAAAAACTTCAGTTTTTTAAAAAATTCTTTCATTTGCCCAAATAATTCTATATGACGCGTATTGTTTTGGATATTGGTGGCTAACGGCTTTCCTCTTCTTCTGTCTGGCGTATAAGCGTTGACGCTGTCAAATAGTTCATCCATTTTTTTTAATACTTCTGCCGTCGTTGTCGCTGAAGTCGATAGTTCTCCTGAAATAATAAAAAAATAAGTGAGTAAGATACCTCTTACTATCCCAAATTTCTTACTCCTACTCCTATTATTAACTAAACAAACAACGATAAAACTAGCCAAGTAAGCAAACTCTCAGTACAAAAAAAATTCAATATATTTATTTATTCCCCACCAAGACCACCATATTAACACCAGAAAGTGTAAAATTAAACACAGAAACTGTCATAAACAATTTACTACCGAACAAATCGTGAGAATAATATCTAAAAGCCTATGATATTTATCTTTCTCATAGAGGGGGATGAAAAGCAGAGTGTGCCTATGTGTAGTGTTAATCCTCGCTACGTTCAGGATTCTACTCTAATTTTGGTCCCTTATGACACAATCTACTATTTCGTGTGGTAAGCTGGTTGTCTTATTAGACGTAGACAGTATAGTAAGAATAGAATTACTATACCACCATGGCTGGTGGCCATATAGGACCATGTATTTTTCATACCTACATACATTTTTCATACATACATACCAAATTGTAGGTATTTTGTTTGCCATCTTCTGCTGGTTTCTGGGTAATCAGCGATCCTGTAGTTGTACCATCGACATTCATCTGGCTCTGGTTTAATAAGTTAAAATTTTCCATTAAAGGTAGAGTTAAAGATGGACCAGCCACAGGCTCAATCGTAACCAACACAGGGTCTGTCAAAACCTGAAATAAACAAACAAGTAGTGTTAAGAAACTGTGTGCCCTTTATAACCGACTTTAAAAGAGGGAAAAGGTTCTCAATTCAGTTGTTTTTTTTAATGTGTGTTACCTCAGAACTCCGTCATTTATAAACCGATTTCAAAAATTCTTTTTTTTATCTGAAAGGATGTACTTCCAGGTTGGTCCCATTTAATTTTCATCATAATCGGTTCAGTAGTTTGGCTTATAAATAACTCAGTCAGTTTTTCTAGTTTTTTAACTTATAAATTATACAACTTCTTTGTGTTTTTTTTTTCGGGAACATCATAAGATCTTAGTTCGGGTGAACAACTAGTTATCATACCAAACGCGAAAGTTTGTTATTATGTATGGATGTTTGTTTCTCTTTCACGCAAAAACTAGTGGTCCGATTTGAATGAAACTTGGAATACATAATTTATTCCAAGTTTCATAACTCAATATTGAAAAAAATGTCGCTTGAGTCAAGTCGCCTTTTAACCGTCGCTATAGTTCGTAGCCTGGATTTACACATAGGCTACTTTTTATCCCGGAATATCCACAGGATCAAACGGGACGCGGACAAAGTCGCGCGCGGAAGCTAGTATATTATTATAGAAAAAACTCACTAACCTTGTCACATTCAGCATCTGGTACTGCAGCTTTGAATTGCCTAATACCAGCATTATCAATGAACCATTTCCTTTCAAAATGTCTAGTGCACAGCATTCTATGTTCACTGTGAAGTTGGCGATGGAATTCTTGAGAGCTCCAGGAACCATGTGGAAAACAATACTTGGCCCACAACACACATCTGAAATTTATTATATGCATCATTTAGTATTTATTTCATTCCAAAGCAATTTTCATGTCATTATCTTATGAAAATGTTCCGAATAGTTCTTATTGTCTGTTTTTTTTCCTGCTTGTTTTGTGCTGTACCTACCTGTGATTGTGAACTAAATAAATAATTATCTATCTATTATTCTATTTCCTCCTAATTTTATGATATTTAGGGAGTCTTAACGATGGAAGTAACGAAACACAATAGATTTGTAATGTGCTTTGTTATGCCACCCTATATTATCACATGACTGAGATGTCTTTTTCAACATTTACCGTGACTTTGAGGTAAATCTTAAGATTTACCAAGTGAATGGTGGTAAAAGTCCTTATGAACGATGATCATAGAACTATTGGAACTTTTACCCGTACAAATTGGTAAATCTTAAAAGACTTACCGCAGATCGGGCTTTTATACCTAGTAACATTATTATATTCATTTCATAACAATCAGTGTCAGAGTTTTTATGAGAAAAAATATGATGGGAATTCCCATGGAGACAGACACAATCAGGTTGTGTTCAGTAGACTACTTACCGATTAATGTTAGTTGGTCCCGGCTTAGGAAAACGATGTAATATGGTATCAGGGTTTTCACACGGTGAAGCCCCACACTTGACACACTTCCTTTGATTTTCTTTTATATTTGAAAGATAGATCTAATCACAAAGTTCCAATCTAAATACAGAGTCACTGTCTCAACCACGAGTCTCTTATCTACCACAACACACGGACTTCACTCCAGCTAAAATAGAAGGCGAAACCCTTATAACATAGAGTCACTGTCTCAACCAAAAGTCTCGTATCTCCCACAACACAACGCACGGATTTCACTACAGTTAAAATGGAGGGCGAAGCCCTTGCAACTAAATAGAGTCACTGTCTCAACCACGAGTCTCTTATCTCCCACAACACACAGATTTCACTACAGAAAACGGAGGAGCAGATGCTCAATTCAATGTTATTCATAGGAAATCTTTCTTTGACGAAACTTCACGAAAGTAAAAAAAGCCAACACCAATGGACAATGACGGACATGTTTTTCGTTTTTGAAAAGAAAAACATGGAGTTGCAGTGCTACTAACTCACAATTCAATTTTACCCCATTATTTTAACGATTGCTACATTACATTATTCAATCTTTTATCCTCTTGGCAACCTTATCGATCTTGAATCATCCATCTCCTTGGCTATTAATTTGGCTTATCATGCCTTAGAACACTCCAAACTTACTCTTATGTATCTGTAAAAATTGTTTCCATAATGCCCTGCCCTAGGTCGCATAGTACACCTCCCTCCCCCCCCCCCCCCCCCCCCCGTGACCTGACAGTGTGGAACTTTTTTTGCAGAAGATGGCTTGACAGGTTAAATAAAACCATTTAGGTAGGTAACTAAACATTTTTATTGCTTTATATAACAAAATGGGTAAACCGAGGCGCTAATTTCTTTAGCTAGGCACCCCCCTAAATGTTTAGGTAAATAACTCTGCCTACTCTCTCATATCTGATACTCACTGTACCTGCTAGGTTTCTATGTACCTTGCATACCCTTTACCTACCTACTGTATGTTTTGCTGGAAATAAAGTTTTTTTTTTCATTTTCTTACTAATAGTTAAAAACGGCATCACCACGCTCAAAAATTTTTTTAGCTCAACTAAGTACGAGACATTTGAACCCACCAACTCCAATTTGCGTTGTATTCCGGGCCGCAATAGGTAAATTATTTGCCATCTCTGTCAAATCAATGGCATTGCTGTTTAGCTTTCCACATCATTTTTTTTTATCTCAAACATCTAAAATGGCGCGGGAGTTTGGCGTGAGTGACAATGATGTTAGCGAATATTAGGTTCGACCAAAATATTTACTCGTATCTCGAAGGGCGAATTTCCCAACTAATACTGGCTGGAAACACTGGACAGTAATTTGATGAGAATTTGGCAAAAGGACTAGTACCTATCCAGCGCCAGAAAAAATTAAAAAAAAAAGAAATTGATGAGAAATGCACGCTGCCTAAAAATTATTGCACTAAAATGTTAAATATTCTGATTATTTTTTAAATGGTTTATTTTATTGTGCAGTTTATTTTTACATAAAAATATAATAAATTGTAAAAATAATTAACAATTATTTCACTTAACAAAACTACACAGTTTTAGTGCAGTTTGATGAGGCAACTACTATGAGCGAGATCGAGCTACAGCTATCCCTGTTCTTTGCAGCCCCAAGTAGGTATTGTGGGAGGTACCGCACTCGTCAAACAAAGTCGACCCCACCTGCCTCAGACCACAGAATACTGTTACCCAAGCCTCAGACCCACACCACACTCCACAGACCAATAGATCAAAATTAGGATGCTAGACCAGCCAAGCCAGACAGACAGACAGAACAATTTGTTCTGAAAGGCGGGCGGGACCGGGACCAAGCCCGATGCATAGACTACAGAATAGACCGCAATCGTAGAGGGAGCAGGGTATAGAGAAAGCATTAGCGTATACAGGCATGAGATAGCAATATAATTATTTCGTATGAATTTTATCTTAATTAGAATTGAAATCTGCATATTATTGATAAGAAATAGGTATCAGTTTATCGATAGTTTGATTTAGAGCTGGTTCAGACAGGGCGGAATCCGTGCGGATGCAAATCGCGCGGTTCTACACGCAAGTGTTCAGACAGGCGCGGATGTAAATGCGGAGTGACGTAATCCGCATAGAGTGACAGTCGTTCCAGTCCAGTCAAGTAAATAGATCCGAGCGGCGACCGCGCGAATTCATTTTCTAGCGGTTGAGTGGCGGTAGCCGCGCGGACAGGTATGAACGAATTATAGGCGCTAATGTAAATAAGATCCGCGCGGTTAGGGTTACCATTTAGGAATTTGAGAAGTCCTGGCAAAAAGCCGGACATTTCGATAAAAGTCCGGACTTTTTACTCACAAAATGGAAACATACCCTCTTAGTAACAGTGGTATGGTAGGCATGGTAGCAGACGCTCACATAACGCATTGCGACATTGCGAGGGAGGATTGATTGTTTGTAAACGCAATAAAATAATTATTGTAAGTTAAAGAAGACTTTGATTATCTATTTCTGTCTTTTGTTTATGTCCTGTGTTGTGTGCAATAAAGAATTAAGAATTAATTAAAGAGTGATTTGAGATTAAATTACTTATTATGTAAGTAGTTATATTACTCATATTCCATCTAATTTAAATTTAAAAATCCGGACAATTTAAAAGGCCGGACAAAGACCGGACAAGAGTCTAAAAGTCCGGACATGTCCGGACTTATCCGGACGGATGGTAACCCTACGCGCGGTCTAACCGCGCGATTTGCATCCGCACGGATTCCGCCCTGTCTGAACCAGCTCTTACTCACTGCATTTCATCAAAAATCCAACTTACCGATGAGAGGTTATGTTCGGCTATTTCGCTCACTACGGCTTTTACAGTCATTATTACTGCAATTCACCATAACTACACACTTTTAGTAATCTTTGGAAACCACAATTTGTTTTAGAGCGTAATTCTTACGAAACGCATGTTTTGTCTGCCATCGACGGCAGCGGTGGCAGACAAAAATAAACAAATACGCGGATAGAGACAAAAAACTCAAGTCTTGTCTTGCTACACATTCATAAACTTGCATCGCGCCTTCTTACTTTTGTAATTATTACTCTTTTAGCTTCTCGTCCATAGATACTCGCTACGAACGACCGCAATAGAATAGGCATCTATTAGTTTTCTTATTCTTCGTGTACAATACATTACAAACAACGTGCAATGATGATGAATGAGTTAGGAATTTTTTCCAGCTTTTTTAGCATAGATCAAAAGTCTAGAAGATTTTAAGGACAATTTGTGAAAGAGTTTTGGCGATATCTCAAAAACTGAATTTTCTACGATTTTTTAAAGTTTAAATTTTCAAAATCAGTTTTGAGGTTTTGAGCCCGGCGATTTCGCGTATACTTCTTTGAGAAACTTGACATTATACCGAACCCGTACTCGAATGTCAAACGTTAGTCGTTAGACCAAAGAGGTTGTACTACGCCCTGTCAAAATGACGTGACATGACATCATCCTCTTACTAAATTGGCGCTGCTAATCCCGTTCGATCATTTTATCCTGTAGATCCTGTTAATTATTCGGGATAAAAAGTAGCCTATATGTCGATCCAGGTTACGAACTATATACATGCCAAGTTTCATCCAAGTTGGTTCAGTAGTTTTGACGTGATTGAAACACAAACATCTAAACTTTCGCATTTATAATATTAGTAGGATAGGATTATCCACTTGACACTGGCAAAATTGTCTGTCGAAATGACGGACAGAGGCCATATATATACCATAAACCACAAACTAATAGATGCATAAAATTAAATGCATCCATAAACCAAGAAGTTGAAGTTGAACGGTTTTGCTTGTGGAATTTTGCATATTTTGCTTTGATTTCGTATTTTGATTTTGCCTTCTTATCGTAATCAGTAAACACAGTAAATGT
Organism: Gandaritis pyraliata; assembly: GCA_947859175.1. Classification (NCBI taxonomy): domain Eukaryota; kingdom Metazoa; phylum Arthropoda; class Insecta; order Lepidoptera; family Geometridae; genus Gandaritis; species Gandaritis pyraliata. Next base: position 6,028,583 of record OX401853.1, on the reverse strand, counting down.
TAGGCTGCTATATCAACGATTAGGTAGCCCATTACACATAGTAATAATTATGTCTACAAATAATTATGACAAATCTGCCAAAGATGGAGCTCGAACATACAAGTGTGATTATGCCACCAAACTTACATTGAATTTACACCATTTGAAAAGAGATGAAAGGTTTTGTGATATTGATCTAATATCAGGATCCACTACAATAAAGGTATGGCTTGTGGGTGGCTCAAAACAATGCTAACTTACATTTAATTGTTTGATAATTATATTTTCTCAACTATTGTGTTCGGCTTTCACTAGTTAGCAGTGGTAATTGTGGTAAAGTTATACTATAGCTAACATACTACCTAATCGGTATAGATCATTCACTTTTAAGCACAGCAGACCATAGATGATCTTTAGATGCATGTAAAATTTTGTTTGGCTGTAACCACCTGTCTCACAAAACATTTACATACTTAATCATCACCTTGTGTTATAGCAATACAATACAGCAATGCATACTATGACAGAATTCCCACTAGAAGTTATAGTGTAGAACACATTGCTGTAATTCTTGTCAACTATTTGCAACCACTCAGTGCTGCATTAATTCTGGTAACCAATCTCCTCTGTACCATTTAGTTCATTCTTATTACACCAACTTTAATTCTATAGATATTGGGGTAACATATCTTAATATTAATATTAATGATTTATAAAAAACCAACTTCAATTCAACTACTGGCTTCAGCATCAGATGATGATGATGATGGCAGTTCATTGGAAATATTCTAGTGACCATAAACACCACTAAAAAGTCACAGGAAAGCAAAACGCAATCTATTTATAAACCAAACTACTGAACCGATTTTAATGAAAATTGAATGGGATCAACCTAAAAGTATAAGCTCCTTTCAGATAAAAAAAGAATTTTTGAAATCAGTTCATAAATGACGGAGTTCTGAGGTAAGGTAACACACATGAGAAAAAAATTAAATAAAATTTAGAACCCCCTCCTTTTTTGAACTTGGTTAAAAAACAAGATTCTTGAGATTTTGCAATAGCACTAAATTCCTCATAAACCAAGTTAACCTACTACTGACCCCAACTACTGTAATCTGTGGTAAATGGTGTTGGTGCAACAATTAGTATACTAAAGTATAAAGTTAAACCTCTTTAAATGACATGTATGGAGGGACTGTATGTTTACCCAAATAAAATAAAAAATTGTCACCCTACAAAGTATGCAATCATGACATGTATTTCAGGCTCATCGAGTTGTTCTTGCAGCCAGCTCTGAATATTTTGATGCTATGTTTAGTGTGGGCCTAGAAGAGAGCCACAAAGGCCATGTAGCGCTGCCCAGTGTTCCACCTGACATCCTGACCAAAATTATAGATTTTATATACACAGGTTGGTTTAGGTTGTTATGTGTAGGTATTCAATTCACACTGCTGCTAAACATTTTGCAACCTTGGTGCAACAATATGGAGCTAGCAGCTCGCTCCGACCTGTAATCTCCTGATGTTCCCGAAAAAGAAAATAAAACAATTAATATTTTTTTACGCTTTAGTTAGATAAACTATACAAATCGCATCGATACAGCGATCTTCGTCGCTCACTCGATCAAAAATCTTGTGTGGTGTGATATCCAACTAGGTTAGTACAGTAACAGTAAACAAACAGTAAAATGTTGGAAGATTGAAGAGACTGCATTTGCAATAAAAAATATTAAACAATTTAGTAACAACATGTTTTGGCAGTAGAAACTCACATTAAGATACCTAGGTGGGTATTGTAGGATATTAATACATCCCAAAAAACAGATTTTCATATTTATATAATATTTGCAGGTGAAATAGTAATTGACAAAGTATCAGTCCAGCACTTACTTATAGCTGCTGATATGCTGCAGCTGAGAGAGCTGGTGACAGGATGTGGAGAGTTTTTGAGGAGAGAACTCCATCCATCCAATGCTCTGGGAATTTTTAGGTAATTTTAGATAAAAATTACAAATCTTTGTGATCTTAAAAAGTATTCAGTCAAAACTAGGACAACTAGCAAATAGCTATCTAACATGGTTCAGAAATGTAGGTATCTAGTGTGTCACTTTAATATTATAATCATGACAAGTAAAGTTTTTGATTTCCATTACCATTAGGTATGCTTCACAGTATGGCAGCAAGTACCTATTCAAGGGTTAAATGTTGTTTTTATACAGCGTGTAGCTACAATGGCGACATTAAATGAACACACGGGTAGAGCTACTTATAAGTATTCATAAAAAAAATAAAAAAATAATTAAAGTCCATAATAGAAATTTCGAATTTTTCAAACAAACTTAATAATAAAATACGCAACAAAAATTAATCATTCTGTGAGTGTGCAAACCGCGCCGCGCCCGCGCCCGCGCCCGCGCCTGCCTGCCCGGGCGGCTCGGTGGCGGCGGCGGGGCGCGGTGGAGCGCGGGGCGGGGAAATCAAGCGACACCAAGGAAATCAAATAATTTCACTTTACCTTGTTCACTTTACTATTAATTTTATTGTTGTGACCTATGCACCTCGCGCCTTACACTTATTAAATCTTCAAGTTCTCAATGTAGCCGCCGCGCCGCCGCGCCGCCACCACGTCGGACACAAAGATGTACCTAACCGGCGCTGAATATTCGCCCTGGCCTTTTGCATTTTTGCATAAACGTCGTCTTTCACAAAGCCCCATAAAAAAATCGAGGGGCTTGAGGTCAGGTGACATTGGGCCACCTAAGAGGTCCGTGTCGTGTCGTCCTATCCAGTATCCACTGAGCACCAAACATTTCATTTAGCCGCTCCCTAGTCGCAAAGGTAGACAGATAAACAAATAATAAATCAAAGCGTCTTTATCGCTGTACCTACGTAGACCTGATTGGGTACTTAGAATAGAAAAGCTAAACTAACAAAACCAAGCGTCTTTTTCGCGAAACATTCAGAATAGGTAGATAATTAGCAAAATTATTAAAATAAAGTGTGTCAAGGACACCGGCCCGCGTATCACTGGCTAGGCAGGACGAGTCGGTCGAGCGGGCGGCGGGGGCGCTCCTCAATCAAAGGGCGAGGCGAGCGGAGTTAGCTATCCCTTTCATGCACAAGCACAACGTCGCAATTTCGGGTGTCTTATTCTAACAATACTTTCTTGCTCTTCATACGCGGTTATGACCCGTGAACCCGACAGATGACCTCTGCTCTTACGTACAGGTTGCTCCGAGGCGTTATTTAAGAAAATTGATTTATTTCGATAAATCTTATGTTTAATGAAATAAAAAATATGTCTATATTCTGAAAACGCGAAACCGGATACGCTGGTTAATTTAATGTCGCCATTGTAGCTACACGCTGTATATTATTAAATTTAGTTTTTATATTAAATATTACAGATTTAGTGAAGCACACAATTGTATTGAACTTGCAAATGAGGCTTTGGAACATGTCCAGGCCAATTGGAATGTGGTTGCTACTGGTGAAGAACTACTTGAGCTGCCTTTACAACAGCTAATTACCCTTTTGTCGTCTGAGCAACTAAAAGTGGATAGTGAGGCACAGGTATAAAACCATCCACTTACATGTAGGTACTTATGCTGTTTTAGGTCAAAAACTTAATTTTTACCTAAAACAAGCACCATCCAAATAATATACATAAATATGTATACTTATATGTATAAAAGAAAAAATGAGGAACAGACAGACTTCATAGTAAGTATGTAAGTACTTTAATGTTTTTAGGTGTTATACCCAGCTCTGAGATGGCTTGAACATGATTCCTTGTGTCGAAGACGTCACTGTTTTGAAGTTTTGAGCCATGTTAGACTTCCTTTGATAGCATCAGAAGTCCTAGATGAAGCTATCAAAAATGTGCAAGATCCATCAATAGCAGTCGCTCTAAAAACAGTCCGGAAAGATATGGTAAGTCTGATTTTTTTACAAATGATGTTAGAGAACGTACCCAAACTACTGAACCGATTTTGATGAAATTTGAATGGGACCAACCTGGAAGATCCTTTCAGATAAAAAAAGAATCTTTCAAATCGGTTTTTAAATGACAGAGTTTACAGAGAGACTGGAGGTTACAAACATTTCAAAAAATTTAGAACCTCTTCTTTTGAAGTTGGTTAAAAAATATCATCAATCTAGTTCCTTTAGTACAAGCTTTGTTTAGTCAGGTTTCATGCTGAAGTCTTATCACTACTAGTTTGTTTTTTTATTTCGTAGAAGTCACAAGACGTAGAGCGGTGGTTTCTCGCGTTTCACATGAAATCGTCTAAATTGCTACATCTACATCACTACCGGTTTGTTTTTGTTTTATGTCGTAGAAATCAGGTCGTGGAGCACTGGTGCCTTTAGGGGCGGAGCCACGTGCGCGCGCTCGTCGCTATCTCCTCGTAGTGGGCGGGTCGTGTCGCGACACCAGCACCAAGCATCCACCGGTCACCGACGACAACATACTCTCCACGGTGCTCAAATATGACTTACTAAAGATGTAAGTTTTACCATTACGTAGTAAAGCACCTACTAAATCTACTCTGTGGTATATTACACATAAAAAAGTTTAATTCTAATACCGTCGAGTAAAGGTTACACTACGATTATGATGTACCTCACACTCAATCAAGTTACAAAAGGAAATTCAAATTTTATTATTAAGTATTTCTTTATTTATAGGTTGCTTTAAGACTTAGTAAATATAACGGCGAAAGTGATTGTAGTAAACATATTTTCCCCAGGATCAATAATAAATTGTTGACCGGTATCAATAATACACTACACAGAAGGTAGGTATTCCTATGTTGGATCTTAAAAAAATATAAAATGAAATGTGATGTGTTTGCAGGGAATGGGAGGAGCTTTCACCCATGGGCATAGCGCGCATCCAACCGGGTGTGACGACACTCGGCGGACGCGTTTACGTCGTCGGCGGCGAGCAGGGCAGTCAGATATTAGCCAATGGAGAGGTGTATGACCCCCAGGTATACTAGTCACCATTACAAGAGAATCCCTAAAATTATCTATAAATACGTGCCGTGCGGTACACGGATCGGACCCGGCGGAAATAATACGTATGCTGCAATGAAGATCTACCTAAATCAATATTTCAATTGAAAACTGTCAAATTGTATGCTTGAGTGCCTTTTCATACGTCCCGGTTGGCGGTTAGCCTGTGCTGGGTACACGGCAGCGAAGTGTATGGGTTTGCCGGGCAAATTTTGTCGGTACGTGTGAAAGATAACGTACGTAGCATACGAGCCTAATGCCCCATCCAGACTCTCCACGAGGCTACACGAGGAAACGCGAGTGCGAGAGTGAGGACGGTGCGCTCGTGTCCCTCGCCTTCCCTCTCGTCTTCCCTCGCCTCGCCTCGCTGTCGTCGCTCCGCTTGGTGTCAGTTTTTCGGGCGCGAGTCAAAGGACGCGAGCTTGGACGAATACACGCGAGGGGGCGAGGCGAGACAATAAACCACACTCTCGCGCTTGCTCACTTTGTTGTCGACTGCTGCAGAGTAAAGACGCTGTAATAGTCTAAAATAACATGTCTACTTAGGTGAATTTTCATGAACTCAAGAAAAAATTAGGAATAAAATAATAAATTCATAAAAAAATCATCAAATTCATGGTCCTGTTGCGGTGTATTGACGTCATCCACCACCTTCTCCGTTTTGACTTTCTTTTTTTAGTTAGGTGATATAAACTCAAGACATTATAATATTGGTAGGCATATAAAGATAGATAGATAACTCTTTATTGGTACACCACATGAAAACATTACAAAAAAAAACAAAGAAAGCTTATAGGGTATCACAATGGGCGGCCTTATCGCTGAGAGCGATCTCTTCCAGGCAACCTAAGTGAGATTATAAAGTCACTTGAATGACGTCCATCTTGAAGTAGATAGACGTAGCGGGCAACTGAATAAACGGAGAGTGTGGATGGCACTCCTGCCGCCTCCACTCGCCAAGCCTCGTGCGGAGAGCCTCGCGAGAGTCTGGATGGGACATAAGACGAGGGTTCCTACGATGTTTATTTTCACCGTTTGAGAGATTACATGTTTTAGTCTAAGTATGTGTTTTTCTACGTGTTTTTTTCTCTTTGAATGAAGTAAACGGGGTGTTCATTTTAAGGTTGGAGGGCTTCGAACCCTGTACCTACCTAAAGAAAATGTTCTATTTCTAGACAGACAAATGGACAAACATAGCACCGATGAAGGAAGCTCGTTGCGAGTTCGGTATAACAGGGTGGCATGGGAATTTGTACGCGTTCGGCGGTTGGGTGGGGTCAGACATGGGTGCCTCGGTAGAAGTGTATGATCCCTTCCTGAACGAGTGGACGGTTTGCGGACGAATGCCGGAGCCCCGCTTCGGGATGGGTGTCGTCAATTTCGAAGGTGAATATTGAAACATTTATGAAAGCCAGGATATGCAAAGTCGTCCAAACGCTTTTCTTTTCGCGTCACACAGGTGGCGGCGGTCGTTTCTCTTTCTTACGGCGCGCGGCGGTCGGGACAAGCTCTATTTATTCTGAATAGTAGAATTCGTATTATTAAATAAATAAATAGCTTCTGGTTGCCAAGCTGTTGTTGTTGCATATTCCTAAACTAACTAAATTGAACAGCGCTAAATTGATAACAGCCATCATTGCCATCATTGAAGTTAAATGAGGTAATATTTTCAGTACCAGTAAGTTTGTCTAAGAGCAGAGGCGATTAGTACAGTCAGCATCACAGTGGATCACTTTTTTAGAATTTCAAAATTGTGTACTGTTGCCTCTTAATCACAATTTTTATCTAAATAATATGTACTACCTTTAGGATACAATTTTTACTTCTTAATCATAGTAAAAGAAAATGGAAAGTTTTCAGTCATAAAACATTTTGGCAACTTTATCTCATCATCATTGACCGGTACATTTCTGTCGCCAAGCCTTGATACTCGCATTGATTGCTGTGTTCTGATTTCAAGGGTATAAGTGCCGGTGCAATTACAGGCGCAATGAGAATTAATATCTGTAGATCTGAGAGGAATGGACATAGTGTGATGCTTCACACACAGTATACGTCGTCAGTGAACGTGCTCACGCGAGGCAATTCATTTTGCTCAATCACTTATTCACATAAAAAAACAAAAGGTCCGTCTGCCTATAACAATAACAAGTTAGTATATTAGGTATTCTGTCAATTATGTTGTATTGTATTCCATTTCCCAGGTGTAATGTACATAGTGGGCGGCTGCACACACACGCACCGGCGATACACGCGCGACCTGCTGAGCTACCACCCGGCGTCGCGCAAGTGGCGATCCCTGACGCCGATGCATCACGTGCGCAGCCAGGCCGCCGCCGTCGTGCTCGGCAACTATCTGTACGCTATCGGCGGGAACGCGCCCAAGCGGACCGTGCTCACATCCGTCGAGAGATACAGCTTCGATGATGTATGTTGGTTCATCTCCGTGTCTTCACTCTTATCATTTAATTTGGCACGCCATGGCACAGAAAAATATTATACTATTAAACGCAATGGCATGCCGCGACGCACGGTTCAGTTCTGCTGTTGTTAGTACGAAATGTAGACATGTTTTAGTCGGACGCGTCACTGGTCCACTATACTAGTGATGAATGTATTGCAGGACTGCTGGGAGGAGGTGGCGAGCTTGAAGGAGGCGCGCGCGGGGTGCGCGGCGGGCGCGGCCGAGGGCGTGCTGGTCGTGGCCGGCGGCGACTCGGAGAGCAGCGGCGAGCGAGCATTCTACCGCGCGCGCACCTCGCTCGCCAGCGTCGAGCTCTACGACCCCAGGGAGAACACCTGGAGCGCCGGACCGCCGCTGCCGCATTCGCGCGCTGAAGCCGGCGCAGCGCTGCTCTGACACCCGCACCTGCACCGAGCTAAGCTCTAATACTGACAGAAATCAACGACACCTGTGTTGTTTGTGCACCGCCTTCTTCTTAAGTGCAAGTGCTGGAACTGGACCTGCTTAAGAGGTAATCGCAAGAGCATACTACGGCGGCGGTACCACTCAAGATATTTCCAAGTAAACAAAACTACCGAATATGATTCCCAGAATGTTTTTAGGGCTAGCTCAGCTCTGAAATTTTTGATTTTGAATGATGTTTCAAATCTGTTCAGAAACAGGTTATTTACCAAATCATGTTTCAAAAGCTGGCTGTCACTGTCATGAAACTTCGTGATACTTTCAGGAGTTGTCTTAAGACTACTGCCTAGTATTATTCCCGCTGATTTTATTCAACGTAACCAGTTAGGTTGAGTTTTCTGACTGCCATGCAATCTACAGTATACTGCTATCTTTGTTCTATCACAGAATACCGTTTTATGATAAGCTAAAATATAGCACATCTTATAACTTGGAAAAGTCACCATATCACATAATAATTATGTCATACTGGGACAATCTAATAAGGACCGTAAATCATATTCCGTTCTAATTTGTTAGAGAGTTGCTGTCGGCGGTATTATTAATTATATAAGTTATATCATACTAACTTTATATCATACTCAAAAAACTTGTATGTAGTAACAAACCTTTATTAATAAGTTGTAGGTAAACTACCTATGCATTCCCTAGACACCTTACGGTTGCATTTTTATAAAGATAGCTAACTGCTAATAGGTAAAGTAATGGATAAATGTACAAAGGATGTTTGGACAAAATACGATTTTTGATAGCCGTAATTGCTGTAAAACAGATCGTAAAGCGTGATAACAACAAGTTACGATCACGCTAAAACTACGTTTAACTGACAGACGAACATAGGTATTGTGTCACAGATTTCGTCTATGCTGCATATTTATAAATATAGCTAATGATAAAAAAAATATTAGAGTTGTCGTCTATTAAGTATAGGTATTTATTACGTGATTTTTAAATAAATAAGTATTCTAAATATACAAGCTTTTTTATATTTTTGTGAAGATTGCATGCTTTGCTTGGTAATAAATAACTATGATCTAACAAATACCGTAACGTATTTAGTAGTAAATACGGTTTTCTTGATAATAATTTGTTTTCACTTCATACACTTAATCCAGGAAATTTTGCATCTATGGCATGACACAGTTCTTCAGTCAAATATATTCGTCCAATCAATCCTTCAAAGAGCGACGCTGGCCTGTCGGGCCGATGCAACTCTGTGCCCGGCCTCTCCACCGCGCACCATTCCATAAAACAGCAAGCTCGATAAAGGTGCATAGGGTTCTGCAATATTTGAACGCAATTATCTGCCTGCTAAGTAGGTCAAGCAAGCAATATAACGTTGTAGAGTGCTCGCACGCGGCGATTAGTAGAACTAAATGGGGAATATATATATATATGTATATAATAGTTAATAATATGTCAGTTAAATATTAACTAGATACTTATTAGTTAGATACTGAATGATCCAAGAAAAGATTGCGTTTTTTTCTGGGAAGTATAAACAAAACAAAAGCTGTTCCCAAAGTTCGTCGCACGATTACAGTTCTGCATCAGGGAACATTTTTTGTGAAAAGCAAATCAACAACCACTTTGACATACCTTTGTAGCCTGATATAACTGAAGAAATGCATATGCATTTCCACTGACTCCATGGCACATGCTATATCCTTTAGTGCAAAGCCCACGTTGCCATATAACGTCACCTAATTGCAGGGCAATTTTCATGTATTTTTCACCATCAAATACCTACAAAGTACAAAAGCGTTGAATTTAATTTTATTGCACTAAACTGGTAGGTATATATCATACAAGTGTTACCTACCTATAACTTTTGAAAGTATCATGGTCAGGAACATGCTCGTTCATAATATTATAAGAGCACTCCCGAAAACTTAGGGGGCGTCAGGTACCCTACTCTTACATTTTATTGTAGGTACAACTGGTATAGTAGGTACAACTATGTCCCGATATTACGCGTTAGATCGATATATGAATCTATACATGATCAATATATAGACAATCAGGAAATACCTAAATCTAACCAAATTATATTTACCTGAGATGCTAGTATACACAGTGGCACAAATCCAGGTGCGCCATGACACCACTGAACCAATCGGTCTCCAGAACTAGACTCTAGTGATGATGGAAAATTCCCACTTGGAAACTGTTGATTGATCAACCAGTCTAAAGTAGGTTTTATGAAGCTTCGAATTTCAATAATATTTATATACACCCTCGCCTGAAACAAAACCGTCAATTTGTTTAAAAATTGAATAACTTTACGAAATCCATAATACACTTTGGTGCACTTTCATCTTCATGTTGTGATTTTAACTTTTACTTCTTGAACTCAACCTGTTTGCATTTTCTTGGACCATTTGTGCATGTCCCATCGAAGGTGCAGCAAGATGGACTGTGTATACAGCGTTTAATGTAGATTACAGGTAGTACATACTTGTAGTAACAAATATAAAATTCCTGCCATTCCATGTGCAGCTCCAAAATAAATTTTATCATGCCACTGCCATAAAAGAGGACTGTCTGATTTCTCTTTTGCTGAAAACTGTTTTCCGGACTTCAGAATCCCATTTATAACTTTTTCAATGTGGTTTCCTGGAATAGCTTCTTTTCCGTTTACATGTTTGTTTACAAATAACAAAGCATAGAGGTATCCAGCTTTCCCATACAAAATCTCATCAGGTGAATCATTTAGAAGTGACAATAGTGACATCAACCTGAAATGGTTAACACAGGTTAGCTTCTGAGGAACCATGATCTATATGAAGTCTTTAAAGATCAATTACCTACTTACTGTCCATGTTATTGTCTGCACAGATGTTTTCTAATTGGTAGGTATGACAAAAAGCAGTTTACATTTTATTGTACAATTTGATTACCTTACAGCTAGGGTTTTGTAGTCTGGAATGTTTGTGGGCCGCTTGCTTCCCAATTTGTATGATAAAACGGTGGCTAAGGCAAGAGGCCCCGCATCACCACACAGGAAACTAATTCTTTTTCCTTTCAAATTATCTATGTTTATATAATCTAATGCAGTCTGCAAAATAAATTGTCTTAAAAATTATGAATTTCCAAAACCAAAGTTTGCCATATTATTTTATTTTGTATTTGTATTTATGATTTAAAAAATGAGGAGGAAGTTACTAATTTTTTCCTGTTTTTTTTTAGCCTAGAAAAGAAGTCTAGGAGATTATAAGGATAACTGTGAATTTTTTTTTGCGATATCTCAAAAACTAAATAAAATAAAATTAAAACAAAATATGCTCATCTTCCTCTTTGCTTGACATTTACATTACAAGGCTATACAAGGCTTCATAATGATTATTATTTTACCTTTAACATTTCTTGATTATCATTTCTAATTGAGCACATAAAGTAAAACATTCCTAGGCCAGCTGATCCTGTATAAATGGTTCCATCATGAAAAATCTCATTTTTCATTTTAGTAGTTAATAAAGAGAGCTTAGTAATTTTAAAATTCTGCAGTTTTGAATGAAATTTTTTGGATATCTGAAAGGGAAAATTAGTAGGTATCTATCAACAATATACAGGGTGATTGTTCTAGCTAGGAGAATACAATACTTTATGAAATAATCTATTGTTATGCTTAGTTCTTATAGGTGAAATGGATTTCTGGGATTGAATAATTATGTATACTTAAGTATTTTAATTTTGATTTATACTTTTTGGTTTTATCATTAGAAATGTGTTATGTAAATAATTAGGTATCTAAACTAGTAGTAGGTAGATAGGTATTCAAAATAATTTTATACAATATGTTTATGATTATGCGTATGATTACACATCCGGGAATGCAGGCAACAAATCTTTACAGTTTCTTGCAGTGGGAGCTTGACATCTCATCTCACATCAACAAAATGAATTTGTGCAGGGTGTTCTTGTTGTATGTGTACAAAATTTACGTTTACGCAATGTAACTTAGATAAATAGTTTACATACCCCATCCAGGGAATCATTGAGAAGATTACTAGCTGTTTCTGCGGAATAAACTTCATAATTATTTTCAAATGATCCTTTTGGAGCCATCTTACTCTTTTCTTTCGCTAAATCGCTAAAACCAAACTAGGACCTAGAAACAGTGAGCCTATTCGTTTTAGTCTGAAATGTTCGGCTGGTTTCTTATTTAGAGAACACGTACAATCAATGCGTAGCATCTATTAGTTTGTGCGCACAATCAATCACTGAGCTAATTTATTTTTGTTTTGTTATTTTAATTTGTTTTTTTTTTTTGCTAATGTGGCGGTGCTGCCATCGATAGATCGGCACCGGCCGCGAGTTTTTCACTAATGTAGGAAATGAGTTATCTGATCTGAATCTGCATTTCTTTCAGAAATCAGAAATTTTTATTTTATAACTGTTGTACAATAGAGGTCTTAAATTTATTATTAAAGTAGTACAAGTTTTTATGTTGCCTATACCACAGATCCATGTATATATGCTACGCATATATACATATATATGCTACGCATATATACATGGCCTATACATGTTGGCCCAACGTCGGTCGACGAGTGAATGACTACGAAGTCAAGCATTTTCCAGTGTTGCCAATGGCAGATAGTCAAATATAACATGAGACAGCTCAAAAAGTAACATAGATCCCCCGAAAAATCAGGAGATCTGGCATCGCTGGACCTGCCGCTACTCAGCTGTAAAAGAAATATGAGCGCGCCGCTGTTTACACGTTCACTTATTGTTCACTAGCAGTTACCCGCGACTTCGTACGCGTCTACAGTTTCCGTGTACATTATATTATCTGTGTATTATTAATATCTGTGCGTGTACCGAGCGGATACTTTAAGAAACTTGACATTACACCTCATTACACCGAACTCGTACTGGAATGTCAAACGTTAGTCGTTAGACCAAAGAGGTAGTACTACGCCCTGTCAAACTGACGTGACATGACATGACAATGAAATCCTCTTGCCAATTGGCGCTGCTAATCCTTTTCGTTCATTTTATCCTGTAGATCCTGTTAATTATTCGGGATAAAAAGTAGCCTATGTGTCAATCTCAATCCAGCTTACGAACTATATTTTATATGCCAAGTTTCATCCAAGTTGGCTCAGTAGTTTAGACGTGATTGAAACACAAATATCCAAATATCTAAACTTTCGCATTTATAATATTAGTAGGATAGGATATGATTTTCGATGAACGATGAAAGACAGATGCCAATGAGAGCGTCATGTTGATAATGACTTTGACTAAAAAGGCGCATCGATAGTCGATGATGAACGATGAAACGTCCAATTTAGACGTGTCAATTTTGAGGCTTTATTAGAACCATCTAATACAGCCATAAGTCTGCCATAAAGCAAAGAAGTGAAGTGAAGCCAACTGTGAACTTTTGCGACTTGTTACCACAGTTTTGCCAGTGTCTGTTGGCAATACCTAATAACCGTATGGTCATTATTGACATTGTTATTTTCTGACTGACATTGACAGACACAAATAACATAGATGTTACATGTTACATAATGCAACAGATGATAGTAAACTAAAATAAAATCTTTGCTAGGTGTGTGGTTTGGATCTGTTTGTGTATGGAATCTGATGGAATCGGTGCTTTAACTTGCCCTGACTCCGTATTTGAAATTTGTAAAAAACAATGTGACGCGGGCAGAAATGTCAAACTACGGACGATTGCCATTAAAAAAAAAAGCATAACGCAAAAAGGTAGAGAGCGAAGCGCATGCGTTGGACAATTTTCGGCCATGTTGTTATGACGCATACAAGATCATAGGTCTCCGCCAGTGACGAGTCTTCTCGGAGTTGACGTGGCTACTACGTACCATCCCGCTCACCCACTCCGGACGCAGCATAGACGGTGACGAGGAATACGTAACTGGTGAGTGCTTGTGAAGAGAAAACTTCTAACTCGTCACAGCCGTATCTCTTTGGATTCACACTACTAAATTGTAATGTTACATGATAATGGAATACTCGAGAACACAATCAAAACCTCAAGTACTGATTCAACTAATGCTGCAATTCTACAGACGCAATAGGGATTTCCGCGTTCAGCCAGATTCTGTCGTGATGATTTCGTACCATGGCTGCCGTATCAACCAGTACGATCCTGTGAAAAGCAGACAACGGAATCTGATTAGTGCTGAATTCTGTAGGCTTGTTGTCGAGATCACAAAATACACAGAGAGATGACCTTGAATTTTTAGGTGACTAGCCATGGAGGGAATGGTGGAAGAAAATGGCACTTCTGGTGGATCCGGTGTGTCAGACCCGCTGGCAGGCGGGAGCGCAGCGGGGAGCGCATCAGCTCACGTAGTGGCTGCAACCAGCATAGTGCAGCTCACATTGCCAGCACAGGCCCCCCTGGCTCAGGTACCTATTGGTTTTTATGTATTGTTGTTTCTGTAAATTATTGATAATACATAATTTTGCTGTACTTTTGAAAATAAAAACAATAAGTAGGTATACTATAAATAATGGTTTTGAAAATTATAGGTACCTATGTTTTGTAATTTAGGCAATAACTTGTTGTTTATATATTTCAGGTGCAGTCTGTGATACAACCTAATCAACAATCTGTAATCCAAACAGCATCTAACATACAATCAGTTCAGCTACCGAAAGGAAATGTGATTCTTGTCAGCAAACCTAGTTCTGTTATTCACACTACACAAGGGACTCTGCAAACATTGCAGGTTTGTCACCATGTTTAATACTCATAAAACTTAGCTTTCAAGAAGTAGTCAATTTTAAAGATACTTGTTTTAACACAAAATATAATTTATAGATCAAACCAGAACCCAATTCATTGTTGAGCTCTCAAGGTCAGTCATGCAGTGATGACAGCGGAAGTGATGATGACAGTCCAAAAAGAAACTATAGGGAAATGTTGACAAGACGTCCATCCTACAGGAAAATTCTAAATGACCTTGGGGGAGCAGAAATTGCTGGTGAGTAACACCTTATAATGTAGCTAGTACAGGTAACACAACACCTAATTATAAATGAACAGAAACACTGAATGTTATCCAACATTTAAATTAAAATCACTGCACAAGTAGGTTTTAATTACTTGCGTATTTTAAATACAAACTGTCATCGATAAACCTCAACTATATTTTGCTAGAACATGATAAATCAAGAATATGGTAGTGTGTTTGTACAACAGTGAGGTGGGGGGTATTAATGGACCTCATGCTCAAAAGTATAAGAACGTGATAATATTACAGACAATCGCATGGGGTCTAAACCAGGATGTGAGAATGAAATGTCGCTGTCATCGTCTTTGTCATTTGCACCAGGTCAGTTAAATGTGCAGCCGTTGACACTCTTTGTTTCTGTGTGCAACATGTGTCACTAACCTTGTTTACTACACATCACACTGTTACTATAAACTGTGTTGTCGTGCAGCCTATTACCACCAGCTTGACATCATTGTGTGTTTCATCGTCTGGAACCTTTAAACAAGCGTAACATTGAATTGCAGACATCCAATTTCAATAAGTCTCTTTCATATTATTTATAACATAATGTTCACTAGTTCTAGTTTTCTCTATTTAATCTGTTAAATGGTGAGCAGTTTATCACTGCGTAAGGATGGGATTGAGTGCTACTATTCAGTGGAAGACATTTTTCGTACCCTTATTTAAACTACTAGAAATTCATACAAGAAAGTGCATCACAAGCGTATCCTGATGATACAAGTAAATGAAGTTTCATGATTTTTAATAATTCTGACTAATCTTGAGAGATTTCATAGACAGGTGTGCTTTTAAAATAGATATAAAACCCAACAACAGGCACATATCCTGCTGATTTCATGTGTTGTGGGTATAAGAAGCTATGATACCATGTTGCCCCAACACCAAGAATTAAATATTTAATTCATCATACACAAATATTGGTCCCGCCCGCCGCGCTGCCCGCCGCCGTCGCCATGGGCAATGTATAAAGAGATCATCAGCAAAATGACAGTGGAGATAACAGCAGACAATTTTTTCTTTATATCTCCATTATTTTACCAAGCAGGTCATTGAATTATATGGGCTTTTCTTAGAGCATTCATTGATTAATCGTTGTAAGAATTAAAATGCGCTCTACTCTAGAGCGATGACGTCATGTGCTAATAAATTTGTTTATTATTTCGATCGATGACGTGATTTAGCGCGAGGAGGTCAGGTGACGTCATGCTATGAGTTCATGTTGGTAATATTGTTGACTTGTTTGCCAACTGCCATCCTTACAATGATTTAAAATAATCCTATAAAGTTAAATCAACATTTTAATACTAGCTATTTGGATCAGGAGTGCTTGGAATCATTTACCACTAACAATTCATTGAAAGTGATTACTTTTCATCAATCTTATAACTTGTGTTCTGCTTAAAATTAAAACTTTTTTACATAAAAGATCAGTAGATTAGATAGTCATAATCATAGCACTTTTACAGTAGTGTAACATATTGTAACTTAAAAAAGTTTTGGTTTCAAGGGCATAAACCAAAGTTTATCAAATACTGGATGACATTTACACTTATCTGAAGAATTGAAAATCAAAGTCATTGACACACATGGTAGGCATTCCTTCAGATCATTTGGTGCTTTAATATTGTCTTCAAGGGGTTAGTCAGAGGTGTGTTCAAATATTTCAAACCAGACCGTTAGTTTCTTTTTACACATGGTTTTTTGTATGTTGTGGCAGAAAGTGCTTGAATACTGTTAGAAGACCTAATATAGGTACCTAATTAAATTATATAATTTGACTGGTATTATAATATATTACAATTAATCAAGTTAACTAAGTAGGTAGGTAGGTATAGTAGCTTTCTACTTAAACACTGTAGGTTTTCCTCTCACCAGAAAAAAGCTGCAATGGCTTCATTGTATAGAGTAAGTGACTTGTGTTTGTTGTTGTCAGTTATTCCAGCGGGAGCCTTGCAATCAGACGGCGGACTGCATACGCTTTCAGTGTCGGGCGGCGCAGGCAGCGCGATCGTGCAATACACCACTAATCAAGATGGACAATTCTATGTGCCGGGTTAGTGTCGCTGATGTCTTACTTTTAAGAGTTCCCCGGAGTAAACGCGTTAGCCTGGTCTGCTCTAAGCAGGGAGTAGCATTGAAAAATGTGAACAGTTCGGGGTCTGCGCTTCATGGTTGCGCGGGGCACGATTCACGCATTTTAGACTAGCATTAAGTATCTTTGATTCTCATGAAATTTTGTAAAACAAACTTACTATATTATTTAACGATGCTAATATAATTATTTATTAAAGTTGTGATAATACTTATGATTACTTTTTATAATCAGTCAACTCAGTATTTCTTTTCGTCATTTCGGCATCAAAAACGACATCTAACTCCGGGGAACTCTTAAATAATTATAAAATACGTGAATCCAATGAACATTTTGCACTATCCTTACAGGGCCTATGCTAGAAGATCAGACACGTAAACGTGAATTAAGACTCTTGAAAAACCGAGAAGCAGCGAGAGAATGCCGCCGCAAGAAAAAAGAATACATCAAGTGTCTCGAGAACAGAGTTGCTGTGCTTGAAAATCAAAACAAAGCCCTTATTGAAGAACTGAAATCATTGAAAGAGTTGTATTGTCAGCAGAAGACTGAATGAGGTCCAGCTGGCTGACGGGTGTGCCGTGCTAGCCACCGCGGCCGTCGTCTCCGTCGTCGGTCGGTGAGAGTCCTTCCTGAACGCCTTCCAGTGGGCTGTGCAGCGTGCTGTCGCTACATGATGTGCTTAGTTATGCACTCAATGACACGAACGATTTTTGCAATCGACTGTTATTTACAGTTACTATTATTCATTATGCAATATTTGACATTTAAACTGTTTATTGGCCCATTATGGAGAATAATTATTTTTCATAAAGTATTGTTAGATTGTATGTTCAATGTTAATCTATATAATTTTTCTGTTTTGTTAATGTTTATAATATTTCAACTTGTTTATATGCAACAGAAATCAATGATGTTAGACTTGTATTGTTTTTTCGAGGAACCTAATCAAGCTTTGCCAATCATTCTAAAATTATCTTTCAACTGATTAAGTTTGGCTTGCAAATGATCTTGTATGTTACCTATTTAATATTCTTTTTGGTTTAATTTTGTCCTTTGCAAATGTCAGTTACCGACGTGTATCACGTCACGTGATATAAGCTCATAAAGCGCATTGTCTCGCACACATAGGTTAATTGAAAATAAAATAGAAAATAGCAGAATGAACTGGAGCATGCCACATTGTAATGATTGCTTGGCAGAGGTGTTGCCATCCCCTTTTTAGTTTATTGCTGTATGCCTATGTGTGCTAGCCATATAGTATATCGTACACCTTGCAGGGTGTTTGTAATGGATAAGCCAAAGGTATAATATTCTTAGTTGTTTTTGTGCAAATATAAATGGCAATTTTGCAATGTACAGTTTTATCTATCTTTTCTAATGTAATGATGAACAAGATATATATAAACTCAAATGAAATATTTTCTCTGTACATTGTGTATAAATTAACAGTAAATTATTGTAAAAAAATTGTATATAAAATACATTATTATGTATAGTTATGTATAATGGTAAAAAAGTTAAGGCGTCTCGAGATATCATGTCATCTCTCAAACTGTCAATATTTTACGGTATTTTTTTAAATAAAAGATTTATATTTTATTGTGAACCTACACAAAGTAGGCGAATATTAACGTTTTATCTGTTATTCTAATTAATTAATTAAGCAGAATTTGTTGTCAAAGGGTAATTTTAATTGACCACACATTAGACTTAGGCTAAGTTATTATGAGAATAATGTTATTTGCCATGATTGAAAGATTTGTTAAAATGTTTTTGTAAATAGACATGTTACTTCAAATGTTTATATTTTATATCATTGAGACAGTCCCAAATAATATAAAAATTAACGGGAAAAGTAAACTTATTATAATAATAATAAATTATTATTTTTATTATCAATACATATCAGTCATGGCAAGTGATTTAAGTTTAATTAGGTATAGACATTGTGGAAAGTGCCTTTAAATTTAGAATGAGTAAAGTTTATACATAGCTCTTTATGTTAATGCTATTTATAAATTAATAAAATTAAATATTAACTGTTTGATGTAAATCAGTGTTTTCTTGTCAAAACATCAATTATGTAAGTAAATGAAAGTTCCGAAAAAACTTTTCCTGTCACAATATTCTCTTTTAACATATTATATTACAAGTTAGACAACCAAGAACAAATAACTTAAGTTTGCAGATATACAGGGCGTCCCACAGCTATGCCATATGGAGGGAAAGTATCCTAGATAATGTAAAAGAGGATAGAACCTTTGTGGCATATCCACCCGCCGCCATTTTAATTTTTTTTTATCATTTCCGCGCACGGTAAAAGTAAAGTAGTTTATTAAGTATATATGGGTAGAGGACACTAATACAAGCAAAGAATGTTAAATATTATAGTATCCTAAAGTGTCACGTTTTCGAAATATTTGCAGTTAAAAATCGCAATTGAGAACTGAGTTTTCTACGAGATTTTTTGGGTAGGTAGTCAGTTCTCTCCACCTTCACGAGACGAACCCGTAGACATTAGATTCGACCTCTTAGGACTAAGGGAACACGAGTAATCGCTAAAACTTATAGGTACACCTATTTTGCTCTTAAGTCTACATAGGTAGGTACCTTAGCCCGTTTTTTTTTAAACACATTGTAGACAAGCGTTTGACTGCAATCTCACCTGATGGTAGGTAACGATGCGGTCGACAATGTAGCACATTTGCCTAGAAGAAACCTATTCAAGTACTTGAAATTCGATTTAGCCAGAGAGGAAAGTGTCTGCCTTTACTGCATGGTTATTTCTCTAAGGGCTTTGCTTTTAATCTAGATATTAAACTATTCATTCATTCATTGTTTGAGTTTTTCACTGAAGTTTGCAGTGCACTAAGTCAAACACAAGAGACAGACCTTCAGCTGAAAGGTTTTCATTCTAAGGCTCAATAATAATTCTAAGGTAAAATATAATAAAGTCAAAATAACAATAAGAAATTTATTTGACATTCAAATCATGACAAAGTCTTTGCAATTCAGTGTAAAAATACACTAAAATAAAAGCCAGTAAAGTATTAAGCTATTGGTGTAGACATTTTATAATAATGAACTTTCTTCTATGTTTTTTATATTTCCATTTTACCAAATTTAATTGCATAGCATTAGTCATCAAAATTTTGAGACAATAGAAAGTTCGCTGCAAGATTTTCATTCTTTTCACAAGCAAAGTAAGCTTGAATGACCATATGTTCGGGAAAGCCCAGTGCTTTTAATCGTTCTATGGCTTCTTTGTCTTGAGGAGAGACTTGAATGAGATTTGGTTGGTCTGGGTCAGGATTGGCAGCAGGACTTTCTTCAGCTGCAATGGCTCCTGCCAGGGCAGCAGCTGTCGCGGCAGCACTAGCTGTGCCTGTTCCTGCTGTACCTCCTCCAGCTGATGGGTTGGTTGGCTCATTTAACATCCTAACAAAAGCTTGCTGGTGCTGGCTGATTGCTTGCAACAGAGCAGGGTTAGTCTGGCCAATTTGCTGCAACACTGCATTTAACAAATTAGGGTTTTGTTGAATAACAGCTCTCATTTGTTGAAACTGTGGTTGATCTCGTAGAAATGCTAGGGGGTCTTCTTCAGTACCCTCTTCAGCTTCTTGCAACAGTTCTTCTGGGATACCTGTTATGAGATATTCTACTGCTCTTTCTCGATTGTTGAAAGATGCATGCAATGCCTGTTCTACTTGTTGCCGATTGTACCCCATGTCCATAATACTCTGCACAGTGGTTTCAAAGTCCAACTCGTTTCCGGCGTCCTGTGGTTCAGCTGCGCGTTCAGGTTCAGGCGCCGCAGTAGCTATTGGTGTTTCTTCAGCCGGTGGTCCTACTTTAGCATCACCGCTTTCAGTGGAAGCATTTTCACCACCTTCAGGCGCCGATGTAGACGGTGGTTGAGCTTCCGATATTTTTGGCTTTGTCACCATGATAACAATGAATTTCTTTTCGTCTATGTTATAGGTGTTCAACTTACTATCATCGAGTAGAATTTTTCCTGCATAAATTAGTTTTTGGTTGTCAGCGGCATACTCTTTGCCTTTCTCGACTTCGATTTTGAGCTTGAGAGCTTTGACTGTTTCTTGCGGATCAATTTCAATTTGAAAAGATAGTTGTTGTAATGTTTTTAGAGTCACCAGCATTTTGCTATTTCACTTGGAACAACTTGACAATGATGTAGTAACTTGTGTAAACTAGAATTCCACCGACCGACTCAATTGCTCAAATTCTGACTCGACAAAATTATGCAGTAAACATAACCTCAAATATCTTCCATTCCATCAATCAAATCAAACTAAAAAAAACGTCTTGTTTGCTTTGCACTTTGCTTGCATCCGATCCGACACAGATCAGTTATATATAAACAAAGGCGAAGCCTTAAACGTTCAGTAAATATTATGGTTCATCAATATTTACCAAATAGGTACCGTGGTACCGTGGTCTGGTCATGTGCTAGTGTAGTGATTTAGTATTTATTTATGGAGTGATGGATACCAGTCAGTATTTACCACGGATTTTTAGATTTCTGAACTTCCAGATTAAGAGTTTGTGGTTAATATTGCATTGACATCTATACATATATCCGTACTTACACTATATTAGACGATGAGTAAATTAAAATTTATTGAGTAGGTAACGAAAAACATCGTAGGCACACAACACATAGGTACCTACATAAAATTATACAAACTTTGGGTTAAGTAAAGTTGAATACCATAGCATTGGTACCCAAACTAGGGAAACCTATGATGTATGATCTATGATGTACCACGATTATCGTGTTTTCGACCTTGTTTGTAGCCAGGACATATTTTGTCCATTAATTTCATTTCATTTTTCTTTTTAAACAAAGAGCTAAGATAATAGTCAAACCAGCATTTAGTTTAATCCTCTGTATCTATCTATTTCGCACCTGAACTATATGCGAAACATGTTACAATAAACCTGATAAATACTGAACGTCTAGCCTTACTTGGTGATCTATCAGTATTTACTGATGAACCACATATTTATTGAACGTCTAGACTTCGCCATAGGAGTAATATAATTACTTTTTTTATTTATTTTATTTTATTTAGAGCATCCAACAAGGAAATAACAATTATCAAGTATATTCTATCTATCATTCTATCACAAACTACAGATGCTACGCTCATTCTATCTAAAGGAAATTCTTTGTGTTTCCATAATTACAGGACGCCGAATATGCTACGCATCAGATGCACAACTCCCTCACAAAAAAACTAGCCGTAGAAATTGAACGATAAACTAATAGAAGTTGACGTATGTTTTTTTAAATACAGACTATACACCGATTAAAAGTTTGGATGGGAATGGATACAGGGCTTTTGAGCCAATTTACTAGCTGGGCCCTAGGGCTGTATAGTTTATTTTAATTAATTTGGATTTTTAACAACAAAAACCATATGTAGGTACATACAAATATTTATTCACATAAAAATAAAAATTAAGACTAATGCAGCAGGTACATAACATTTAAATCACTAAATAATTTCTCATTTAAAATACACATTAAGAACAAGTAGAGCTATCTGCAAACTATTGCTATGCTAATGATTTATAGATAACTGGCAGATACATCATACATAATATCATTTTTATTTATATGTATAATGATGATTGATCACCTATTTTTAATCTCCAAGGTGTACCATCTGTAAAATAGAGGGAAAATGAATGAAAGTTCTTGAATGTAAGAATTACAAACTAATAAAAAGAAATAAGTAGGCTTACCTCTTATCATCATCTTTTCAGTTTCATCTTTACCAGAGCCAGAAGATGAAGGTATGACTTTCATTTCTGAAAACAAAGTACATGTATTTAAAAAAAACCTCATAATTGGCTTACAACGTTGGATTCTTGATAGACCGAAACAAAAGTTAAATATAGCATAATATAGCATGATGTCCTTTTCTTGTCAAAATATAAATTCAACATTGTAGAAAGATATGAAATATAGAAACAAGATTAAAAATTATGGAAATCTATATGCAAAGACCCATGGCATGGCATGTTTCACCCATGATCATGGCACACAAAACTGTATCAAAATATTGGAAAACAAATCTAATTGACATATCATGATAAATATATTTTTAATGAAAACTAGGTTCATAGACTTACCAACATCAGTCCGCAGAAGTTTCTTATCAGTTTTACAGTATGTATGATCCTCATTCTGAAGTTTTTTAGTGTATAGTTATGGTCCACAGCCATGTATCCCATTTCATCTGTAAAATTAAAATTCAAGCTTAGGTTTTTTGTTCTAATGTTATCCACACTCAATTATTATCGGTGTACAATGAGCGGATGAGCTGTGTGGAAAGTTGGTACTTGGTAGATACATAAACTTTAGTAGCAATAGAGCTTCCAGTGAAATAGCTGTTCGGGGAAATACTACCATCATACCTATTTCTGCTACCAAGCAGTGATGTTTTCATTGCTGTTTCGGTTTGAAGGGTATGGGTGCCAGTGCGATGGTACAGGCACATGAGACTTAGTATTGTTGTCTATCTTTTTTAGATGATAAACATTAGTATCCTAATAGTGAGAGTTTTGGCGGTTAGGGTTAAGCACAGAATACAATTACTCACGAGGTTCACTGGTTTCAGGGGTTCCACTTGTAATCTCACTCCGTGTAAATAGTGTTGTTAGGGCTTCATAACGGAGACATTTTACTCATGACGAAGCGTGAAACAGTCTTTGAAAATTTTTATAGCACAGGCGTAGGTTATGACGTTGAATGCGGTTCAAACTACGTAAACTTTCACTCTATTCACATTTAGTTATTATGATACACGGTTATAGTTACTTATGTACTTATAGAAATGAGAGAAAAGTTATGGAAATAAAATTAACAAAGAACTTTTCGTGATCAAACCAAAATAGGGCGGCGGCCAGTGTTGCAAACTAGGCTGGCAAAATAAATGCTATATTTTTTTTATAATGGTGAAAAAAAACCTGATACTTCAAAAAAATGATATAAAAAATGCCAGTACTTTATTTAAGCATTTTATTTTAAATTGAAATGTTTATTTCAATTTAAATGTCTATTTTTATCAATTATTATTAATGGTACCTACAGGTTGAGCTGATGAACGTGGATGTGGCTGGTCGTGTTTGTATAGGGTCATGCCCATACATAATTATCTTTTATTGCTATGACATGTAATATTTCTCCATAAGGAGAATATGAATGGCAGCACTTCGGGTTTAAAAACTTATTTATCATAAGAAATATGTCAAATAATTATGCTTAAGAATATGTAACACTGTGTTCTAAGAATGGGCTCCATTTTCACCAAAAGTTGGTTGTTCAGTATGAAATGCATTTTAATGACCATTCGTTTCTTTTATCAATTTTTTTACCAAGAGTTCTAGTCTAGTTTGAGGGTTTCAAAAAAACTGTAGACAAAACGTATTTTTCCGACGTATTTTTTAATGCCTAATAATATGTTATCAGCCTAGTAATATGAAATATGCCAAATCTAGCCATAAAAATTCCAAGTTGGCAATACTGATGGTAGCCGGCTGATAAAGTTTCACCAAAATAAACAAACATGGCGGTGGGCAGGCAGCCAATCACAAACTAGTAGGATGTAGCCAATCAGCAGCCTTAGAAAAAAAGACGACGTAGACGACGACGACGTAATTTTGACGGCTGTCAAAAACTATTAGTTAATCGGTCCATCCACAGATAATCTAACGGTCCATATTTTTTTTCCCTAAGATTGGAGCCCATGCTTCCCAATTTTAGTGCGACTTGAGTGAGCTCCCGCATGTCGCGGGCGTATACACACGAATGATTCCGACACTTTCTTCATTAAGAAAAGGCGTTTATTTTATTATAGTAGGTAGCCAAATGCATAAATTAATCTAGAGATTGCAAATAACATAAAAAAAAACATCATTGACAATATTGACAGGCGCTACAGCTCAGTCGGTAATAGCTCTGCCTTCCGTGTTGTGGGTCGTGGGTTCTATCCCCACCAAGAACAAACATTTGTGCGTGGAAAATATAGATGTTCGTTCAATGTCTGGGTGTTACTATGTATTATAACTTATATATATATAAGTATTCTATCAGCCATATAGTTCCCATATTACAAGCTTTGCTTAGTTTGGGACTAGAGGGCGTTGTGTGTAAAGTTCATGAATATTTTATTTATTTATCATTTATAAATTTATAATGTATAGTAGGTATAGGTACTATGGGCGGCCTTGTCGCTAATCAACAATCTAAGTTTCCACTTAGCTTTTTTTATATAACCGTCAAAATCGCGCCATTGTTTCATCCATTCCAATCCATTCTGCCCGCGCGCGAGCGAGCAAACACGCGTGCGCATTCGCCGGCTGCCGCACGCAGCGCAACCCGTAGGTAGGTACCTATTTATATTCTCTTTGAGCGCAACTGGCATAGCGTTGTCGGCAACAAACGGCTACACGGCCTACACGATCGCCGCGGTGTTTACCAACAACCGCGGTTGGTAGCGCACGGCCATGGATGAAGGTTATCGACGAAAGTCATACGGGGAAATGTGTATGTCCCCAGCATACACATAGAACATTCTAGATTTTTGAATATGCCATCATTTAGTACTAAATTAGTGCAATCTGAAATACTAGGTCAAAATTTAGGTACCAAAAAACCTACGAAGATACAACTCTGAAACTGTGTGTATGCTGGAGACATGTGTCTCCAGCTAGCACATCTGGTTACAGAAAACGGCTGATCATACGGTAAAGGTTTCTATCTCTAGATGTTGTACAAAAATTGTATCCTAGGTACTAAACATTTCAGGACTCTAGACCCAGTAGTAGTTTACACATGTTGCCGTCGCTGTGCCGTGCCGGTGAGTGAGCCGTTTTTCCACTAAACGGCACGGCAACGGCAACAACGGCGCCGGTGTTCGTTTTTCCACTAGCCGCCACTGGCGACTGGCGACGCGTCTTTCCTATAGACCCCGCCCCGCGCGCGCGCACACACGCACAAACACACACACACACGGCTACGTACGAATACAGAACACAGTCACAGTCCCAGAGCCGGCGACGGCACCGGCGGGATGGTTGCCGATGCCGTCGCCGTGCTGGTGAGTGAAAAAACGAGCCATTCGTTTCATCTTCCCCGGCCGCCGCCGTGCCGTTGCAGTCACCGGCGCTGGGACTAGTGGGTGTTCGTTCTGTATTCGTACGTAACCGTGTACGTACGTGCGTGCGTCCGTGTCAGCACTGACTGCCCTACGCTCGGTTTGAGCATAGACCGGCGTCGATGCCGTCTAGTGGAAAAACGCGAGCACCACCGGCACCGGTGCCGTGCCGTTGCTGTTGCCGTGCCGGTGAGTGGAAAAAGGTCCAGTGAGGACAAAAATTACAAAATATTTGTTATTAAAAATGTATTTCTTACATACAATAGGTTTGCCTTATTCTATGTAACTTACGACTATAGACATACTATGTAGGTACTAATCTATCTTGCTAATAATATTAGTCTAACATAATATTTTACAAAATGTGTGGATAAATCTACACATTAATTTCTCTTTTGTCAAATTTTAACTAATGAGCGTCAGTTTTACAGTGGTTTCCATATGAAGCACAGAAATATACAATAAATACTACAAATCTTACGCAACCATAACTGATATCGCTCATAATCTTAACATGGGTGAATGTGTAATATAAATTAATTTCTTTGTAAAACTCATCACATAACTAATTTACAATTTACAAACAGATCATTAAAATTAAACTTTTCATTTCACACTTTTGATTATCTTAGCAGGTTCTTGTATGTAACATTGTACACGGCACTTTCATCATGGAGTAGTTTCAAATAACTTTTCACGAAAATATTTAATTTTTTGTGCGAAAAAAGACTCTAAACCTTCTGCACATCTATAAAATTCAGAGTCTTTCGGGTTAAAGTAACGACAATTGTCAAATATTTTGGTCATATCACCAATAAACTCACTCAGTGTACTATAACTTAGTTCATTCACTTTTCTTTCAACAGTTTGAAGATCTGCAAAAAGATGAAGATTCATGATTACTTTCCTGCTGTAGAATACATAGAATGATGAAGCTGTTTTTTTATTGAGATTTCTTCTTACTGACCTAATTAGAACAAATTTTAAATGGTAAGAGATATCCAAAAATACTGAAAGGCCAATGATATAGCACCAATTTTTTTTATGGTAGTAAAGAATGTATAAAGAACAAAAATAAGCCTCTAACTAAAGGAATTCCTAAACAGTCGATTGTTGTGTTTTGCCCACATTATGATTTCTAAATTAGCTTAACTTACCCATAGGTTCTTTGATGACTTTATAATATGTTGGAGCTTCTCTGGGATCCACAGGTTCCATGAAAGGCCAAGCATTTTTATGTAGTTGGATTTGTTTCACAAGCCTCTTCAAGTTTTCAAAGTCCTTATTAGAAAGCTCTTTCATATTTGCGTAATTGTAGGTATTATTTTTTTGACAATTTGGACACGTGTATTCGTCAATATTATCTGCTTCAGATTGCAAAATTCCCACACATCGGCCATGAAACCAATCCTGGCACCGGTCACAACAAATGTAAAATCTAAAAAAAAACAAGTCATTTATTAGTCATGAATTATGATGGTCACATGCAAATTGTCTTACTATTTGAATACCTCCTTTTTAAACAAACATTGTGAAATGCAAGTAGATATACTTACTGTGAATTATCATAAGGCTGTCGACAGAGGCAGTAGAGTTCCTGTGTTTCCTCAGCACGCCGGCAATCAGAACAAACATATTCTTCCATTGTTTTACTCATTGCTTCCGTAACTCCAACGCAATCGCCGTGAAACCAATTACTGCAATGCTCACAACCGACGTAAAACCTGAAATAAATATATTAGCGTCAAAAAAATACTTTATACCCACATTCTTTGATATTCGTTTTGTACCTATGTAAGTCATAACGACTGCGCAGAACCCATTTGGGGTCGAATTGGAGGTAAGCTAATTTTTCCGCAGAACAGTAGGTACATGCGTAATCGTTTGTTGCACCTAACTTCAGTGGGATAAAGATTCGTTGTGCGTTACAGTACTAACGACGATAACACACAGAACGCGTGCGCATGTCGGGTGCTTGATATTGTATGAGTTTCATTCGATCCGCGCACTTCCTGGGTGTTTCGCGCTTAATTGTTAATTGATGTTAGAAAAAAATACGATGATTGTACGCTCAGACTAGTGTGTATACGCTCGTACAAGAGGTACGTACAGGACGCCCCATCTGTAACCCTAGGCAAGGTATGCCACTCGTCAAAGATCTTAGTCCAATATCACCATGTGTTTCATTTAAAGTTGTTGCATGAATGAAACAAGTCTTATTGGACAAATATCTTTAATCAGGCGCATCTTCTGCAAATGCAAACTGCAATACGAATAATGTGTTCTGGGTACGCCTCTTTTTATCTGAACCTACCATTTTTCACGGTCTAATGTAAAGGCGGCAGCGGTAGTTCAGCGTTTTTTAATTGATTCTTGAAA